>CM067344.1:22896605-22919105 GCA_034190875.2 Urechis unicinctus
ACCTTATCCAACCACAATCTATTGAAACCGGCAGATATAAAGAAATCATGAAGGCTGATCTAATTTGATGGAAAAAATCATATCATTGAACTATCACGATGCTTTATGACATATATAACTAACATTAAACATCATAGGATAATATCGATGAATTTCCGTCAAACGGGTTAACTTACATCCTTACGATGCTTACTCGTCAGTTGGACCAAAGCTCGTCAAACGCAAACATATTCTATCTATTGTCTCACACAGTATGTTTTCCTTAATTTACAATTAGGGCAATTCCGATGCTTCCCAAAGTTACAAAATATAACGTGGAAAACAAGTTTATCTTACGTTTAGTCTTATAGGACAAGCAACAAACAGCCATTCTATGTGTCACCTTATTTAATGAAAGTTCCATTCAGATACAGGATCTGTACTAAGAAGTTCTTTGTAATATAAGTATTTCAATCTTAATCAACAAGTATGGCAAATATTACAGAACCATGTTTGTGACATCGAGCGATAATTCAACAAGTATTTAGGTAAAACATATGATTCTGCCCTGTTATTGAAGTTATCTTTTGGTATAAACACATAGACAGGTGGCCCAGCGGGGCGAATTTGTGTAGTGTTATAGTTGTTTTTTCCAATAATGGTGACATCTGCAACTCGATATTGTTGATCCCATCACAAATCGTGTTATGGGAGCCAGTTTAGGTGCATACAGCTGTTAAGCACGTTTAACTAACTCTGCACTGGTATTTCAATGGAAGGATTGAATGAAAGATGTACATTATGTATAAAACCATTCAACCATTCGATCTGTAACAGTTGGAATCGTTTAGAATTGATTCTGTATTTTATGATGCCATGGCGTAACCTTGATTCATTCGTAATAACTGAACATCGCACGATCAATGGGCAACAGCCATCCATTAAGGTAACCTCTGTTCAGACTTTCAAATGCATTAGATATTTGAGTGAGCGCGTCCGTCTAGCATAAAGGTCTTGAATGCGAATAACACTCAGTAATATTGGTATATATTAAAGCCCATGTATAATTGACTTAAACAGAAATAAATGGCTCTCAATTGTTAGAACTCAAATTTAAATGATATCAGTTCTGGTGAAGCAATAATTGACCAACAATTGACAAATTGACGAATTCACTGATATCGCGGTTGATCATTAGCAAACGTAAAGAGCACGATCTGTTAATATAGTAATGATAACGCGTCCTTGATTCGCTGGGGTATTTGAAAGTAGGGTGCAGGTTGTCAACTATCGATTGCAATGGTAGAAATATAGGCATAGCATAGTCGATTACATTCCCA
The DNA here is from genome assembly GCA_034190875.2 of Urechis unicinctus. Classification (NCBI taxonomy): domain Eukaryota; kingdom Metazoa; phylum Annelida; class Polychaeta; order Xenopneusta; family Urechidae; genus Urechis; species Urechis unicinctus. The sequence goes on from CM067344.1 coordinate 22,897,925, forward strand.
ATAGGCCTTTCTAGAAACGAGGTGCAAGTCGGTCAAATACGTATAATTCTTGAACTAACGATGAGCTAGATGGTCAATTATTCGTCTCTTTACAGTGACATCTAGAAACCAAGCATCAGGAGCGATCGACAGCATCAAGAATCAAACCATCACATCCATACGACTCCAGATTGTGGCAAGATCCAATGGCAGATTTACAAAAGTGACGGATGTCGCTGTTTGTGGCAACCCACCCAGCTGTATAACACAACAAGCCAGTCGTAAATTGCCAATATGTTTACGACTGGCGAATGCCATTACAAAACTGACATGGATTTCCAGGCAAAAGCATCCGTAATTTTACATAATAAGGTTCCCATACCTTATTGAGGCACGAAAAATATCATTAATCGATATATTCGGTATATATAGAAAGACCATGCGTCCAAGCGAAACAGACCACTTTACAAATATACATCACCATTTGCCATGAATAATTGAAACCCAGCTTGCGCGCAGCAGATAACCCTCGACAGAAAATATTGCTTTATCCTCAGCATGAGTCATATGTTATGGATCTATGAATAAGATCACTTCCTGTTGGACGATTAATGAGCATCATTACAAATAGTGTAGCTCACTGCCTCATAAACCGACTAGGTAAATAAACTTCACTGAGTTCGATTGGTGCACCACGTATTTTTATGGCGGATGGAAATGCCCGCTCAATTAGACACCTTCGGTTGAAGACTATAGGAGTTTTAGCGACAATGCCAGTATAAGATGGAACGGAGCCTGTGTAGTTTCTCGCCCGTTAGCTACTTGTCTGCATATTTTTGTAAACTAAGTTAGTATGCCTACATCGCTGAATAATGGAGGATTTTGTGTTCCTAAAACAAAGAAAAAGTACCAATATGGCCATTAGACTCATACAGAAACACTATATGAATTGCACCACATTGCAGAAAAATGAATCAGCAAAGGGATAAGTAATTAAGCGGAGGAGCTCTAACGGGGAATTCACTAATTATACAAATATAAATCTCAACATACCAAGATTTCCAATTCAATAGAACTTAATTAAGTCTATCAGAGATTCTTCTGCCGAGATGATCAAACCAAACCAACGTAAATCGATATTACCCGCAATCGAAATTTAATCTCTAAGAAAACCTCAGAAATATCGTCAGCAGAGATGAATTACAAAGAATAGCAGAGTTGAGAGGTTCTCTGAAAATTACTTAAATGAGCAAGGGAAATCCACTGATGAGTTTCACAGAATTACAATATCACGTATTTTGTCGATCATGCTGCAATTTCAGATATTTGTACTCATTGTACACAGGCAGGGAGATAATTAACATTAGGGTGAGATATGCCCGAAGGCACATATATCTTCCCTACTTCACTAAATTGGGTTATCAAACCAAAGCTTATGGATCACCAGCAAAATCAATCGTGCACAATGTTATTTATTTCTATGCATATGAAGCAAGTATTTCGATGAAATTAATATCTAACACGCTTTATTGGAGCAACACTTGCTCGAAACTCCAGCAATTAAAAACATACAGTCTACTCGTAATGCATCAACATTGAATGTATAGTCAACCAAAACAGCCTTCTCCTAAAAACGACACGCCCATAACAACTCAGATTAAATCCGTTCCATACATACATACATACATACATACATACATACATACACACATACAACATATATAGACATGCTACATACATACCGCATACATACAACATACATACATACATACACATATACATACATACATACATACATATACATACATACATATATACATATACATACATACATACATACATACATATATATATATATACATTTATATATATATGATACCATATATAGTAAACAACACACATATACACATATATGTATATATATATATATATATATATATATATATATATATATATATATAATATATATATACAGTCAAACAGGCATATATATATATATATGTATATATGTATATATATATATATATATATATATATATATATATATATATATATATATATATATATATATATATATATATACGACACGTCAAAAGCAACTTAGATTAAATCTGTTCCTAAATACATACATACATACATACATACATAAACATATATAGATGCTACCGCATATGTAAACATACATACATATACACATATATATGCATATATATATATATATATATATATATATATATATATATATATATATATATATATATATATATATATATATAATATATATACAGTATATAAGTAAAACAGGCATATATGTATATATATGTATATATATATATATATATATATATATATATATATATATATATATATATATATATATATATATATAACGACACGTCAAAAGCAACTTAGATTAAATCCGTTCCTAAATACATACATATATAAACATATATGATGCAACCACACATGCATACATACATATACACACACATGCAAACATACATACATATACACATATATGCATATATATATATATTTATATATATATATATATATCATATATAACAGTCATATATATATATATATATATATATATATATTTATATATATATATCATATATATATATATAAATAAATATATATATATATATATATATATATATAAATATATATATATGTATAAATATATATATATATATATATATAATATATTTATACAGACAGACAGACAGGCATAGGACAGACAGACATACAGACTTATCAACAAACAGACACTTTAGGTAGCCATATAGCAATAATTTGGTGATGATAATAACCAAAGATGTATTTGATATTTGACTCTAATGCCTCTCTAGTTCTGTGTGTGACGGTAGGGTATCTGTGAGTTTTAGACAGGAAGTTGCAGGCGGAGATGCGAGAAGATGATGCAAACATTCTTGATTCGTGTCGTGTCCTGACTTCCCGTCACTTAATGAACGATGCTTTCGCTTCTGGGTCTCCTCCCTGGTAGTGTGTACCCAGTCAATCAGATGGTATGTTATGTGCCAAAGATTGTTGAAGTATACAGGACATTTATTGGGTGTCTCTTGCTTTAACCGCTGCTGCTGCTGCTAGAACGGACGCTGATTATTGTGTGTAATTTGACGAGTTTTCTACAGTAATGCAATCTACGTAGTGGTGTGCTGGTCCAGCGAAGTTCATAATACAACCAATAAGAAGCGGCTGGGAAACACAGAGAACATTTTATATATGCATATATATACACACACCATTTATTCTACCCCTCGTGTATCATTTGCTCGCCTGAAATTGATTTTAACATTGGAATATAAAATTATCAGCCAAAGATCAATCTGTCACTGGACAAATGGCTCTATGTATACGGCTGCTCCGTTTAGTCATGTTTCACATGCCAGCCTCACACAGCATGGCCGTAAAACCTGATTCAGAATTATTATCACTCTTAATGACACATGGTCACAGCATCCCCATGGGCCATTTGTGAAATCGAGCGTCTATTATCGAATGGATAAAAGAATCCTCAAAGTTGTCATCATCAACAAAGCAGAACTAGTCAATTCTGCTGATCACTGAACCTTTTCACATCGTTAGTACATCGACATGATCAAATCAATAAACATTTTTGCTTTCAGCTCGTTCTATTTCTAGTTGGAAAGTGGGCTGTATCACGATATATGGAATGTTCACTATAGTCAACTTTATTAGTGGGCAATCGGTCCTGCACCGAAAGTATACTTTACAATGGACGGAAATATATCTGGATGTATGTTAAGGCATATATTGATGCTTACAATTCATCATTTAATTGAAGCATTAAGTCTCTCGCGCTTTAGATAAGCAGTTGATATCGGGTTGTTATAGAGAATTGACGAATAGAGCGAGTATCGTGACCCAAAGGTTCAGAGTGCGACACTCGTGTGACACGATCTATAGATAGGAACGTTAGTCTAGTTATTGAATCAATTGTAGGGCTAACATCAATTAGTCAAAAAAAAAATACTGGCGACTGAGCAATATAAAAAAATAGTCATTATTGAACAACAAGTATTAGCCAGAGTTTACATGACATGTTGTCTTTGTACCAAAAGAAATAGCGACAATACCTCTGGTTATATTATAAAATTAACAATTACAACGACTCGTTAACCTCAACTCTCAATTATTTAGCCTCCAAAATATGATCTATCAATATTTATTTCTCACTTTTCTACACATGCAATAAGCAATAACAGCAGCAAGTTAAGAATAAATTGCTGGTCAATAGTTAAAGCACCTCACGATTTAAGAGTATAATGAAAATAACGCGCCCCGGTTCCTTTGAGCGGGCATACTCGGTGTCAATTACTGAATGCAAGAGCGGAAGAATACGCATATAGTAATCGAAATAATTTTCATTGGGCTAAATAGTCACACGTGTTTTCATAAAATCTACAATCGCTCGCCAAAGCAAAACATGGTCTAATTTTGGCACAGGATCGCTTGTTGATTTATTTACCTGGCTCCTAACAGGGATGCAACGAGGCTGGTGTGTCTATGTGTAAAGCAATCCACGCGGCATCACATCATAACAAGCCAATAGGACATTGCAAACATATTCGTTTGATTCTACATTGTAAAAGATATCTACATATAAATAATTAAAGTATTCATAAGTTTCCAACCCAAGAGCTTAATGAACTTAATTGCGCACAGTGCCTTTGCGCCATCTAACTGAGGCATCATTTCGTCAACTGACCCGTCCTGGCTGCGGCTTCGACGGCGGTCGCATCAGTTCCCGTAAGAAGAATTTCACCCGATGAATTGGCAACCTAACTAAACTGATCTTTGGCGCGCATTCATGTCTTATAAACTGATATACAAATCCCCAAAGGACGTGTCAAGCAGCAAAAGCCGTCAGACGGTCGCCAAGTCCGGTCACAATGTAATACACCGAAACACCAAACCTGGCCAATGTGTTTTGATTTTCACATCCAAATTAGTTATCAATATTATACATACATACATACATACATACATGCATACATACATGCATGCATACATACATACATACATACATACATACATACATACATACATACATACATACATACATACATACATACATACATACAGACATACATACACATACATACATACATACATACATACATACATACATACACATACATACATACATACATACATACATACATACATATACATACATACATACATACATACATACATACATACATACATACATACATACATACATACATACATACATACATACATACACATACACAGACATACATACATACATACATACATACATAGACATACATACATACATACATACATACATACATACATACATACATACATACATACAGACATACATACATACATACATACATACATACATACATACATACATACATACATACATACATACATACATACATACATACATACACATACATACATACATACATACATACATACATACATACATACAGACATACATACATACATACATACATACAGACATACATACATACATACATACATACATACAGACACACATACATACAGACATACATACATACATACATACATACATACATACATACATACATACAGACATACATACATACATACATACATACATACAGACATACATACATACATACAGATACATACATACATACATACATACATACATACATACATACATACATACATACATACAGACATACATACATACATACATACATACATACATACATACATACATACATACATACATACATACATACATACATACATACATACATACATACATACATACATACATACATACATACATACATACATACATACATACATACATACATACATACATACATACATACATACACATACATACATACATACATACATACATACATACATACATACATACATACATACATATATAATTATATCCATACATATACATACATACATACATACATACATACATACATACATACATACATACATACATACATACATACATACATACATACATACATACATACATACATACATACATACATACATACATACATACATACATACATACATACATACATACATACATACATACATACATACATACATACATACATACATACATAAATACAATGTAAGCATTCGCTATGCAATAGTAAATGACGTAGCCAGTTATTATATCTACTCACTCATGCATGTGCACAATCGATGTGTGCATTCGTAGAGTTCATTATTTTCCGTTATAAAACGTGAGAGTAATATGGTGTCTTGCTTGTTTTTAAATGCATAACTAAGGTTACACTGACGCAACCGAATGAGATGTCAGCAGCCGCAATGATCTTCTGTGGCTTTTCTGCAAGAGAGCGGACTGGAGAGTCTTGTTTGCGGTTCATCTTATCTTGTTTCTAGGTAATTTGTAAAGAATGATCTCTCAGGAATCACAGTGGAACCCCTTCATGTCCTATGAAAACGTCTGTTCACTTGTTTTACGAGCTGCTTTGTCAAAGTAAACTACATAGAAATGGTAATGCACCGACTGCCACACATTGTGCCACCCTGTTCCTATTGTTTACTCTGTGGGCAAGCACGGGGAAAGACCAACTAACATTTCTAGATATATTTTTGTAAGCTATGTGCAGCGTAGCGTTAGCTTAACAGTAACATCTGTATTCACTTGTTACTGATGGATCATTACAACTACAGACAATATTTCCCTTAGCATATTTGCACTACAAATCAGAACTTACCATTTGTGTGAGAACATCGACGCTAACCATGGTTATTGGATGCAATCAAGCTGAGAGCATCGTTAAGGGTCAATATTCATGTAGTGGTTGAATAATAGCAATCCATCTCACGCCCACCCCAAACTTACTGTCATAGTCATGGCGCCATCGGGACGTGCTTCCATCTCTCAAGCCCTGTAAATTATCGACATCATATATATATATATATATATATATATATATATATATATATATATATATATATATATATATATATATATATATATATATATATATATATATATATATACATATATATATATATATATATATTTTATATATATATACATATATATTATATTATATATATATATATCATATATATATATATATATCTATATATATATATATATACATATGCATATATATATATATATATATGGAATGAAAAACCAATATTATGCGCGACGTTGCCTCATTGTAATCACAATCGATCCACCGATATTTAAGCAGTGTAATCCGTGTTCTCAGTGACATCGTTGCCCTACTGGACTTAGAGTGCACTACGAATGCAACCGTGCTCACTACAACCTGACATGATCATTTCATTCTGTTAAATCCGAAGTTTGTAATATTGTGACGTGACAGTTCGGTCTCGTGCTGGTTTTCTGTTTGAGGAAAAGTTGTTGATGGATTACTTTCTTTGCCAGGTTTTAGCAGACCACAAGAATCATAGATAAGTCTAGACAGACACATTGTCCAAGCACAAGTATTTTCTGGGAGGAGTGTTAACTCTGGTACTGTGTGTTTACGAGTGGGGGATGGGGGTGAGGGGTGGAGTTTGTCTTTGAAGTAAGAAGCAGCAACCGGACTTTCTACATTAAGTTTTCACAAAACTGTCATCTAAAAGCGAAGACAATTCTTCTCTGGACGAGAGGCAGCCATCGTGAGGATCGATGTGCTGCTCCAGCAGCGCCTCTGACGGCGCTTACTTCGCTTAATCCTTCGTAAGTTGTTACGTAAGATTTGTCGCAACTGATCGAACCTGATTCGTGTTGCAGCTGTTGCTGATGATGATGCTGTAGCTGCTAGTAGATAGTATGCAACAATACGTGTTTGTAGAAGACTGCCGTGCGTATCTGATAAGAAATGTAAAGCCACAATTTGATAAACAGCCACAGGGCATATACTCGTATCATTACAGCATAAGATTCAGATTATGTTCCAGTTGCCCAACCCCTAGAATTGTAATTGAAGCTCCAAGTTGACATATGACATTTACGTCACAAATTTTGTATGCATAATGCAATTATCTATTTATCTGACAGGGCATAACAGGTTAAAACGACCGGCCGTAAATAAGCTTAGCAGGGATAAAGGTATGATGGCTATATATATATCTTATTCGTGTTTTATTGCAACAACCATATCGGTGCTGTTGCTAAATAAATACATGTGGGAAAAATATATCACTTTCTCTGAGAGTCACAAAATGAAATGTTGTACTTGTTCATTAAAATTATTTGTAATTGAGCATTCGTGTGGCGATTGTTGAGAAAGTATGTTTGCTGACTCTTGCTTCTTTCTTATACTGATGGTCAAATAGTACAGACTCGGATGAGTACAATCTCAGCAATAATGTTACTTAAAAAGCATCACAGGTGGTCCACTGATTTCCGGTCTTAAACAAATGAGCTACAATCATTGCCCAAACAAATCCTTTCTCATTCAACCATTCTTTACTACATTGCGCGTATGAGCAGAGAAAACTGCCTAAATGTTCCCTGCGATGGGAAGCATTATTTGCGAGGAACCACTGCACGGATTATGGTACAATGGTTCCAAAGGCGCTTTACCATTAACTCGCGTGGAAGTGGACAAGCAAAGTGTTGACTCTCGCCTGACTTCGTCACACTTAATGGTCGATGTTGCCTCTACTTGGAACACTGCATATTCAGAGCATTCTGAGCCAAAGATCGGTGAAGTATGCTAGCGATTGATTAATTCTTGTTGCTGACTGTCTACCTCGATTGCCACCCTAGCTGTAGCAGTTTGTGGTACGGGGGTGGAGGGTGGCGATTACTAGTAATTAACATGACCAAGCGTACCCAAACACACACACATACATACACATAGACAGACACACACGTACACACATATGTATGTTTTCTAGAGGCTTCCCTGTTTGCGTCAAAATCACTTCGACAAAGTCTATTGACAGTTGATAATTCTCTGTTTTTCTGCGTGATTGTAAGTAAGAACATATATTACCTGTTTACTTCCCGACGCACAGTAAGTAATGACCTCTAGTGTGCTGTGTGTATCTTTACAAAGTTGATTAACTAAACACAGGTAATTAGTTTAAGATGATCCATTCGACTGCAAGGTGACATCAAAGAGCAGCCTTGCAGCAGTTACCTTAGCCCTTATGCACGCTAAGAAATGGATTGCTGCTGGTCGCGGCCACATTGGCGCTGCGGTAATAGCATCAATGATAGCGGCAGCAGCAGCAGCAACCGCCATGGCGTGGTACTTTCATTTGCTGGATCAGCACGGCTCAAGTAGCAGTCTCCGCACAGAGCTTCATCATCACCCCTTTTATGGTCACGCTCCGTTTTCACGATTGCTGTTGTGTTATGCCAGACAGTGAAGCTAGGGCAATAGTTCAGGCTTGCAACAACGAATTCAATAGAGGAACTACACCTGGAGAGTCGATGTTTCTCAAGTGGCGCAAACGCAAGTGACACATGTAGACCGCATGAAGAGGCAAAAGTCCATAAGGTGTGGTTTACCTCTTTCGTGGGACAAGTAAAATGCTTTCATGGTCCACACTTTTACGTGTAACTTGATCTGCGTGCACTGGGTCGCGCGGCATCTGCAGAAAGGGTAGACGAAAAACAAGCAGTCTGGCTCTGTGTGTGTGCCACGACGAAGATGAGGCAGAAAGCCCTCACAGAGCCTCACACAGAGGCATACAATGCAGCAAACGTTACTTCTGTGCCGGTGCTTTCCTCATGTTCGTCGGGAGCATTTTGCTGTGTGGCTTTGGTTTTACCGTCGTGTTACCATATACGGAAACAAGTGTGTGGCCAGAAACGAGTTGTCGGGTAATGAAAGCTGCATACAATCCTCACCTGTGTTCTTGTGACCACCGACCTGTGGATAAACGCCGAAGCACTCAATCCGGGCCTTCCAATACCCGTTACCATGTGATAGCCACAAAAAGCGGCGCGTTTGAGGAGACAGGTGACTGTATGAGTAAGTACCCGTGTCTCCAGGTATTCGTTACCTACTCACTCTCACCTGAACACGCTCAAAGGACCTCATACGACGCTGCTCATAACGCATCCTATTTCTTGTTTAGAACGTGGACAGACGCTTTCTACAATACGGTAAGTGAAACGCGGATTCTGCTCGCAGTATCTATTTCATCGGCCACCTGGCGCGCTGTTGCATTTGGATACCGTGCGTGCATTCAGCAATATAGTCAGTATTTATTAAGCTTGCTCTTCCATTGCTTGAACGGCGTCATTTTGTTGTATTTTTCTATTCTGACATTTTATGCTTTTGAGCAGTATTTAAAGCTACACAGACAGCTTCCATGCATTAGCCATTCTACCTGCTTTGACGACTTTGGCATTCAGGACAGGCAATATTCGCCTGACGCAAAGCACTTATGCCAATTAAGGCGCAGTCAGATGCATAAAATCCACCCGTCCATATTGGTTTATCTCGTTGAAATGTCCCAATTAGTTAGATAGTGAGCGGGGATTTTACTGATGTTAATGGGTCAGCTAGCCCTCGGGTAGCGTGATGGGCTATTTCCTTCCGTGTTAGGTCACACCCACTTCCAGTGAGTTGACGACAGAAACCGAATACCTTCCTGCTATATAACTGAAAGTGGCGGAGATGAGGGCGGTTTCAAATAGCGGGAGTGATAAAATGCTAGCACGCGGCAGCTGATGGCTGAGGTGAGGGAAGCAGGTGATGTCGTTGACAATCAGCTCGATGACTGAGTTGGTAAAGATGTCGAGACGTTACTGTCAAATGGCATTATAGAACGCACGAAAGAATTAATACATTTATCTCTAAGCTGAATACCTTTCACACGGCTTGTCTTCTTCTAACCACCTTACGAGACATTTCTATAAATGCTACCACGGGTTTTTATAGCTTTATATCATTCAAGGTATTCTGCTTTGTAACAAGAATTCCTACTAGCCCGCCAAGTAACTAGATGTTTAGGAAAAAATAGCGATGGAAGCCCATCAAGAGATCTCAATTACAGATCCGTGTGCGTGTGTTCTCTCTCTCTTGCCACAATGCCTTTTGTGACGTCATCAATGTAAATTTTTATGAAGAAGCTTGACAACCGCTCAAGTTCTGAAAACGACAGAGGTGTTGGTTTTTGGTACTAGGCGCTACAGTCAGTCAACGTCTGTGCTCAGACGTCACAGCACCATAACGAAATTAGCAGCTCCGGTTTGTTGATACAGCCCGTGTTGATAATGTGAAGCGCATTCTTTGCGCAGACAAGGCAGTCGCTGATATTTGCTTTGTCGTTTATGTCGCCTATCTTTAATTCAGCCTGCCAAACCCTGATGAATTGGGTCACGGGGAAATCAAGCAAGATGTCACTGATGTATCACATTGACACAGTACCCTCTGGTTTAGTCGTGTAGACTTTTGAAAAAAGATGACGGATTATTTGGTCGAAATTAAACAATCTGCTCTGTTCGTTTGCTTGTAATTCTTGGTGTGTGTGGGTATAAGTGTACACTACATGAGTGCGGCGACGAGGAATGGAACGTTGACCAGGTTCGACGATTCCGGGTGCTGTGGGGGCAGCCTAACTCCACTTACACTTGCTACTACAACCCAGCCAATCACAACCAAGCTATAATTGAACGCGTCACACCAACACAGGTGCTATAAGCAAATAACTGAAAGTTATATATAAAGCAGATTTTCGAAAACACTGCTACTAAGGAAAGCATTATGTACCTGTATATAGATAAATAGTGTTAAAAGCTGCCATAGTTTCACAGGCAGCTAGTGTTTGTCTCAACTTATGACTCGACGTTTATTTGTGTGACAGGTTATTCACGCTGTTGTGTGGCCCTCGCTGGCCCTCATAGCGGGTGCCCTTATATGGCTGGGACTGTGTATGGGCTGCTGGACTATAGCTATGGAGCAGAGTCCCCACCCTACTATAGACCGCTCAGGAGGGTTTCTCTTGACATGACCTTCGTCGCTAAAACACAGGCGTGCCCGGACGTATGGCGGATGCCTGCACGAAGGCCTATGGATTATGAATGTCCACGGTAAATAAACCGCTTCGACTGACATGCTGGTGACAGCAGCTATTCGTCAAATGGTGTTCCATGTCAGATTAACACTTCATTGTCTCACGCAGATTATTAACTTGGCGAATTTTCATTCGCCAAGTTATGGCGATCACGCAGGTTTGTATGTTTGGATTTGTGTATGTATGTTGTTGGAAGCGGTAATAATGATGGAAATAGCAACATGTCCAAATCTAAAACCACAGCCTATTTACAAGAGTGAAAATTCTCAACAATATGACCACATATATAAGTTAGATGTAATATTGACACATCAGTCATTGGTCTTGACACCAATTCATCTTTTGATAAACGCAGATTTGCACAACTTAGTGCTTTGTGTTTTCTGTCATTTACTTGCTAATGTGTAAATGGATAGTGGTAACTGGTGTGGAAATATAGTATAGTCAATTGGATATTGGGTATATCTTATTGGATCTTGATTTATCAATCTAATCTTAAACTTCAAAGTTAGATTTGAAATCCTGCTTCTTCATTTATTGATTGTCGTTAAGTACGGGATTGAATAGAATGATGACTTGTCTTGCGAATGTGCAGATATATGTGATAGACGCTTGTCATTTATAAATCTAGAAACCAGGTAGGCACTAAATAATGACCTGTTTCTGGAACGGGATGTTATTTTTCTTATTTGGTTATTTATTTACTACCAAAACAAGTCCAATCTTATCAATTATTGTCATCTTGTTCCATGGTTGATGGAGGGTCTAAATGATAGTAGCATTGATGTTTATGCTTCTTATCATCACATTCCATAGCGATAATTTGTCATTCATTTCACTGAAATACAGGTGACGTTGTTGGTAAGTTACAGTCTAACCATTGTCAAATAAAAGGTCAGTTAACGGATCAGTTCGAACAGGTTGCTGATAAATCATTCGAAAACTTACAATATTAAAGTCATGAAGGTAAGTGTTCATGCGGGTTTTGCATTCGGTTATTTGAAATGCAATGTCACCCAAAGAGTGCGAACAGTTAAATCCAACACATGGTATGCAATATGCATGATTGTGATCAAGAAACGAGAAAAGTACGTGATGGACCAGTCAAGCCAACAGATGAATGGTGCTCTCTGCGAAAACAACATTCTAGTGGTCTCAGGTAAATCGAAACGACTACGCGTTCAAATATGCATTATGACAACCCCATCGCCAACGCACCTGCCATGGATCGATGCATCTAGGATCAATGCCGCTGCTAGCATGTGAATGTCCCAATTATTAAAACCACAGCGATATATGGCTGTTCGTAAAAGTTTGTGAACGCGGTGAAGATTCCTAATGAGATACATGTCTTGCCATTTGATGCATTTGTAAACATAACGCACAAAACCTCTAGCTTGTTAACGACGTATTAAAGCGACTGTCTGAATACACATTTCTAAGAAAATCACGACAGTGTATTAAAAACTAGAATAAGAACATTAAAATCGCTCGAGTTCGTTACAGGAATATAAATGACAATTCGTGGATATTAAAGTTGCATTGCATAGATTAATGAAAAGTATAATTACTGCTGTCTTCTGTGTTCGCCGAGTCCCGCTAATGCAAACAGATAACTGCCCAGATGAGGCGTACCACAACAAGATCGCTTATTGCAAAAGTTGCTGCGAATTTCAGCTTTATGAGATATTCACTTTTGGGTAAGTTGACCTTGCTAAATTGAATCCACAAACTAGCAATACATTGTTAGAAAAATCCATTTCTCTGCTCTTAAATTATTTGGATCATCATTCTTATACGATTGGCTTTGCTTGATTCGAATGCCGTTTCTACTTCTGGGAGCTTTTAGGAAGTCAAATATTAGAAAGCTATTGCACTTATGGAGAGATCATTATTTATTGCTAAGAACCTTATAATCATCAATGTTATTTGCCTTATCAGAGTTATGCTAATGAAGAAATGGATAGAAATATATCTGGATGTTGATTAAGGCATATATTGATGCTTAAAATGTATAATTTAATTTAAGCATTTAAACTCCAGCGATTTAGATAAGCAGTTGATATCGAGTCGTTATTGAGAATTGACGAATAGGGCGATGATCGTGACACAAAAGTTCCGAGTGTGACACTCGTGTGACACGATCTATAGAAACTCCCGTGAGAACATTGGTCTAGTTATTGAATCAATTATAGGGCTAACAAACATCAATTACTTGAAAAATAAATACTGGCGACTGAACAATGTAAACACATAGTCATTATTGAACAACAAGTACTAGTCGGAGTTTACCTGACACGTCTTTGTACCTAATATATATTTAAAATAAAAATAACAAACACAACGACTCGTTAACCTAAACACTCAATTATTTAGCTTTCAAAATATGATCTATCAATATTTACTCACTTTTCTATACATGCAATAAGCAATAACAGCAGCAAGTTAAGAATAAATTGCCGGTCAAGAGTTTTAAGCACCTCATGATCTAGGGGTATAATGAAAATAACGCGCCGTGGTTCCTTTGGGGCGGGCATACTCGGTGTCAATAACTGAATGGGAGAGCGGAAGAATATGCATATAGAAATCAAAATAATTTTACAGAATCTCTTTTTAAGCTCAAATACTGAAGTATCCCGAGCCTTTGTCAATGATTCATACGTCTATCCCGGCAGATGCAACTTAATTAAAACCGTGGAATACCTGAGCTACCAATGGGCTAAATAGTCGCACGTGTTTTTATCAAATCTACAATCGCTCGTCACAGCATAACATCACCTAACTTTGGCACAATCCACGCGGGATTAAATCATAACAAGCCATTAGGACATTGCAAACATATTCGTTTGATTCTACATTGTCAAAGATATATACATAGAAGTATTCATAAGTTTCCAACTCAAGGGCATAATGAACTTAACCTTCCAAGGTATCAGCAATTGCGCACAGTGCCTTTGCGCCATCTAGCTGATGCATTATTTCGTCAACAAATCCGTCTTTGATGCGGCTACGACGGCGGTCGCATCAGTTCTAGCCGCAGCACAAGCCGTCAGACGGTCGCCAAGTCGAGTCATAATGTAGTACACCAAAACTCCAAACCTGGCCAATGTGTGCTGAACAATCAGACTTTGATATCCAAATTAGTTATAGTTACTATTCATGATTCGGAGGGTGAGCTATTTTGCGTGTGTAGAATACATACATACTTCCACTGTAAGCATTCGCTTAGCAATAGTAAAAGACGGAGCCAGTTATCATATCCACTCACACTTAAACATGCATATGTGCAATCGATGTGTGCATTCGTCGAGTGCATTTTTTTTTCAGATACGTGAGAGTAATATGGTGTTTTTAAATGCATAACCAAGGTAACACTGACGCAACTGAATGCGATGTCAGCAGCCGCAATAATCTTCTGTGGCTTTTCTGCAAGTGACCAAAACGTGCGTGAGTCGACTGGAGAGTCTTGTTTCCGGTTCATGTTATTTTGTTTCTAGGTAATCTGTAAATAATGAGATATACTTTACACTCAGGAATCACACTGGAACCCAATAATGTACTATGAAAACGGCAGTTCACTCGTTTTACGAGCTACTTTGTCGAAGTAAACTACATAGCAATGGTAATGCACCAACTGCCACACATTGTACCACCCTGTTGCTATTGTTGGGCAAGCACAGTGAAAGACCAACTAACATTTCTAGATATATTTGCGTACGATATGTGCAGCGTAGCGTTAGCATAACCGTAACAACATCTGTATTCACTTGTTACTGATGGATCATTATAACTACAGACAATATTTCCCTTAGCATATTTGAACTACAAATCAGAACTAACCATTTTTGTGAGAACATCAGCGCCAAACCATGGTTATTGGATGCAATCATGCTAGAGCATCGCTAATGGTCAATATTCATAAAGTGGTTGAATAATGGCAATCCATCTCACACCCTCATGGTCATGGCGACATCGCGACGTGCGTATGAATCAGTTAGCTTCCATCTCGCGAAAGCACTAAACCCTGTAAATTATAAACATCAAACAGATATATATATATATATATATATATATATATATATATATATATATATATATATATATATATATATATATATATATATATATATATATATATATATATATATATATTTGCCAATCTCACCGATACCATATCGAGAACACTGCTATGGCAGGCTCGTAAATGCACGATTTCCTAATGAACTTGTTTACTGAAAATATAAATCGACCATGAGATATAGGCTCAATATATACAAATTATATCAATACGATGTTCACGTCCTTCAAATAAAAGAAATATCTATAACAATAGAGTTATATGCAATACGGAAAACAAAGATAAACGGTTCGATCTGTTTAAGCGTGGCATGTGTTATGACGCTATATCAGCTCCGCAGGGGGTGCTAAATCTTTGTAAACGCTTGCAAATAATAAGCTGAGTAGATGAGGGATACCCCTGCTGCATCCCATTGGACTGAAGGCTGAATTATCAGATCGTGATTGGAATGGGAATAGGAACTCGGCGATGTACAAGCTATCGCCTCTGCTTCTAACCCACTACACCGAGCCAACATAATGCGCAGTTGTTGGATGGATTGTTTATATCGATTCATTCAAAAACTATCGAGATTTGATTAAAGTTGGGGTGGGGGGAAGGGGGAAGGGGGGGGGTGTGCATTCCGCAAATGTAAGTGATCATAAGCGGCATTAATAGACATAAGTGTATAACATTATGTAAACATGTATCTTGACATGCAAAGGCATCTGTTAGAATAATCATATTATAAGATATAAGTGTGTAGCGATTATAATTTCGATTAACTATCGAGACTTGATTAAAGCTCAGGGGGTTGGGCGATAAACGCAAACTCTGATTGATTCAATTGCGACCTAATAATTCCTTGGCTGTAGAGGAAGAAATATATGCACCCAAGATTTTTCAAGTGATTTCCGGACATTTTCTGGACGTGGAGTCAACAACTAATTTCAGCCAAGATCTGTTGGTGACTGCTTTAAAATGGACCGTGACATGTTATTGTATTTTTCATAGTGTGAACTTGCAGATCGGAAAGCTAAACTCCATTGAGTTTAAACACATTATTGTAAGTATTTCGAAGCTGGGTTTACATAATTTGGTAAGGGCTAAGCAACGTTTCCTTGGGGTACATTTTGCAAATTTGAATTCTACCCTTTTTGCTGGTATGGGAATAGTGGCACTTGAACGGATCTTTAACTAGTATTGTGTTCAACATTTGAACAGCTTATTGTCGGGGGGAAAGAGTGTTTTTTCCAAAATAGGCACATGTCGATATATTGATGTGCGGCAGTCTACAATCAAGGAATCACCTAGAAATGACTGTTACTCCAAACGACGATTACCTCACCTGTAGACAAGCATCTGGAGCACAAACATGACCTGTGTCGAGAACACAAAAAACCGAAACGGTTTTAAATCATACATCATTAGTTTTTATCAGATTAACACAGCTCAATTTTATGGCCACCCTAAATGATACTTGTCACACTACGCTTGATCAAATTACCTGGGATGACATACCACCATTTCACCATCGCCACGTAATGACAATGATTATCTTAGGCTATTGTGCTTGTTTGACAGCGAATAAAGATCATTACTTGATTACAGACCAATAATGATTTGCTAGTCAAACAGGCTTCCATTTGAGCAATAGTACAATTTTAAAGTATAAGCGTATATCATCCACCAGAAAGGTGCAGCAATACCCTTGCCTTCCACACCGTCATAGTATGGAAATTAAGATCTAGCAAAATAATCTGGTCGCTATATTGATATAAGATAATCCCAAATAGGAATATTTCAATAATGCATCGGATATAAAAACAATTTAAAGCAATGCTTCTCGTCGATTTATTGAAATGGATTAGTGTAAATATTCTATTGAGAGTGCTAAACTCTGGGTCCGTCTGCCCAAGGATTGTATTCATATTGAGAATGACACGTTGTGTCAACCCCGAGCAACAAATGCGACAAAGTTTATGGTTTATGAACATAAGCCAGCAGTCGAGATCATCGTTGGTGTCACCTAATAAAGCTAACCCAAATAGCCATTAGCGCATTACATCATGCAGAAATTACATATTCACTCTGCTAGTTGGGATTCTGCCTCTTATATGGTAATGTACGTCGTCTTTGGTATACAGAGTCATTTTTACCGTCATTGTTTCCCCCCACACACTCAATTAGGGGATAATATTTTGGTGCTTTAGGTTTACTGCGCCTTGGCGAGGCAGACGCACGCGATTGCATGTTTGTTGGGCTCATCTGATTGATGATTACGGCAGTATCATTAGTCTCATCTTAGTCTCAACAATTACTGAGTATGACAACAACCATCCTGCGCGGCACAATACGGACATGAATGCTTCATATATTGAGTGGCGCAAGATTTAATTCAACATAAAGCTATGATTTACTATCGTTCAGTGCGAGCTAGGTTTAACGTCTTTCTAAACGACTGGCTAGCAAGGTTGACGTCTTCAAGCGATATCAATTAACTTATTAAAATGGCATGGTATATCTCCAGCATATTATTCTGTCCCATCCCATGATCGCAATGTCGACCCATGCATTATCTCCTGCGAATATAATTCCATGAACCAATCAATGTCGGTGACCTGATTAATGCGTTGTGCAAATTACTACACTGCTATTACAATTTATATATCTGAACATCTGAGATGTGTCGAACCCCTTTAACCACGTCAGGATCATTTTAAAAATGTTGAAGTACGGAATAGTTGTTTGATGCTCACCTGTGTATTTCTTGTGATGTTACAGTAAATTGATCAATGTGAACGAAAGCCAAATATTCTGATAGAAGAACGATACACATGAAGGAAGAAAGTGAAGTAAGAGAGGCAAAAGGGAGAATGCTTAAGGTTAGGAAGGGTGTAAAGAAACAAAACATTAAAAGATTGAACGAATCAGCAGCAATAAAGATCGTCGTGTGCTCGTGATCAACTAGTTTGAGAGAAGCATATAAATAGTATTGCAAAACGCGCTAAATGTATTTTGTATAATGACGTCAACCGAACACAGAGTTGAACTATTCATGCCTTGTAAATATGCATAGACCAACAGTAAACAGCAGACATTTATTTAACTATATCAGGCCAATGATTACAGTTTAAGTAGTTAACAGCATTGATACATACTAAAAGTATAATAACCGCATCTCGAACGCTGTCGTTTGTGCATTTAGCCATCCTTTCATTTTTCCTGGCATTTGTTTCCGTATTGCAAATTGCATATTTGAAAACTTGCGGTTTTACTTTCTATAGTCAGTCTTCAAGCCTAATAGGCCCAACTACAAGGTGCATACCAAAATATCTTGGAAGGATGTATATATATATCAAATGCGGCTTTCTCAGAAGTCTGTATGTTTTGTTTTGCTGCAGTTGTATTATCAGTATTGAGACGTGATTGCATCAATACTCATTGCATTTAACACGTATCTCCATCGATTTGTAGCTTGCAACATGAAGCTGCATTCCTCCAGTGATAATGCAATTACCACATAAGCAGTTGCCTAAATAAATTAACAAACACAATATCTAACTGGTCGCTTCCATCTTTTTATGTATTTGTCCCATGTTTGTCAATTTCTTTGTCTCATTAAACGCAGCTGACCTGCGGAATTCTTATGATGCCAACCTTCTTTCTTCAAATCTCAATTTGGCATTTGCCCTTATCCGGTGAAAGACATCCAGGCCTATATGACAGTGACAGCAACGAGTAAATGATCAAATCAATTAACAACTGAATGGTTGAAAAGCTTTATGTTTTGAGGTTCTCATTTCCTATAAGGAATTTCATCCTGTCATTGTAGGCTTTCATCGACATATACATTTCAGCTGAATGTGAACACATCTGCAGCATATTAACAAAATTGGTCCCATATAAAAATCTGATTAAAACAAACAAGATGATTATTTATATTCCATTGTTAATGTCGTATCCAAAATTAATATCTTTATCACTTAATGTAATGTTTTCATATGGATCAATTTGCAACTGGCATTATAAAGAGACTCGATTTTGTGTCTGTCCTACCTGCAACAGGATGGGTGTCCAGGCGACTTTTTTCCCAAGCATGTGCTAGCCTGCATATGGGTCGTATCATGGCACGTTAGTTTGCTGGTGTAGCATTTCTAATTCAGGCGTCTGCTTCAATATGTACTACAATATGGCAGAAGGTAGCATGTAATAAAAGTTAGCAGGACAATGGGTGTTACTTGATAAGATTGTTTTTATATGCGTGGGAATTTTTTTTATATAACTCATTGATTGATGAGGAACCAACCTTGACGGGTCTTATTATTCAACAACTTACCTCTGCGCACGAACGTCCATACATACATGCGCTGTATCTTTGCAACATAGTTTGTCGCTCTTAACAAACGCAACGTACATGATTGGTGAATTACAAATATTCCAACATTGTTGTAAATGCGATCCTCGATGCGATGTCGTTTGTAAACATATCCATTTCGGCCCACCGACGAATTTACATGAGCCAGCCAAACACCGCCTATTGTCACAATATTTCTTTTAGCTCTCCAATAAGCTTGGCGCTTTCGGCTATGCGCAAATTGTAATCCATTATTGCTGGTCTATTAGCTTAACGTCTGTTGTGAGCAACCTCCTTACGGAGGGCGTTTCAATAAATTTTGCAAAACAATTAACGAGTGCATAAATGCCTTATTTTGCATTGCGCTGTTATACAATCGCACATCCTGATCGCCCATGGCATCTGTACTACCATTACAACAGACCATATCCTCTTGACAAACGCAGCGTAGCTGTGGACAATGTTCAACGATGGTTCTAGTAAGTGCAAAGTCGTTAGAGGCTTCGTGCAAGGCGAAATACTGTGCTTTAACAGATTCTGAAAATCTATCCCAACATAAAACTATGATGTAGAAAACTAGTTAACGAGAAGGGGGGGGGGGAGTTGAAATCTACAAGGCAAAAACGATTCTTTGCACGTCTTATCTGAATATGAATGATAATATATAATTCCGTTGTATCACATCTATTGTGACTTTT
>CM067344.1:22924105-22949105 GCA_034190875.2 Urechis unicinctus
ATCGAACTACAAGACATAATGGAATCACAAACGAGTGCAAGCACCAACCACAACTCAATTTCTTACCTCATGTAGATACGTCGCTGTCTGATATCACGTAACACTTTTCAATGATATGTCTAAGATGTTATCGTTTATGGTATGACAAATGTTGTACAAATGAGTCAAAGGGATCTAAGGAGTAAAGCTTACTGTCTCAGCTCGATGTATAAAGTTAGTGTTCTACTGCCATTAGTACGTGGTCGACTGTTTACTATGTTCAATGAAAGACGTTTCGTTGCTATTGCAGTAGAACTATTTCAAAGGAAGCTGATGTCAATTGTATACTACAACACATGTAAACTGCAATAGATTAGTCACAGCCGCATCTACGTCCATGTAAACATATCAATAAATTACAAACATAGCCCGCTGTTGCGCTGTACTGCTGCAAGAAGAAATCTGAAAGATAAATATTGACAGTTAACATCTGGTAGGCTTAAACAATTGAGAGTTCGCGTTTACGCATTGTTGTAGGAGCTATTAACACCCTACAGATGGTTTTAGTCGACAATCTGTTTCGCACAAAAACATACATACATAGTTACCTACCTACCTACCTACCTACCTACCTACCTACCTACCTACCTACCTACCTACCTACCTACCTACCTACCTACCTACCTACCTACCTACCTACCTACCTACCTGCCTACCTGCCTGCCTGCCTGCCTGCCTGCCTGCCTGCCTGCCTGCCTGCCTGCCTGCCTGCCTGCCTGCCTGCCTGCCTGCCTGCCTGCCTACCTACCTACCTACCTACCTACCTACCTACCTACCTACCTACCTACCTACCTACCTACCTACCTACCTACCTACCTACCTACCTACCTACATGCATGCATGCATGCATGCATGCATGCATGCATGCATACATACATACATACATACATACATACATACATACATACATACATACATACATACATACATACATACATACATACATACATACATACATACATACATACATACATACATACATACATACATACATACATACATACATACATACATACATACATACATACATACATACATACATACATACACACATACACACATACACACCTTAATATTTGTTTGATGCGAAATAATTATAGATTTTAATACTCCACCTGAGATGATCCGATCTCGGCGGCCTTTCGGTCAAAAATGAGGCACCAAATGAAAACAGCATAAGCGACCTAGCAACCCTAAAACAACACTTGCGTAATTTCCGTCACGATAACTTAATATGCACGGCGATCATCCGGTGTGAAGAAGTGATTGATTATATTACAGAACCATGTTTGTGACATAAAGCGTATAATTCAACAAGTACTTATTCGAAAATATGTTTGTGCCCTGTTATTGAAGTTATCTTTTCGTATAAACACATAGACAGGCGGCCCAGCGTGTTATAGTGTTATAGTTGTGGTTTTTTTTATTACTCGATATTGTTAATCCCATCAGAAGTCGTGTTATGGGAGCCAGTCCAGGTGCATACAGCTGTTATGCACGCTTAACTAACTCTGCGCTGGTATTTCAATGGAAAAATTGAATGGAAGATGTACATTATGTACAAAACCATTCAACCATTCGATCATTAACAGTTTGAATCGTTCAGAATAGATTCTGTATTTTATGATGCCATAGCGTTACCCTGATAAATTCGCAATACCTGAACATCGCACACTCAATGGGCAACAGCCATCCATTATTGTAACCTCTGTTCAGACTTTCAAATGCATTTGATATTTCAGTGAGCGCGTCGGTCTAGCTTAGATTTCTTAAATGCATAGTGTGCACTGGGCGACAACGAACGAACCACTCTGCATCTCTGGGTAATTAACACATAGGTTACTAACAGTTTTTGTCATTTGTATGATTAAACCCACGTACATATGTAAAGTATATGCACCCCATTAATCAATAACTAACTTAGCTCCTATTTACCCCGATAACAAGGGAGAATATGATGTATGTCTTTGAGGCGCTATTATTTGAGTGTCAGCCTTCAAACCGTGTTACATTTAAGCACTCGTTTCGTATGGATCACTACAGTTGCAGATTTCACTGTATACTTTTGATTAAGAGAGTGGAAATTTCAACTCACATGCAAGGTTTGGAAAGCAAATACGCGCACAACTTTTTGCAATGTGACGAGTGTCGGCAAATGGCCAGTCACGTGACTAAGGTTACTCTATTGATCACGATCGATCACGAGTTAATGTTGCATTGTTAACCAATCCCGAATCTTCCTCTGATATAACGTAGTCTACTTATGTCATCCAATTATGAACTTTATGCTCTTAATAGGCAAACATTTAATGGACGTTTCCTTTTTATGCAGCTGCTATTGCTATGAAATATGGAAGCTTCCTTCTCATAAACTGGCCGTCAGCGACAATGACGAGGTATCCTTGACTGATATCAAACATAGATAATTGTTCTATTTGGTTTGAAGCAGCTTACCGGTATGCGTTAGTTATCGCGTGGACAAGTGGGTTATATTGGGAATAAGCACTAGGTGGCAGAGCACTTGGCAACGCGGCAGATAATCAAAGCTCGAGAAAAAGTCGATCTATTCCCTTATCGCATGGCACCCTCCTCTCAGCCAATCAGAGCTCGAGAAAAAGCTCGGTCTTTTTCCCATATCACCTCAAACGCACAGTTTGCCATGCGATAACTGCGACCGTGTCGCAATATCACCGAGAAACAACTTCACCTGAGATGGTCCCTCACAGAGCACCGCGGCTCTAGCATGGCAACACTACGGAGGTTCTTAATATCACGCACTCTTTACAAGTGCAATAACGAAGGTTTTCTCAAGAGTCATTTGCTTGCCAGCCGCTAATGTGGTTGCGTAGCGCTCATCGGGAAGTCACGGTATTACACCATCTCCCCGGAATCATGCTGAGGCGCGAAATTGTAACACCTGCCGAGCCGAGTCTTCTGCACTACAGTGTTGCTAACTTCAGCAACGGCGAGCTTCCTCGTCCTTCTGCGTCACGGGATCTTTCGTCTTTGAACGCACGCCTATTCCTTCGCCTATTAGTTCCTTTGTTCGTTTTTCCAATGAATTCTGAAATGTCTTGAACGTCATGTCCTCCTTCTTAAATAAAGCGACATTATAACCATACTCTTCTATGAGATGTCGCTGAATTCCAGCTGAAAGACCTCGAAGAGAACCGGGTGGATAGGGCGATCCATCTCGACGTTTAGTTTCGCATATGAATCTTGCAAGCCAGTAGTCTAGTTGCTGGAACGAAGCTTGC
Source organism: Urechis unicinctus (assembly GCA_034190875.2). NCBI lineage: Eukaryota > Metazoa > Annelida > Polychaeta > Xenopneusta > Urechidae > Urechis > Urechis unicinctus. The sequence continues at coordinate 22,927,402 of CM067344.1, forward strand.
CCAAATTCGGGAATAGGTCCATTAGGGTCCCTAACAGTTTCCGGCTGGGTCTGCCTCCAATCCCGCCAGTCTTTGAATACACTCACAGCCCAACTTTCACATCTTCTAGTGTTTCTTGGCACCCTGTTCTTCAATGATTCTTTAAATTTGTCTGATGTCAGCGGGGTGCTGATCCGACCAGCATAGGAAGCTTTGCTAATTTCCCATTTATTATCTGAAAATAGATCCATGGGAGCACCGAACGCACCATCAGGAACACTAAAATCCGTCTCAATATCACTGGCTTCCAAAAAAGATAAATCTCCGAGATCTCCTATGGTTGAAACCATCATGGCAAGCAGCTGAGGCCGAATGTTAGATTAAGGGACTACCTCTCATATTTACAGGTCCCACGCAGATACCTTACATAACATAGGTTCACGCTAATTATCGTCATTAGGAGACAGCGTCGTGCTTGATTATCGCGTGTAGGTGCCATCGCGATAAGTATGTTATCGCATGGTCACGCGGGATGATATGGTGAAAGACACTCGGACGCTCCGCGTCCTCGTGTTCTTTCCCCATATCACCCACGTGACCATGCGATAACTAACACATATCGCTTCGAGCTCTCAATTTATAGAACTCAAAATAAAATGATATCAGTTCTGGTGAAGCAATAATTGACCAACAATTGTAAAATTGATGAATTCACTGATATCGTGGTTGGTCATTAGCAAACGCAAAGAGCACGATCTGTTAATATAGTAATGATAGCGCGTCCTTGATTCGCTGGAGTATTTGAAAGTAGGGAACAGGTTGTCAATTATTGATTGCTATGGTAGAAATATGGGCATAGGATAGTTGATTACATTGCCAATATGCCCTTCTAGCAAAAGAGGTGCAAGTGTCAAATACGTATAATTCTTAAACTATCGGTGGGCTAGATAGTCACACGAGTTGCACAATTATTCGTCTCTATACAGTGACATCTAGAAACCAAGCATCAGGAGCGATCGAAAGCATCAATAATCAAACCATCACATCCATACGTCTCCAGATTGTGGCAGGATCCAATGGTTGATTTACAAATGTGACGGATGTCGCTGTGTGCGTCGCTGTAAAACACAACAAGCCAGTCGTCAATTGCAAGTATGTTTACGACTGGCGGATGCCATTACAAAACTGACATGGATTTCCAGGCATAATCATCCGTAATTGTACCAAATGAGGTTCCCATTAAGGCAAGAAAAATATCATAAATCGATAGATTCGTGATATATGGAAAGACCACGCGTCCCAGAATAACAGACAACTTTACTAATATGCATCTCCGTTTGCCATGAATAATTGAAACCCAGCTTGCGCGCAACAGATAACCCACGACAGAAAATATTGCTTTATCCTCAGCATGATATGGTGATGAGGCTGAGCCTATGATATATGCATGTCGTATGTTATGGATCTATGAATAAGATCACTTCCTGTTGGATGATTAAGGATCATCACTACAAATAGTGTAACAATATTTTATCATTTACTCGTTGCTATGATACACTGTCATATAGGCCAGGATATCTCTTACCAGATAAGGGCAAATGCAAAATCGAGATTTGAGGAAAGAATGTCGGCATCATAAGAATTCCCCAGGTCAGCTGCGTTTAATGAGAAAGACACATTGACAAACATGGGACAAATACATAAAAAAGATGGAAGCGACCAGTTAGATATTGTGTTTGTTAATTTATTCAGGAACTGCTAATGTGGTAATTGCATTATCATTGGAGGAATGCAGCTTCATGTTGCGAGCTACAAATCGACGGAGATGCCTGTTAAATGCAATGAGTATTGATGCAATCACGTCCCAATACTGACAATACAACTGCAGCAAAACAAAACATACAGACTTCTGAGAAAGCCGCAGTTGTTATATATATACATCCTTCTAAGATATTGTGGTGTGCACCGTGTAGTTGTGCCTATTAGACTTGAAGACTGACTATAGAAAGTAAAACAGCAACTTTCAATTATGCAATTTGCCAGAGAAATACGGAAACAGATGCCAGGAAAAATAAAAGATGGCTAGATGCACAAACGACAGCGTTCGAGATGCTGATATAATAATATTAGTAGGTACCAATGCTGTTTACTACTTATGGCATACGAAAGATGTAAACATTGGTCTTACATAGTTATATAAATAGTTCAACTCTGTGTTCGGTTGAAGTCATTATCAAAAAATACATTTAGCGCATTTTGCATTATTATTTATATGCTTGCCTCAAACTAGTTGATCACGAGCACACGACGGTCTTTATTGCTGCTGATTCGTTCATTATTGTAATGATTTGGTTCTTTACACCCTTCCTAATCTTTACCCTCCTCCTTTTTTTCTTCCTTTCGTCACTTTCTTCCTTCATGTGCATCGTCCTTCTACCGGTATATTTGGCTTTCGTTAACATTGATCAGTTAACTGTAAATTAACTAGAAATATATATGTGAACATCGAACAACCTCTACAACTATTCCGTCCTTAAACAGCTTCCAGAAGATCCAGTCGTGGTTGAGGGGTTCGACACATCTCAGATGTTCAGATATATAAATTGTTATATCAGTGTAGTTATTTGCGCCACGAGTTAATCAGGTCACCGCATTGATTGGTTCATGGAATTATATTCGCAGGAGATAATGCATGGGTCGACATTGCGGTCATGGGATGGGACAGAATAATATGCAGGCGATATACCATGCCATTTGCATAATTCCAGGAGTTGCCAACCCTAGCACGTCTTGTTATTCCCTTTGGATTAGGACTAGATAAAGACAAGTCTCTAAAGATGGACATATGCGTCCCATTAGCCGAGGCACGAGAACTTCAGTATGCTGAGTGACGCACTCGTCTATCTAAACAGTAGGCTGTTGTAAACATATGTATGTATGCATGCATGTATAAATAACTTACATACATACATACATACTACATACATACATTGGAATACATACATATGCTTTATACATACATACATACATACATACATACATACATACATACATACATACATACATACATACATCACATACATACATACATTTACATACACATACATACATCGCATAGCATAGTAAATCATACATACATTGAACATACTTACGCCACATACATACATGACATTCATACATACATACATACATACAGGACATACATGTTTCATACAGTAAGTGTTGATTTCATGCATGCATGCATGCATACAGTCAGTTATCCATACATGGAATGGAATACATACATGCATACATACATACCATTAGACATTCTCATACAATCACATTCATAATAATGCAACATCAGTGTTACATACGTTAATTCGTCATACAGGACATACATACATACATACATACATTCTATACATACAACTACATACATACAGACATAGATACAGATGATACTACATACATATCAACATGATGTGCCCACATACTTACATACAATACGTACATGTCAGTTTGGGCGTAACGTACGTTCCTGCTTATATCTTCTCCACTTGTTGGAATTTGTGTTTCCTGCTTTATAAAAATTACTTCCAGTAGGCCTTAAAACTATTACTCCGCAGTTAATTGATATGAAGACGTCAACCTGGCTATCCAGTCGTTTAGAAAGACGTTAACCTAGCTCGCACTGAGCGCTAATGGCTAATTGGGTTAGCTGTATCGGGTGAAACCAACGATGATCTAGACTGCTGACTTATGTTCATAAACCGTAAGCTTTGTCGCAAAGAAATGTATTTGTTGCTCGGGGTTGAAACAAACGCCGTGACACAAAGAGACGTTATCTATATGAATACAGCACCAGTCCTGGGCAGATGGATCCGGAGTTTAACTCTCTTAATATAATGTCTACGCAATGCCATTTCAATAAATCGGCGAGAAGCGTTGCTTTAAATTGCCTTATAACCAGTGCATTATTTAGATATTCCTATTTGGGATTGTCTTATATCAATACAACGACCAGATTTTTATCAATATATTGACGTCTGTTTTTTTGAAAAAAACACACTTTCGCACCGACAATAAGCTATTAAAATGTTAAACACGATAATAGTCAAATGATGTGATAGTATAACTTGATTACAAGCGACGCTTGTGCATGTACGATGTAAGATGGTGATTATGTAGACTTTCAGAAGAAATGAAATAGCCGAATATTTGTGTGTGGTGATGCGTATGCTTATCTAGTCTAGTACCGGCGTTCTCTTGGTATCCATCCAAGTGCCGCTATTCCCATCACAACAAAAGGGGTTGAATTCAAACTTGCAAAATGTACCCCAATGAAATGTTGCTTAGCCCTTACCATATTATTACCCACCTTCCAAATACTTACAATTATGTGAGTTTAGCCATCCGAGCCGCAAGTTCACTCTTTTTTAAAAATACAATAACTTGTCATGGTCCATTATAAAGTAGTCACAAACAGATCTTGGCTGAAATTAATTGCTGACTGCACATTCAGAAAAGGCCCGTAAATCCCTTTGAAACGCTTGGCTATATACACGTCTTCCTCTACAGCCAAGCAATTATTGGTATTGCTATTGAATCATGAAATTTGTTGTTATCAACACAGCTGCTGTAAAGCAGTTTGAACAGCTTGAGCTATTGTGTCAATGGTCTACGCTGGTTATCAAAATTAAAATCACTACACACTGATATCTTATAATATCATTATTCTAACAGTTGCCCTTGCATGTCAAGATATATGTCAACTACCATAATGTTATACACTAATGTCTGGTTATGCCTCTTTTGCGGAATGCAATCCGAGTCAGCGTTAATCCCCCCAACTTCAATAAAGTCTCAATATTGTTGAATGAATCGATATAAACAATCCATCCAACAACTGCAAATTGTATTGGCTCGGTGTAGTGGATTAGAAGCAGAGGCAGTAGACTTTTCATCGCCGAGTTCTTATTTCCATTCCAATCACAATCTGATAATTCGTCCTTCAGCCCAATGGGATGCAGCAGGGGTATCCCTCATCTACTCTTATTATTTGCACTTTGCAAGGCAAATTGCAATCGCAAGCATTTACAAAGATTTAACACCCCTTGTGGAGCTAAGATAGCGTCATAACACATGCCACGCTCAAACAGCCAGGCAAAAACCGATCGAACCGTTTATCTCAGTTTCCCGTATTGCATATAATGGATACTGACATTACGAAGTTGCGTTTAACTGTCACGAAGCAATTAAATGAGAATCTGACACAACTCGCGATTCATCATCATCATCATCATCATCAGCAGCAGCAGCAGCAGCTGCAGCATCATCACCATCATCAGCAGCAGCATTATCATCATCAGCATCATCAACAACATCATCATCATCATCGGCAGCAGCAGCAGCATCAGCAAAACTAATAACATCACCAACAGTAACAGTAGCAGCAAATGCATCATCATCAGCATCATCTTCATCAGCATCAGCAGCAGAAGCAGAAGCAGTAGCAACAGCAACAGCTGTAACACGAATCAGGTTCGATCAGTTGTGACAAATAATGCGTAACAACTTACGGAGGGTTAACCGACGTAAGCGCACACATCGATCATCACGCTGGCTGCCTCCTGGCCAGATGGGAATTGTCTTCGCATTTAGTTGACAGTTGTGTAATAACTCAATGCAGAAAGTCCGGTTGCTGCTTCTTACCCCAAAAAGACAAACTCTATCCCTCTACACTCGTAAACACACAGTACCAGAGTTAAGTAATCAAACAATGATTACTCAAACAGCAAACTAGCACGAGACCCAACTGTTACGGCACAATATTACAAACCTCGGATTTAACAAAATGTAATGATCATACAGGCTTGTAGTGAGCACGGTTGCATCCGCATTGCACTAAACGCCCAGCAGGGCGACGATGTTTGAATATTTGTGGATCGACTGGGATTACAATGAAGCAACGTCGTGCATACGATTGGTCTATATATATTATATATAATATATATATATATATATATATATATATATATATATATATTAATATATATATATATATATATATATATATATATATATATATATATATATATATATATATATATCTATATATATATATATATATATATATATATGTGTGTTTGTGAGTGGATATGAAAACTGGCTACGTGATTTACCATTGCTGAGCGAATGCTTACAGTGTAAGTATGTATGTATGCTACACACGCCATATAGCGCAGCCTCAGAATCATGAACAATAACTAATTTGGATATGAAAGTCTGATTGTGCAACACACATTGGCCAGGTTTGATGTTTCGGTTTGTTACATTGTGACTCGACTTGGCGACCGTCTGACGGTTTTTGCTGCTCGGAACTGATGCGACCGCCGCCGTAGCCGCACCAAGGACGGGTCAGTTGACGAAATAATGCCTCAGCTGGATGGTGCAAAGGCACTGTACGCAACTGCTGATACCTTGGAAGGTAAAGTTCATTATGCCCTTTGGTTGGAAACATGAATACTTATTATTTTTATGTATATATCTTTTACAATGCAGAACAAAAAGAAAAATGTGTTGCAGTGTCCTACTGGCTTGTTATGATGTGATGCCGCGTGAATTGCCTTACACATAGACACACCAGCCTCGTTATATCCCTGTTAGGAGCCAGGTAAGTAAATCAACAAGCAATTCTGTGCCAAAGTTAGATGATGTTTTGCTGTGACGAGCTACTGTAGATTTGATAAAAACACGTGTGACCATTTAACCTATTGGTAGCTCAGGGATTCCGCGTTTTAAATCATGTTGCATCTGCAGGGATAGAAGTTTGAATCATTGACTTAGGATACTTCAGTATTTGGACTTAACAAGAAATTCTGGAAAAATTATTTGGATTACTATATGCATATTCTTCCGCCCTTGCATTCAGTATTTGACACTGAGTATGCCCGCCCCAGAGGAACCAGGGCGAGTTATTTTCATCATACTCCTGGATCGTGAGGTGCTTTTACTCTTGACCAGCAAGTAAATATTGATAGATCATATTATGGAGGCTAAATATTTGAGAATTCAGGTTAAGTCGTCGTTGTAATTGTTAATTTTATTTGAAATATAATTGGAGGCATTGTCTCATTTCATTGGGTACAAAGACGTGTCTCCGGCTATTATTTGTTGTTCAATAATGAATAAGTTTTTACATTGCTCAGTCGCCAGTATTTATTTCTTGACTAATTGATGTTAGCCCTAAAAATGATTCAATAACTAGACTTATGTTCCCACGGGAGTATCTATATATCGTGTTACACGAGTGTCAAGCTCGGAACTTTTGTGTCACGATACTCGCCCTAATCGTCAATTATCAATAACGACCCAATCAACTGCTTATCTAAAACGCGAAGGACTTCATGCTAAAATTAAATGAACAATTGTAAGCTTCAATATATGCCTTAATCTTCATCCAGATATTTTTCCATCCATTGTAATGTATACTTATGGTGCAGGACCGATTACCCAATAATATAGTTGACCATAGTAATCATTTCATTTATCAAGATACAGCCCACCATCCAAGTGATATAGAACAAGCTGAAAGCAAAAATGTTCATCGATTTGATCGTATCGATGTATTAACGATGTGAAATGGCTCAGTGATCAGAAGAATTGACTAGTTCTGCTTTGTTGATGATGGCAACTTTGAGGGTTCTTTTATCCATTCTGACGACGACTCATCAAAAGCGAATATTTATCGAGCGTTATTAGACGCTCGATCTCATGAATGGCCCATCGGGAGATGCTAACCAAAACGACATGAAGTGGGATGCTGTGACCATGTGTCATTCAGAGTGATATTCTGTATCAGCTTTTACGGCCATGCTGTGTGAGGCTGGCATCTCAAACACGACTAAACGGAGCAGCCGTATACATTGAGCCGTCTGTCCAGTGACATATTAACACCTAAACCTTTTGCAAATTATTTCATACCCAAATGTTAAAAACACTACCAGGCGAGCAAATGATACACGATGGGTATAATGAATGGTGTGCGTATATATACATACATGCATATATAAAATGTTCTCTGTATTTCCCAACCGTTTCTTATTGGTTGTATTATGAACTTCGCTGGACCAGCACACCACTTAGTAGATTGCATTACTGTACAGTACTCGTCAAATTACACACAATAATCAGCGTTCGTTCTCGCAGCAGCAGCAAGCGGTAGGGGTTAAAGCAAGAGTCACACCCAATAAATGTCCTCCATGCGTCAACAATCTTTGGCACATAGCATACCATCTGATTAGCTGGGTACACACACCAGGGAGGGGTCCCAGCCGCGAAAGTATCGTTCATTATGTGAAGGGAAGTCAGGACACGACACGAATCAAGAATGTTTGCATCAGCTTCTTGCATCTCCGCTTGCAACTTCCAGTCTAAAACTCACAGATACTCTCTCGTCACACTCAGAACTAGAGAGGCATAAGAGTCCAATATCCAATATATCTCAGGGTGTTATCAAGAGTAAATCGATACTATCTGGCTAGCTAAAGTGTCTGTTTGTTGGTAAGTCTGTAAGTCTGTGTGTCTGATGACTGTCTGTTTGACTGCACATAATATATATATATATATATATATATATATATATATATATATATATATATATATATATATATATATACATATATCTATACATATATATATATATATATATATATATATATATATATATTATATATATATATATATGTATTTGTGTGTATGTATATAGGTATGTATGTATGTATGTATGTATATGTATATATATATATATATATATATATATATATATATCTATATATATATACATATATATATATATATATATATATATATATATATATATATATATATGTATATATATATAAACATATATATTCATATATATAAATGCATATGAATATAAATAATTATATATATACATGTATACATGTATGCATATATGTGTATATGTATGTATGTTTGCATTTGTGGATGCATTTATATATTTTTATGTATGTAAGTAAGTATTTAGGAACGGATTTAATTTTGCTATGGACGAGTCGTTTTTAGTAGAAGACCCTCATCTGCTCAATGGCCTTTTAATACTTTGCCTGAGGCTATTTTGGTTGACTATGCAATCAATATGGATGCAATACGAGCAGACTGTATGTTCTTGACCGATAGAGTTTCGACTAAGTGTTGCTCTAATATAGCGTGTTAGATATCAATTTCATTGAAATACTTGCTTCATATGTATAGAAAAAAATAACATTGTGAAAGCTAGATGTAATTTGCTGGTGATTCAAAAGTTTCGGTTTGATAACCCGATTCAGTGAAGTAGGGAAGAAATATTTGCTTTCAGGCATTGCTCACTTGTTGTTAATTATTTCCCTGCCTGTGTACAATGTGTGGCATAAGGCTAATATCTAAAATTGCAGCATGATCGATAAAATCTGTGATATTGTAAATCTGTGATACTCATCAGTGGATTTCCCTTACTCTGTTTAATTATTTTCAGAGAACCTCTCAACTCTGCTATTCTTTGAAATTCATCTCTGCTGACGATATTCCTGAGGTTTTCTAAAAGATTAAATTTCTAAGAGTATTGATTTACGTTGGTTTGGTTTGATCATCTCGGCAGAAGAATCCTTTGAGTTGGACATCTTGGTATGTTGAGATTTATATTTGTATTATTACTGAATTCCCCGTTAGAGCTCCTCCGCTTAATTACTTATCCCTTTGCTGATTCATGATTCTGTAATTTGGTGCATCTCATAAAGTGTTTCTGTACGAGTCTAATGACCAAATTGGCACTCTTTCATGGTATTAGGAACACTAAATCATCCATTATTCATCGATGTAGGTGGATGGAAAAAAGCATACTAACTGAGTTTACAAAAATACGCAGACGAGTAGCAAATGAGCGAGAAACTACACAGGCTCAGTTCCATCGTATACTTGCATTGTCGCTAAAACTCCTTTATGTGTTCAGCCGACGGTGTCTAATTGCGCGGGCATTTCCATCCGCCATAAAATTACGTGGTGCACCAATCGAACTCAGTGAAGCTTATTTACCTAGTCGGTTTATGAGGCAGTGAGCCACACTATTTGTAATGATGCTTATTAATCGTCCAACAGGAAGTGATCTTATTCATAGATCCATAACATATGACATGCATATATCATAGGTCCAGCCTCATCACCATATCATGCTGAGGATAAAGCAATATTTTCTGTCGAGGGTTTTCTGGTTTCATGCATCATGGCAAATGATGATGCATATTAGTAAAAATGTCTGTTACTCGGGGACGCATGGTCTTTCTATATATCACGAATATATCGCTTAATTATATTTTTCTTGCCTTAATAAGATATGGGGACCTCATTTGTACAATTACGGATGCATTTGCCCGGAAATCCACGTCAGTTTTGTGATGGCATCCGCCAACCGTAAACACATTTGCAATTTACGACTGACTTGTTGTGTTATACAGCTGGGTGGGTTGACACTAACAGCGATCCGTCACATTTGCAAATCAACTATTGGATCTTGCCACAATCTGGAGACGTATGGATGTGATGGTTTGATTGTTGATGCTGTCGATCGCTCCTGATGCTTGGTTTCTAGATGTCACTGTATAGAGATGAATAATTGTGCAACTCGTGTGACTATCTAGCCCACCTATAGTTCAAGAATTATACGTATTTGACACTTGCACCTCGTTTGCTAGAAGGGCATATTGGCTATGTAATCGACTATCATATGCCCATATTTCTACCATAGTAATCAATAAATGACAACCTCTACCCTACTTTCAAATACCCCAGCGAATCAAGGACGCGCTATCATTACTATATTAACAGATCGTGCTCTTTACGTTTGCTAATGATCAACCGCGATATCGGTGAATTCATCAATTTGACAATTGTTGGTCAATTATTGCTTCACCAGAACTGATATCTTTTAAATTTGAGTTTTAACTATTGAGAGCTTGAGGCGATATGGGATATCTCGAGCTTTGATTATCTGCCGCGTTTTCAAGTGCTCTGCCACCGAGTGCTTATTCCTAATATAACCCACGTGACCATGCGACAACTAAAGCATACCGGGAAGCTGCTTCAACCCAAGTAGAATGTTTGATATCAGTCAAGGAAACATCGCCATTGTTGCTAATGGTCAGTTGATGAACAGGAAGCGTCCATAATTCATAGCAATGGCCATTGGCTGACACTCGTCACATTGAAAAAAATTTAGTTGTGCGCGTATTTGCTTTCCAAACCTTGCATGTTAGTTGAAATTACCACTCTCTTAATCAATAGTATACAGTGAAATCTGCAACTTTAGGGATCCATACGACACGAGTGCTTAAATGCAACACGCTTTGAAAGCTGTCACTCGAATAATAGCGCCTTAAAGACATACATCATAATCTCCCTTATTAAGAGTAAGACAAAACCCAGAGGTGGCACTGTGTGCAGCTATCGGGGTAAATAGGAGCTGAGTTTGTTATTGATTAATGGGGTACATATACTTTACATATGTACGTGAGTTTAAGCATACATATGACAATATCTGCCCGAATAGTAACCTATGTGCATATTTTTCTGTTTTTATATATTACCGTTGAAGTCAATTTTACATGAGCTTAAATATATACCAATATTATTGAGTGTTTTTCGCATTCAAGAACTTTATGCTAGACGGACGCGCTCACTCAAATATCTAATGCATTTGAAAGTCTGAACAGAGGTTACCTTAATGGATGGCTGTTGCACATTGAGTGTGCGATGTTCAGTTATTACGAATGAATCAGGGTTACGTCATGGCATCACAAAATACAGAATATATTCTGAACGATTCCAACTGTTAATGATCGAATGGTTGAATGGTTTTGTACATAATGTACATCTTTCATTCAATCCTTCCATTGAAATACCAGTGCAGAGTTAGTTAAACGTGCTTAACAGCTGTATGCACCTGGAATAGGCTCCCATAACACGATTTCTAATGGGATAAACAATATCGAGTTGCAGATGTCACCATTATTGGAAAAAAAAAACTATAAAAATTCGCCTATTCGCCCCGCTGGGCAGCCTGTCTATGTGTTTATACCAAAAGATAACTTAAATAACAGGGCAGAATCATATGTTCGACCTTAATATGAATTATCGCTCGATGTCGCAAACATGGCTCTGTAATATTTGCCACATGTGTTGATTAAGATTGAAATACTTAGATTACAATGAAATTCTGAGTACGGATCCTGTATCCGAATGGAACTTTTATTAAAATAAATTTCACATAGAATGGCAGTTTGTTGCTGGTCCTGAAAACTAAACGTAAGATAAACTTGTGTTCTACGTAATATTTTGTAACTTTGGGAAGCTTCGGAATTACCCTAATTGAAAATTAAGAAAAACTGCGCGAGACTGTAGAATATGTAAGATAGAATATGTTTGCGTTTGACGAGCTTTAGTCCAACTGATGGGAGCATCGTACGGATGTATGTTTACCCTTTTGACGGAAATTCATCGATATCATCATGATGTTAGTTATATATATGTTATAAAGCACCGTGACAGTTCAATGATATGATATTAGCCACCATGCTTACCCGTGATTCCTTATATCTGCTGGTATCAATGGATTGTAATAGGATAAGTGTTAGTTATTGCATGGTCACGTGGGTGATATGGGGTAAGAATACGAGTGTTTCTCCATATCATCCGCGTGACCATGCGATAACATACTTATCACGATGGCGCCTACACGCTATAATCAAGCACAACTTCACACATGATGATTGCCGTGCATATTAAGTTATCGTGACGGAAACTACGCATGTGTTGTGTTCGGGTGGCTAGGTCGCTGATGCTGTTTTCATTTGGAGCCTCATTTGTGACTGAAAGGCCGCATGCATGCATGCATGTATGTATGTATGTATGTATGTATGTATGTATGTATGTATGTATGTATGTATGTATGTATGTATGTATGTATGTATGTATGTATGTATGTATGTATGTATGTATGTATGTATGTATGTATGTATGTATGTATGTATGTATGTATGTATGTATGTATGTATGTATGTATGTATGTATGTATGTATGTATGTATGTATGTATGCATGCATGTATGTATGTATGTATGTATGTATGTATGTATGTATGTATGTATGTATGTATGTATGTATGTATGTATGTATGTATGTATGTATGTATGTATGTATGTATGTATGTATGTATGTATGTATGTATGTATGTATGTATGTATGTTTTTGTGCGAAACCGATTGTCGACTAAAACCATCTGTAGGGTGTTAATAGCACCTGCAACAATGCATTAACACGAACTCTCAATTGTTTAAGCCTACCATATGTTTACTGTCAATATTTGTCTTTCGGGTTTCTGCTTGCAGCAGTACAATACATCTAAATCAGTGAAAGAGTGGGCTATGTTAGTAATTGATTGATAGGTTTACATGGATGAAGATGCGGCTGTGACTATCTATTGCAGTTTACATGGGTTTTAGTATACACATGACATCAGCTTCCTTTGAGATGATTCTTCAGCAATAGGAACGAAACGTCTTTTCTGTATCCAGTCGACCACGTACTAATGGCAGTAGAGCATTATACATTGAGCTGAGACATTAAGCGCTACTCCTTGGATCACTTTGCCTCATTTGTACAACAGTTGTCACACCATGAACGATAACATTAGTCACATCATTGTTGCGTGATATCCGACAGCGATGGACCTACAAAGGGTAAAAAATGACGAAATATTGGCTTAATACACACAAATGACAAGGATTATTAAGGTAGTGCAAGGCTTCAGTCGAGATCGTACAGGTGAGAAATACGTGATTGATCAACTATGCATTTGCTTCTCAGCATTGTCCCGCGTACTGCTGTCACTGGCTGGCTCGGATGAGGGTGACGCTCCTCATTTGTACCATTTAATGAACGTTAATCATGGCGCAATGTAATCCTATTTAGTTGACTACAATTCTGTCTCTGTAGGGCATTAATTAGGTTTCCACGCGATGAGAAGTATTCTCTCTCCTGCCAAATAAGAGACTAATGTGGAAGACATGTCCTGGTAAGAACCATGCCAATTGTCTTTAGCATATTAAATTGGAGCTGCCAACCATGACTACTTGTCCTTTGTCAGGAAATTGATTTTGTATAAGGTGTTTACATAAGTAACCCTCGTTTGTGATTCCACTATGTCTTGTAATTCGATAGGAATATAGCGTATCATGCCTGCGCGGTGGTAGCTGGAGACGCAGTGGAATATTTGCGCGGTACCCATTGCTAAGCTGTGCATCACTGCACCTTTTTTTGTCATACGACCACCCACCCCTACCCCCCACACATTCACCTCTTGGCTTCCGTCCCCAGTCACAAATCTATTGCCATCTTTTTCGGCAATACATGATAGAATGGTGGTGCATTTAATGCATAAATAAAAGCAACATTCAGTATGGCTGGTCCTAAACAGCAAACGCACTGGGGCGATCAACTTTATGGTGGATAATTTCCATGACTGCATTGTTCATGAGTATAGAGAGGATAGAGCTGTGTTAACTGATGGGGAACAAGTTGCTTATCAGTTATGTTTACACGGGCAGGTGAAAGGATGTATAGGTGATGCAAATATTGATGTGCCTACATGCTTGATTTCTTTTCATCAAAAGCATATGGTTCTACCATAATACATTATTATGAAGGTTAATGTGTTGGGTAATAACAGGGGAGCATGTCCATGGTTATCAACAACTGTCTGATACGAACGCTGACCACGATGACGTTATGGGCGTGGCTAGTCGTGCTCATCAGATGAATCTACGCCATCAACAACACAATTGGGGGGCACACCAGATCGATTGAAAGACCATAGAAGTCGATAGAAGAGAGAGAGAGAGAGAGAGAGAGAGAGAGAGAGAGAGAGAGAGAGAGAGAGAGAGAGAGAGAGAGAGAGAGAGAGAGAGATGTTTTAGCTTTTTACCAACTTTAATATGGTATTATATTACGGAAGTCTAACTTATCTTTGATAACTAATAACTAAAAAACTCACTCCATCTACTTGATTGGAAAGGAAAACAATGGCAATGCTCAGCCTCTTTTGTAAAAATCATACTGAAACATCTGTAAACCATATATACAAATTTCACAATTAAAAAAAAGGCTTTGTCAATATAGACAGTCACTTTGGAGCTCTAATACCTTATACAATTGACTGCAATCCAACATATATATATTTGTCAAGCATTACAAATAACATCTACTAAATCTTACACAAGGGGCCTGAGTAACATGAATGCTGGTTTGTTAATCTTCATATCTTTATTTACCTTATTGACATGAGAACATAATCATTTGTCAACAATCATATTATCTAATTCAAATCCATTCATTTTTGGGTTGATTTTGAGTAACAGTTTTTGGAAGCGCCGTAGCTTCGTGCTTATCCAAATTGTAGATTATATTTCCATCATATATGTTTTCCTGAATATATATAATTATATCTGTAATATTTCGTTCTTTTAGAAAACAAACAAAACACCTCTCAAATGTAAACTATCAATATTCATCATCTGCACACAGTGCGGAGTAAGAAGATCATGGTACTGAATGCCTTAATCAGTACAAAGTAAGGCTAAATAAGCCAAGGATCAATAGGATTACATTAACTTAGATGCAGTTGTAGCAATTTATTGCAGTTTACAAAGGGATTAAGTATACACATGACATGTTCCTTTGAAATAGCACTTCAGCAATTATATTGAAGCAGCATTTGTTGGACATTGAATCCAGTTGACAGCTGTTACTAGTCGACTCCAGAGTAATAATGCTCAATCTTTTCCACATCACAACAAAGAGCATAAAGGGTTATATCATAAATGCTTAACAGAATAAAACTTGTTGTTTTGATTGAACCACGATATACTAGGCTGAATATACAGTCAACTATGATCATTAACTAGCGTGTTCATTATTCATTGGTATAGTCGATTTATGCTTTTATAAATTATGCTTTTACAATGTCCTACACACATCTTATGTTGTTATTGTTAGACAAATATGGGAAACTTTCAATGACAGGGCACTAAAACATGTCATAGTTTGCAATTGGCAGCTGATTCCCTGCTGAAAACATTGACTACAAACAGATGCCCAATGTAGTTAAATTTGGCCTTATTTGGGGTACATGGATAAGTTTTTAAAACAAATATTTAGCATAAACATTTTTTAAGCGAACACACATCGCATTCTTTGGTCAGTGTTTGCAATGGAAAGTTACGTTATGTAAGATGTGCGAGACTGGTGGTGTACGCTTGTGAATGACATGCAATGCATTAACTAAATGAGTAGCAGGAATATTTGCCTTCTGCCATCACAAAATTGATGCTTTGCATTTCATTATTTGTATACACAATTCGTGCACCATATGACAAATATCTGAAATCGCGACACAGCGGGTAAAGAACGTGATATTGTAATCATGTTTAAGCATGACATTATTTTGTGTTAAGCGTTCTTCTGCTTATTTTCTAACTCTCTTCAATTGCAATTATGATAACGAATTTTCGGAGAAAGTTTCCTTATTCGGGCTACAGGTAGCGATGAATTTCATCTACCCATGCCATATGACGAGTATTAACCAAAGGTCCAGCTTCATCATCAAATGATGCTGCGCGTAAAGCATCATATTCAACCCAGGGTTATTAGCAGCGCGGAAGCTAGGTTTCAATTATTTATGGCAAAGTGTGATGCATAAAGGTACAGTAATTCCATAACGATTGGGCGCAAGCTCTTTCTATATATCATGAGTATATCGGTTTATAATATTTATTGACATACACACGCATATAACAAGGGGAAATAAGGCAGTACCAGGCGTCGCCGAGGCTAATAGCATACAAAGAATGTACTGATGACAAATAAGTGATTGATCAAATGTGCATTTGCTTCGCAGCATAAGCGTTATTTGGTATGCTGCTGTCACTCGTTGGCGTGGATGTGCGTGTCGCTCCTTGTTTGTACCATTAAAAAACTTAATCATGGGACAATCTCATCTTTAGTTGATTATATTTCTACCTTATGAACTCCCTAAACTGTGTCGTTAATAGTCAGGTTCGTTCTCGAGGACATATATCCTCCTTGTTATTTTAGCCCCTCCCCTCCCCAAGTGTTGATTAGTAATTATTGTACAATAGCAGTTGTCCTCAGCTTAGATTGGAGCAGCCCGCCAAGACTATTAGTCCCTTGACAATATATATATATATATATATATATATATATATATATATATATATATATATATATATATATATATATATATATATATACAGAGATATATATATATAGAGATATATCTATAGATATATATATATATATATATATATATATATATATAGATATCTCTCTATATATATATATATATATATATATATTAGCGAATGCTTACAGTGCTGCATGACAATTGATAATATTGTGTAAGATAATTTATTGTGTGTGTTACGACAGGGTAACCCAGCTATAGTAGTCGAACATTATCAACATTGTACATAATATTTCTATTATGTACCATCACTGGTAGTATGAGTTATCAAATCCTAAGGAATTTGCGCTGGCTGAGGAAAATTCGATTCCAATATGGAAGCTGCAATGGTAGAGAGTCGTATTCTATGGATGTGCAGCTTTAGTAACTGGAGTGCATTCCAATCAGCTGTGATGGGGATTGGGGCGTCTGAAACCAAAGCATGGTGTACTCACCAACATACGTTAATTCCCATTCAAATCATGAGCACATGTTTCAACCTTGATCCTTTTTGTCATGGGCACTATGACTCGGCAGTTCAACTAACAAATGAGATACAGCAATATTCCATGAGATCAACATCAATATGGATGACATCTTCTGTTATAGTACAGACAGAGGTAGCAGTATATAGACCATACTGTGAGTACACGATCCAAGAGTATTTCTCAATGCAAAAACCACGGATAGCGACCTTACATTTTACGTTCACAACCTACTACGAGGGGGACATTCTCGTACACCTCTCCCCCTGTTTTGTGAAGTTCTTGCTTCATAAAAGCTCACTGTTTCTCATTGCTCAGACGCCAGAACGAACTTCTTCGCAGCAATTGATTGTTGCTATTAAGTATGACGCTAACCACTGATATGTCATATCTGAGAGATGTGAAAGCTGACATTGGTTTCAATACACCAAGAAACTCGGACCGTAATGTACTTGATTTGTGTCCATCCTTATCCATTGGCTTACTTGCGAATACGCAAAAAGGAGAGTGCGTGATTTGTGTGCGTTTGTGTATGTGTGTGTGACTATAGATGTTTGTTGGTGTGTGTGTCTGTATGTGTATGTTTTTGTATGCTTGGTTATGTTAATTAACTGTAATTGTTACCCTCCAGCCCCTCTCCCGAGAATACTACAGCTAGTTTAGCATTGTAATGACCTAAGATATCTTTTATATGGTGATACCTACAGAAAAAGAATATACCATTTGCATTTATTAAGCCAAAGCTTAGGTTTTTAATTGCAATCAAACATCATTTTGTTAACAATAGTTATCATATCCCTGCTCAGCAGATGTCTTTCATATTTACGGTGGGACGTTTTAACCTGTAATGCCCGGTCCGATAAATGGATATTTGCTATCATGCATACTAAATTCGTTACCTAAATGTCAGATGTCAATTTGAAGCTTCAATTGCAACCCAAAACCTTGTGCATTACTGGGGTTGGGCAACTGAAACATCTGATGCTGTAATAAAAAGAGTATATTCAACGTTGCTATTTATGAGACTATAATTGAGATGTTCGTGAATGACGTTCGATGCGCTATGGTTTTACGGTGCGTGCTTATCACATACTTCAGACGTGCACTGGTTTCATCATGGACGAGGAAAATGTTGATGCTGGCTTCTCAGACATATTTTAAGATGGGTGCCATACTTACGTCTAGCATTTGTTTGCATTATTTTGAAACATATGGCAGCCTCTCAGGACCATTGTGACACGATCAACGTCACATTCGTTGCCCAATGTTTTTGTATGAACTTTTCATCCGATCCCTGGCAGACGCGGGTACCAGCTGGGGCTCATTATAAACAGCTCCATTAGAGTCTCCGATGAACACTGAAGGAAGGCGCTGACACAGACTTTGTGAAAAAGCAAAGTTGCATCTGTCACGTCACGAAGCAAATAAATAAAAATCTGTTGCTACTTCATTTTTAAGCGTTACATATTCGCCCGGCATCCCGCACAATTCAGGGTTTCACAGCACCTTCTATGGAGCAATAATTTTTGACCGTGGTGTGGTCATTTCTGTCATACGTAATCCATACAGTACCGTATATATTGAGGTCTTATATCAAGACATTACCCGTTACCTGACTTCGATTCATCATCATCATCATCATATATATATATATATATATATATATATATATATATATATATATATATATATATATATATATATATATATATATATATATATATATATATATATATATATATATATATATATATATATATATATATATACACACATACATATTTGTATCGTCAGTAATTTGTTGACCAATTTGCTTGATGCCATATTTTCCATTTCTCAGCCAGATAATTCTTCACTTCCAACTATATCCGATTTTTACATTGCACAGTAGCAATTTCTTATATCATCACATATCAACTACAACAAAGGTAATTTATTGTTGAACCAAAGATATCGACATCTTCAAAAACAACTGTTCGTATCGAAATAAAATCAATCACTTTTGACCGATTTAACCCATTGGAGTCGTATGTCTCAGTGTTCCGGCTACGAGATATCTTGAATACCACGTATAAGGGCAACATGTTTTTACGTTAAACACTAACCGTGACTGAGGATGGTTGCATGACATTGGCATTTGATTTTTAAATGAGCTGCTCTCTATAAACTCATAATCAAGTTTTCGACGTGCATACTTGTTGAATTATTGGTCGATGTTGTAACAATGGTCCGTAGCTGCCAACCTTATTGATATTGTGTAGCGCTAGAGTGCTTACCTTTTTATTATGGGTTTGACATTAACGAAATATTGTAAAATATGAGAGTTGCCAAATTTGACCCCGAATGTTCTTTCCATGAACATCGACCAATTCCTGCTACCCTCACCGTGAAAAAGGCTAAACACCATGCAGGGCTTCAGCCCTTATTGAGACGAGTGTAATTGTTAACAGGAAAAACTTTGAACGACCTAGATTGGATCACAATACTCAGCACATCTCTTTGATCCAACTGCTGTTTTCAGCGAAAGAGAATGACAGTTCTTTTTCTAGTACTGATAACCGTAAGAGCAATCGGAGGTTATACTATCGTGAATAGGGGAAACATGCTGACTTACAAGAGCGAGAAGGAACGAAAATGTTTGATTCAACGCTTGGCAAGGTCGTACGAAATTGTACTTTATCGATGTCATTATATGTATTTTGAAGCTAGATATACAATCACAGTGATGGTTCAATGATATGATGTAAGACGCCCATTAACATTAACAGTCCTCATTTTTACCCATGATTCTTTTGTAATTGCCGTTATCGATAGATTGTGATTAAGCAAGTTTGAATATACTCGGATATATTCATCACAAACAGCCGTTTTTAAATACCATATTGGATGGACCATGTTTAGGTTATTACCACATCACTGTTAATAAGTCATCCTCATTGACCGTTGTCTTGAATCATAATCGTATGGAGATGATTTGTTCAGGTTTGCAATCGTTGGCTCCGAAGAAGGATACGTTGGGGAGATAGCAATTCATTTTGTGTAATAACTGAATTAGTATTGCAAGCACCTCTTGCTCTTTGGCTTGGACCGGTACCACATAACGACCATGGTGATACAGAAAGGTGCAGTAGTCAATAACGTGGCGCATGCGCTGTCTTCATTTCACGAATATATCGGTTCATAATATTTAGTGACATTAGACAGTGTCAGAGCTCCACCAAATGACGACGCAATGGCGTAATACACACGAATATAACAGGACGAATAAACCTTACCAGGCGTCAACGCGGCCAAGAACATGTTATGTCTGTACAAATGAGTGATTGAACAAACGTGCATTTGCTTCTCGGCATCAGCATGACTCGGTATATTGCTGTCACTCGCTGGCTAGCAACTTAATCATGAGACAACCTCATCATAGTCGATTGATTACATTTCTAACTTCTACACTCCCCCAGCTGTGATATTAATTGTCAGGTTCGCTTTCGATGATAAATATCCTCCTGGTTAACCTAGCCCCCCTCTGGTGTTGGTAAGTAATTCACAATACCAATTGTACTCGGCCTATTACATTGGAGCCGCCCGCTGTGATTATTTGTCACTTGGCGGGAAATTGAGTTGTTGTTGCTCCTAATACGGTCGTATTCGCGTTTAATGTCAATATGTCACGAAGTTCGATCATAATGGAGCGATGCGTGGGATTCAAAAGGGGTCCCTATGATGGAAACATACAACATTTTGTAACTCTTAGATTATAACAAGGGATCATTTGCGTGGAGAAAGAGAGAGAGACCGCGAAACAAATAACCCTTTTCGTACGTTAAACGGTAACCGTTATTCAAGGTAGTGGCTTGCAATTGGCATTTCTATCTTCGAAGACCTCTACTTCACAAGCACAAGCACAAGCGG
>CM067344.1:22954105-23009105 GCA_034190875.2 Urechis unicinctus
AGATCGCATTTGCAACAATGTTGGAATATTTGTAGTGTAACAATCATGTACGTTGGGTTTGTTAAGCGCGGCAAACTATGTTGCAAAGATACAGAATCGTCAATTATAATCCCGTATTTGCGCATGTATGCACAAATTTTCCCATGAATACGAAAACAATCTTATCAAGTAACACCCATTGTGCTGCCCACTTTTATTTCATGCTACCTTCTGCCATATTGTAGTACATATTGAAGCATAGGCCTGAATTAGAAATGCTACACCAGCAAACTAACGTGCCATGATACGTCCCATATGCAGGCTAGCACATGCTTGGAAAAAAGTCGCCTGGACACCCATCCTGTTGCAGCTAGGACAGACGCAAAATCGAGTCTCTTTATAATGCCAGTTGCAAATTGATCCATATGAAAACATTACATGAAGAGTTAAAAAGAATAATTAATTAATTTTGAATACGACATTAACAATGGAATATATATAATCATCTTGTTTGTTTTAATCAGAGTTTTATATTGGACCAATTTCATTAATATGCTGCAGATGTGTTCACATTCAGCTGAAAGGTACATCGATGAAAGCCTACAATGACAGGATGAAATTCCTTATAGGAAATGAGAACCTCAAAACATAAAGCTTTTCAACCATTCAGTTGTAAATTTATTTGTTCATTTACTCGTTGCCGTCACTGTCATATAGGCCAGGATGTCTTTCGCCAGGTAAAGGCAAATGCCAAATTGAGATTTGAAGAAAGAAGGTTGTCATCATAAGAATTCCCCAGGTCAGCTGCGTTTAATGAGACAGACACATTTACAAATATGGGACAAATACAAAAAAGATGGAAGCGACCAGTTAGATATTGTGTTAGTTAATTTATTCAGGCAACTGTCAATGTGGTAATTGCATTATCGTCGGAGGAATGCAGCTTCATGTTGCAAGCTACAAATCGGTGGAGATACGTGTTAAATGCAATGAGTATTGATACAATCACGTCTCAATACTGACAATACAACTGCAGCAAAACAAAGCATATAGACTTCTGAGAAAGCCGCAGTTGTTATATATATACATCCTTCCAAGATATTTTGGTATACACCGTGTAGTTGTGCCTATTAGACTTGAAGACTGACTTTAGAAAGTAAAACCGCAACTTTTCAAATATGCAATTTGCAATTCGGAAACAGATGCCAGGAAAAATGAAAGGATGGCTAGATGCATAAAAACGACATAAGTAGGTACCAATGCTGTTAACTACTTAAACATGTAATCATTGGCCTTATATAGTTATAAATGTCTGCTGTTTACTTTTGGTTTATGCATATTTACAAGGCATGAATAGTTCAAATCTGTGTTTGGTTGACGTCATTACACAAAATACATTTAGCGCGTTTTGCAATACTATTTATATTCTTCTCTCAAACTAGTTGATCACGAGCACACGACTTGTGGTGATGGTGAAATGGTGGTATGTCATCCCAGGTAATTTGATCAAGCATATTGTGACAAAGTATCATTTAGGGTTGCTATAAAATTGATCTGGGTTAATCTGATAAAAACTAATGATGTATGATTTAGAACCGTTTCGGTTTTTTGTGTTCTCGACACAGGTCATGTTTGTGCTCCAGATGCTTGTCTACAGGTGAGGTAATCGTCGTTTGGAGTAACAGTCATTTCTAGGTGATTCCTTGATTGTAGACTGCCGCACATCAATGTATCGACATGTGCCTATTTTGGAAAAAACACTCTTTCCCCCCGACAATAAGCTGTTCAAATGTTCAACACAATACTAGTTAAAGATCCGTTCAGGTGCCGCTATTCCCATACCAGCAAAAAGGGTAGAATTCAAATTTGCAAAATGTACCCCAAGGAAACGTTGCTTAGCCCTTACCAAATTATGTAAACCCAGCTTCGAAATACTTACAATAATGTGTTTAAACTCAATGGAGTTTAGCTTTCAGATCCGCAAGTTCACACTATGAAAAATACAATAACATGTCACGGTCCATTTTAAAGCAGTCACCAACAGATCTTGGCTGAAATTAGTTGTTGACTCCACGTCCAGAAAAGGCCCGGAAATCACTTTAAAAATCTTGGGTACATATATTTCTTCCTCTACAGCCAAGGAATTATTGGTATCGCAATTGAATCAATCATGAAATTTGTTGTTATCTACACAACTGCTGAGCAATTGTGTCAATGGTCTACGCTGGTTATCAAAATTATAATCGCTACACACTTATATCTTATAATATGATTATTCTAACAGATGCCTTTGCATGTCAAGATACATGTCAACTTACATAATGTTATACACTTATGTCTAGTTATGCCGCTTATGATCACTTACTTTTGCGGAATGCACACCCCCCTCCCCCCCCCCACCCCAACTTTAATCAAGTCTCGATAGTTTTTGCATGAATCGATATAAACAATCCAACCAACAACTGCGCATTATGTTGGCTCGGTGTAGTGGGTTAGAAGCAGAGGCGATAGCCTGTACATCGCCGAGTTCCTATTCCCATTCCAATCACGATCTGATAATTCGGCCTTTAGTCCAATGGGATGCAGCAGGGGTATCCCTCATCTACTCAGATTATTATTTGCAAGCATTTATAAAGATTTAACACCCCCTGCGGAGCTCATATAGCGTCATAACACATGCCACGCTTAAACAGATCGAACCGTTTATCTTTGTTTCCCGTATTGCGTATAACTCTATAGTTTTGGATATTTCTTTTATTTGAAGGACATGAAAATCGTATTGCTATAATTTTTATATATTGAGCCTATATCTCATGGTCGAATTAAATTTTCAGTAAACAAGTTCATTAGGAACTCGTGCATTTACGAGCCTGTGGTAGCAGTGTACTCGAAATGGTATCGGAGAGATTGGCAAACATATATATATAAATATATATATATATATATATATATATATATATATATATATATATATATATATATATATATATATATATATATATATATATATATATATATATATATATATATATATATATATATATATATATATATATATATATATGTTTATATGCCAATTTGCATATATATGTCTCTTTGATGTCTATAATTTACGGGGCTTGGTGCTTATGAGAGATGGAAAGCTAACTGATTCATACGCACGTCGCGATGTCGCCATGGCCATGAGAGTAAGTAGGACTGGGCGTGAGATGGATTACCATTATTCAACCACTTTATGAATAATAACCATTAGCGATGCTCTCAGCTTGATTGCATCCAATAACCATGGTTGGCGTCGATGTTCTCAGAAAAATGGTTATTTCTGATTTGTAGTGCAAATATGTTAAGGGAAATATTGTCTGTAGTTATAATGATCCAATAGTAACAAGTGAATACAGATGTTGTTACGGTTAAGCTAATGCTACGCTGCACAAAGTCTACAAAAATATATCTTGAAATGTTAGTTGGTCTTTCCCTGTGCTTGCCCACCAAGTAAACAATAGCAACGGGGTGGCACAATGTGTGGCAGTCGATGCATTACCATTGCTATGTAGTTTACTTCGACAAAGCAGCTCGTAAAACAAGTGAACTGCCGTTTTCATAGGACATTATTGGGTTCCAGTGTGATTCCAGTGTGTAACGTATATGTCATTCTTTACAGATTACCTAGAAACAAGATAAGATGAACCGGAAACAAGACTCTCCAGTCGACTCACGCACGTCTTGGTCTCTTGCAGAAAAGCCACAGAAGATTATTGGGGCTGCTGACATCGCATTCAGCTGCGTAAGTTTTATCTTAGTTATGCATTTAAAAATACGATATTACTCTCACGTTTTGTATCGGAAAATAAGTCACGCTACGAATGCACACATCGATTGTGCATATGCATGTTTAAGTGTGGATATGACAACTGGCTTCGTGATTTACCATTGCTAAGCAAATGCTTACAGTGGAAGTATGTATGTATGCTACACACTCCAAATAGCTCACCCTCTGAATCATGAATAATAACTATAACTAATTTGGATATGAAAGTCTGATTGTGCAACACACATAGACCAGGTTTGGAGTTTTGGTGTATTACATTATGACACGACTTGGCGACCGTCTGACGGCTTTTGCTGCTTGACACGTCCTTTGAGGATTTGTATATCAGTTAATAAGACATGAATAAGCACCAAATATCAGTTTGATAAAGTTGCCAATTCATCGAGTGAAGTTCTCCTTGCGGGAACTTATGCGACCGCCGTCGTAGCCGCACCAAGGACGGATTTGTTGACGAAATAATGCATCAGCTAGATAGCGCAAAGGCACTGTGCGCAATTGCTGATAC
The DNA here is from genome assembly GCA_034190875.2 of Urechis unicinctus. NCBI lineage: Eukaryota > Metazoa > Annelida > Polychaeta > Xenopneusta > Urechidae > Urechis > Urechis unicinctus. The sequence continues at coordinate 22,958,419 of CM067344.1, forward strand.
CTTGGAAGGTTAAGTTCATTATGCTGTTGAGTTGGAAACTTATGAATACTTCTATGTATATATCTTTTACAATGTAGAAGCAAACGAATATGTCCTAATGGCTTGTTATGTTTTGATCCCGCGTAGATTGTGCCAAAGTTAGGTGATGTTATGCTGTGACGAGCGATTGTAGATTTGATAAAAACACGTGCGACTATTTAGCCCATTGGTAGCTTAGGTATTCCACGCTTTTAATTAATTTTGCATCTGCCGGGATAGACATTTGAATCATTGACAAAGGCTCGAGATACTTCAGTATTTGGGCTTAAAAAGAGATTCTGGAAAATTATTTCGATTTCTATATGCATATTCTTCCGCTCTTTCATTCAGTAATTGACACCGAGTATGCCCGCCCCAAAGCGAACCAGGGCGCGTTATTTTCATTATACTCCTAGATCATGAGGTGCTTAAAACTCTTGACCGGCAATTTATTCTTAACTTGCTGTTGTTATTGCTTATTGCATGTATAGAAACGTGAGTAAATATTAATAGATCATATTTTGAAAGCTAAATAATTGAAAATTCAAGTTAACGCGTCGTTGTGTTTGTTATTTTTATTTTAAATATATATTAGGTACAAAGACGTGTCAGGTAAACTCCGACTAGTACTTGTTGTTCAATAATGACTATGTGTTTACATTGTTCAGTCGCCCGTATTTATTTCTCAAGTAATTGATGTTAGCCCATAAATGATTCAATAACTAGACCAATGTTCTCACGGGAGTATCTATAGATCGTGTCACACGAGTGTCACACTCGGAATTTTGTGTCACGATCATCGCCCTGTTCGTCAATTCTCAATAACGACTCGATATCAACTGCTTATCTAAATCACTGGAATCTAAACGCTTCAATTAAATGATAATTTTAAGCATCAATATATGCCTTCATCTACATCCAGATATATTTCTATCCATTTCTTCATTAGCATAACTCTGATAAGGCAAATAACATTGATGATTATAAGGTTCTTAGCAATAAGTAATGATCTCTCCAAAAATGCTATAACTTTCTAATATTTGATTTCCTAAAAGCTCTCAGAAGTAGAAACGGCATTCGAATCAAGCAAAGCAGATCGAATAAGAATGATGATCCAAATAATTTAAGAGCAGAGAAATGTTTTTTCTAACAATGTATTGCTAGTTTGTGCATTCAATTTAGCAAGGTCAACTTAGCCAAAAGTGAATATCTCATATAGCTGAAATTCGCAGCAACTTTTGCAATAAGCGATCTTTTTGTGGTTCGCCTCATCTGGTCAGTTTTCTGCTGGCATTCGTGGGACTTTTTATAGACCCGGCGAACACATGGACGAAAGAAGACAAAAGTAATTATACTATTCATTAATCTATGCAATGCAACTTTAATATCCACGAATTTTCATTGATATTCCTGTAACGAACTCGAGTGATTTAAATGTTCTGATTCTAGTTTTTAATACACTGTCGTGATTTTCTTTGAAATGTGTATTCAGACAGTCGCTCTAAAACGTCGTTAACAAGCTAGAGGTTTTGTGCGTTATGTCTACAAATGCATCAAATGCAAGACAGGTATCTCATTAGGAATCTTCACCACGTTCACAAACTTTTACGAGCAGCCATCAACCATGAGACAAGATGACAATAATTGATAAGATTGGACTTGTTTTGGTAGTAAATGTTATTCAAACCAAAACAAATAAGGAAAATAACATCCCGTTCCAGAAACAGGTCACTATTTAGTGACTTCCTGGTTTCTGGATTTATAAATGACAAGCGTCTATCACATATATCTGCACTTTCGCAAGACAAGTCATCATTCTATTCAATCCCGTACTTAATGACAATCAATAAATGAAAAAGCAGGGTTTCAAATCTAACTTTGAAGTCTAAGAATAGATTGATAAATCAAGATCCAATTAGATATACCCAATATCCAATTGACTATGTGTAATGTTTGAGTGTACAAGTGGAACCTTGCTGATAAATTCGTTCCCAAATTTCACACCAGTTACCACTATCCATTTACACATTAGCAAGTAAATGACGGATTACACAAAGCACTTAGTTGTGCAAATCTGCGTTTATTAAAACATGAATTGGTGTCAAGATCAATGATTGATGTGTCAATATTACATCAAGCTTATATATGTGGTCATATTGTTGAGAATTTTCACTCCTGTAAATAGTCTTTGGTTTTAGTTTTGGACATGTTGCTATTTCCATCATTATTACCGCTTCCAATAATCTGCGTGAGACAATGAAGTGTAAATCTGACATGGAACAGGTTTATGATAGCTGAAATCCGAAGCGACTTCGAGTAACACCATTTGACGAACAGCCGTTGTCACCAGCATGTCAGTCGAAGCGGTTTATTGATCGTGGACATTCATAATCCATGGGCCTTCGTGCAGGCATCCGCCATACGTCCTAGCACGCCTCTGTGTTTTAGCAACGAAGGTCATGTCTAGAGAAACCCTCCTGAGCGGTCTATAGTAGGGTGGGGACTCTGCTCCATAGCTATAGTCCAGCAGCCCATACACAGTCCCAGCCATATAAGGGCACCCGCTATGAGGGCCAGCGAGGGCCACACAACAGCGTGAATTACCTGTCACACAAATAAACGTCGAGTCATAAGTTGAGACAAACACTAGCTGCCTGTGAAACAATGGCAGCTTTTAACACTATTTATCTATATACAGGTACATAATGCTTTCCTTAGTAGCAGTGTTTTCGAAAATCTGCTTTATATATAACTTTCAGTTATTTGCTTATAGCACCTGTGTTGGTGTGACGCGTTCAATTATAGCTTGATTGTGATTGGCTGGGTTGTAGTAGCAAGTGTAAGTGGAGTTAGGCTGCCCCCACAGCACCCGGAATCGTCGAACCTGGTCAACGTTCCATTCCTCGTCGCCGCACTCATGTAGTGTACACTTATACCCACACACACCAAGAATTACAAGCAAACGAACAGAGCAGGTTGTTTATTTTCGACCAAATAATCCGTCATCTTTTTTCAAAAGTCTACACGACTAAACCAGAGGGCACTGTGTCAATGGGATACATCAGTGACATCTTGCTTGATTTCCCCATGACCCAATTCATCAGGGTTTGGTAGGCTGAATCAAAGTTAAGCGACATAAACGACAAAGCAAATATCAGCGACTGCCTTTTCTGCGCAAAGAATGCGCTTCACATTATCAACACAGGCTGTATCAACAAACCAGAGTTGTTAATTTCGTTGTGGTGCTGTGACGTCTGAGCACAGACGTTGTCTGACTGTAGCGCCCATTACCAAAAACCAGCACCCCTTTCGTTTTCAGAACTTGAGCGGTTGTCAAGCTTCTTCATAAAAATTTACACCGATGACGTCACAAAAGGCATTGTGGCAAGAGAGAGAGAACACACGCACACGGATCTGTAATTGAGATCTCTTGATGGGCTTCCATCGCTATTTTTTCATAAAACATCTAGTTACTAGGCGGGCTAGTAGGAATTCTTGTTGCAAAGCAGAATACCTTGAATGATATAAAGCTATAAAAACCCATGGTAGCATTTATCGAGCCCTCGTAAGGTGGTTAGAAGTAGACAAGCCATGTGAAAGGTATTCAGCTTAGAGATAAACGTACTGATTCTTTCGTGCGTTCTTTAATGCCCTTTGACAGTAACGTCTCGACATCTTTACCAACTCAGTCATCGAGCTGATTGTCAGCGACATCACCTGCTTCCCTCACCTCAGCCATCAGCTGCCGCATGCTAGCATTTTATCACTCCCGCTATTTGAAACCGCCCTCATCTCCGCCACTTTCAGTTATATAGCAGGAAGGTATTCGGTTTCTGTCGTCAACTCACTGGAAGTGGGTGTGACCTAACACGGAAGGAAATAGCCCATCACGCTACCCGAGGGCTAGCTAACCCATTAACATCAGTAAAATCCCCGCACACTATCTAACTAATTGGTACATTTCAACGAGAAAAAACAATATGGACGGGTGGATTTTGTGCAGCTGACTGCGCCTTAATTGGCATATGTGCTTTGCGCCAGGCGAATATTGTCTGTCCTAAATGCCAAACTCGTCAAAGTAGGTAGAACGGCTAATGCATGGAAACTGTCTGTGTAGCTTTAAATACAGCTCAAAAGCATAAAATGTCAGAATGGAAAAATACAGCAAAATGCCGCCGTTCTAGCAATGGAAGAGCAAGCTTAATAATTACTGACTATATTGCTGAATGCACGCACGGTATCCAAATGCAACAGCACGCCAGGTGGCCGATGAAATAGATACTGCCAGCAGAATCCGTGTTTCACTTACCGTATTGTAGAAAGCGTCTGTCCACGTTCTAAACAAGAAATAGGATGCGTTATGAGCAGCGTCGTGTAAGGTGCTTTGAGCGTGTTCAGTTGAGAGTGAGTAGGTAACGAAAACCTGGAGACACGGGTACTTATTCATACAGTCACCTGTCTCCTCAAACGCGCCGCTGTTTGTGGCTATCACATGGTAACGGGTATTGGAAGGCCCGGATTGAGTGCTTCGGCGTTTATCCACAGGTCGGTGGTCACAAGAACACAGGTGAGGATTGTATGCAGCTTTCATTACCCGACAACTCGTTTCTGGCCACACACTTGTTTCCGTATATGGTAACACGACGGTAAAACCAAAGCCACACAGCAAAATGCTCCCGACGAACATGAGGAAAGCACCGGCACAGAAGTAACGTTTGCTGCATTGTATGCCTCTGTGTGAGGCTCTGTGAGGGCTTTCTGCCTCATCTTCGTCGTGGCACACACACAGAGCCAGGCTGCTTGTTTTCCGTCAACCCTTTCTGCAGATGCCACGCGACCCAGTGCACGCAGATCAAGTTACACGTAAAAGTGTGGACCATGAAAGCATTTTACTTGTCCAACGAAAGAGGTAAACTACACCTTATGGTCTTTTTCCTCTTCATGCGGTCTACATGTGTCACTTGCGTTTGCGCCACTTGAGAAACGTCGTCTCTCCAGGTGTAGTTCGTCTATTGAATTCGTTGTTGCAAGCCTGAACTATCGCCCCTGCTTCACTGTCTGGCATAACACAACAGCAATCGTGAAAACGGAGCGTGACCATAAAATGGGCGATGATGAAGCTGTCTGTGGAGACTGCTACTTGAGCCGTGCTAATCCAGCAAATGAAAGTACCACGCCAACCTCTCGGTTGGCGGGTGCTGCGGCTGCTGCTGCTGCTGCTGCTGCCGCTATCATTGATGCTATTACCGCAGCGCCAATGTGGCCGCGACCAGAAGCAATCCATCTCTAAGCGTGCATAAGGGCTAAGGTAATTGCTGCAAGGCTCCTCTTTGATGTCACCTTGCAGTCGAATGGATCATCTTAAACTAATTTCCTGTGGTTAGTTAATCAACTTTGTAAAAGATACACACAGGCCCTAGAGGTCATTACTTACTGTGCGTCAGGAAGTAAACAGATAATATATGTTCTAACTTACAATCACGCAGAAAAACAGAGAATTATCAACTGTCAATACTTTGTCGAAGTGATTTTGACGCAAACAGGGAAGCCTCCAGAAAACATACATGTGTGTGTACGTGTGTGTCTGTCTATGTGTATGTATGTGTGTGTGTGTGTGTGTGTGTGTGTGTGTGTGTGTGTGTGTGTGTGTGTGTGTGTGTGTGTGTGTGTGTGTGTGTGTGTGTGTGTGTGTGTGTGTGTGTGTGTGTGTGTGTGTGTGTGTGTGTGTGTGTGTGTGTGTGTGTGTGTTTGGGTACGCTTGGTCATGTTAATTACTAGTAATCGCCACCCTCCACCCCCGTACCACAAACTGCTACAGCTAATGTGACAAGCGAGGTAGGCAGTCAGCAACAAGAATTAATTAATCGCTTGCATACTTCACCGATCTTTGGCACAGAATGCTCTGAATATGCAGTGTTCCAAGAAGAGGCAACATCGACCATTAAGTGTGACGAAGTCAGGCGAGAGTCAACACTTTGCTTGTCCAATTCCACGCCAGCGTTAATGTAAAGCGCCTATGGAACCATTGTACCATCATAATCCATGCAGTGGTTCCTCGCAATTAATGCTTCCCATCGCAGGGAACATTTAGGCAGTTTTCTCTGCTCATACGCGCAATGTAGTAAAGAATGGTTGAATGAGAAAGGATTTGTTTGGGCAATGATTGTAGCTCACTTGTTTAAAACGGGAAATCAGTGGACCACCTGTCATGCTATTTAAGTAACATTATTGCTGAGATTGTACTCATCCTAATCTGTACTATTTGACCATCAGTATAAGAAAGAAGCAAGAGTCAGCAAACATACTCTTCTCAACAATCGCCACACGAATGCTCAATTAAAAATAATTTTAATGAACAAGTACAACATTTCATTTTGTGACTCTCAGAAAAAGTGATATTTGTTGCAATTAAACACGAATAAGATATAAATAGCTATCATACTTTTATCCCTGCTAAGCTTATTTAACCTGTTATGCCCGGTCAGATAAATAGATAATTGCATTATGCATACAAAATTCGTGACGTAAATGTCAGATGTCAACTTGGAGCTTCAATTACAATTCTAGGGATTGGGCAACTGAAATATAATCTGAATATTATGCTGTAACGATAAGAGTATATGCCACGTGGCTGTTAATCAAATTGTGGCTTTACATTTCTTATCAGATACGCACGACAGTCTTCTACAAACAGGTATTGTTGCATAGAGTGTCATACTATCTACTAGCATTTATTCGTACAATTTCCGATGGTCGGCTCTCGGAACCCTTGTCACGCATTAATCGTCGCACCATTTATATCAACGTGTAATTCCATTGATTGACCTATCGAATAGACCTTTTGGAGCATTTCTAAAAGCACGGATGCACTCGTAAGAATCATCACAATTTGCAATATCCCCATTGGACGCGAACAAATATAAACTCATGACCACAAATGTCATCGAATGAAATCGAAGGTATTCCGTTATTCCGTCAATAACATCTGTAAACGCTAAACACACTGTTAGGGCCTGTCGACCATGTCTACCGTTTGTCACGTCATGCAGGTTTTGTTTTTTTTATTTGTCAATAACGTTCTTTATAAAGTAAAGTCACTGATCGAAGCTTATTTGCACCTCGAAAATTACTTAGCGCCATAGTATATACCTAGCGTGGAAAACGATTATACTAAATGGAATTCACTCATGGCCAACCCAGGAGACATTTAACCAGGACATTTGTAATGATGATGCAGCCAACACGCGTCGTGTTCCATGGAAATGTCACTGTGAGCGGACCATGGATTTGTATAACCTTTTCAATCAATTCATTGCGATATCTTAGGCACGGGTACCTGCACGAGCTTATTTTCCTCAAACAGTAAACCAGCACGAACTGTTACGTCACAATATTACAAACTTCGGATTTAACAGAATGTAATGATCATGCTGGCTTGTAGTGAGCACGGTTGCATTCGTAGTGCACTATAAGCCAAGCAGGGCAACGATGTCATTGAGAACACAGCTTAAATATCGGTTGATCGATTTGGATTACAATGAAGAAACGTCGTGCATAATATTGGTCTTTCATTCGATATATATATATATATATATATATATATATATATATATATATAGATATATATATAGATATATATATATATATATATATATATATATATATATATATATATATAGATATAGATATAGATATATATATATAGATATAAATATATATATCTATATATTTATATATATATATATAAATATCTCTATATTTATATCTCTATAATATATCTATATCTTTATTTTCTATATATAAATCTTCATATATTTCTATATAAATATATATATTTATATATGTATATATCTACAAAAATTATGCTTAAAATCTATATATATATATATGTATATATATATAAATATATATATATATGATGTTGATGATTTAAAGGGCTTGAGAGATGGAAGCACGTCACGATGGCGCCATGACCATGAGAGTTAGTTGGGCTGGGCGTGAGATGGATTGCTATTATTCAACCACTATATGAATATTGACCCTTAACGTTGCTCTCAGCTTGATTGCATCCAATAACCATGGTTGGCGTCGATGTTCTCACACAAATGGTAAGTTCTGATTTGTAGTGCAAATATGCTAAGGGAAATATTGTCTGAAGTTATAATGATCCATCAGTAACAAGTGAATACAGATGTTGTTACGGTTAAGCTAACGCTACGCTGCACATAGCGTACAAAAATATATCTAGAAATGTAAGTTGGTCTTTCCCTGTGCTTTCCATTGTGCTATTGTTTACAGAGCTCCTGACATCATATTAGTGTTACCTTAGTTATGCATTTAAAAACACCATATTACTCTCAAGTTTTGTAATGGAAAAATAATGCACTCTACGAATGCATACATCGATTGTGCACATGCATGTGTGAGTAGATATAATAACTGGCTAAGTCATTTACTATTGCATAGCGAATGTAATGTATGTATGTATGTATGTATGTATGTATGTATGTATGTATGTATGTATGTATGTATGTGTATGTATGTATGTATGTATGTATGTATGTATGTATGTATGTGTATGTATGTATGTATGTATGTATGTATGTATGTATGTATGTATGTATGTATGTATGTATGTATGTATGTATGTATGTATGTATGTATGTATGTATGTATGTATGTGTATGTATGTATGTATGTATGTATGTATGTATGTATGTATGTATGTATGTATGTATGTATGTATGTATGTATGTATGTATGTATGTATGTATGTATGTATGTATGTATGTATGTATGTATGTATGTATGTATGTATATATGTATGCATATATGTTTGCATATATGTATGCTACACACTTCATTTAGCTCAGCCCGTAAATCATGTATAATATTGATAACTAATTTGGATGTGATTGTGCAAAACACATTGGCCAGGTTTGGTGTTTCGGTGTTTGACGGCTTTTGATGCTTGACACGTCCTTTGGGGATATGTTTATCAGTTTATAAGACATGAATGCGCGCCAAAGATCAGCTTAGTTAGGTTGCCAATTCATCGAGTGAAATTCTTCTTGTGGGAACTGATGCGACCGCCGTCGAAGCCGCACTAAGGACGGGTCTGTTGAGGAAATGATGCCTCAGTTAGATGGCGCAAAGGCACTGTGCGCAGTTAGGTTCATTATGCCCTTGGGTTGGAAATTTGAATTCTTTAAAGGTCAACTACAACGATTTTCATCATTTCTTTATAATGTGTTTCTAATTGAAGATTAATAACTCATAAACCAACGGGGACCCATAATTCATTGCAACGGCATGCATAAGTACTAAAAATCCACCGATAAAGTTTCATTCGGAAGAAAATACGAAGCCATCTTCTCGATGCCATTTTGCCTCAGTTGGCCGCTAGGTGCACGTTGCGTGACGTCATTCCTGCTGCGCTGCCTCCAAGAGAATTTGACTGCGAGCGAGCGAGCGAAGCGAAAAACGATTGTTTGGATTTTAAAATTACACCGTTTTGACAAGCCATGTCGTCTTCTGATGAAGTTTACGAGTCCCCATAGCATAACATTGAGGCAAATCATGTCCATGACTATTTATTTGAGCCAATACGGACGGGAGTTGAAAAATCAAAGTCACACTACGAAATGACACCGGGAGCTCTTAGTCTAACTCAAGGGTCCGCTTCGGATGAAGAATCAACAAAAGATTTCGATGAATGGTAAGTTTTAAAATACCCTTCCCAAGCTTTATTGAACTATATTTACTGGTAAAAAATAATCGTTAGTTCCATTTACCCAATAAATTTACACATTCTGTAAGTTGAGGATGGTATGTTGACAGACCTAACTTCTACAACAAATAGTTCTTGGCTAGTGAATGTAGCTTTGTCATTGTACCCTGAGCACATTGAATATTGTGGACAGATGTTTGCATGCAGTTTATAAAGTATTTTCCTTTTATAATCATTCATTGTACCACAAATATAATTTAACATTGACTCTTTAATTATTTCTCTAACTTAGGTGTAGATGTCATTACTGCATCCCAATGGACACAGCCAGAGAGTGCTACAGAAGTTTGGAGAGAGTGATGGCTCTAACGGAGGAATGGACATGCATTACCAAGCATCCCAGATTCCTGGCTAGCTGCATGAATAAAAATGTGCTGGAAGTGTCCAAATTTGAATCTATTCAAATGGACAGACCTGTTGGAGATGAGGTCTCTACAATGAGTAAGTTAGCCATTATTACTACCAAAAAGGATGGTTTTGAGGTTGAACAATCATATTTATTACAAAGGGAACATTAATTCCACTGTGTAAAATATTCAGTGTTCATATTGATGAACTACAATATATTTCACATAGCCAAGAATAAATAATGCCAGTGAAATCCAGAGGCAGAGCTTACAATAAAAGTATGAAGTGAGGGAATGGTTGACAAATGACAATTGTTTTTTTAACTATACAACTTATTTTAAAACCATAGACAACTAATTGACATATTGCTTCAGATTAGTCAGGTATCTAGCCTACCGCCAGTTTACACTCTGGATATGGCACAGACTGGGCAAAAGAAACAGGAAAGTGCTGGCAGCCTGTGTGGTAACAGCTGTTAGAAAATCCTTCCCTGACCCGGGCGGCAAATATACAGGTTATCTACAATGGAGCGGAAGATTTCTTGGTCAGGTTGAATCGACACCTGTGAGCACCTACGAGAAGATCCTTTTCAGGTTTCTCGTACTGGGAGGCAATAGGTGGTGGGACAGTCCTGACATCTGCAAGGACCTCAGCAAGTCTGTAGCTTGCGTATTTTTGCCTTAGATCAAGCACTTGATGTACATAGTCTGAAGCAAATCAATGATATTCATATTTTATGATAGTCATATAATAAATAAGTTATATTATATGCCAATTTTTAATTGGCTAACAATGTTTGTGCAAATGAAACTTATTCAGGTTTCGGTAATAAATGTCAAAATAACATGTGTTTCATTTAAGATTAATGCATGTTCACACCAAAAGAAATTGGAACTTTGACAGGCTTGGGATTTTCCCATACCTGAACATGTTCAGTGTTCTAATAGCACTACTGCCACTAACACAAATCCCTGAAGCCATAAAAAAATTCCCTGCGGGCATAGCTCCTGTAAAAGGTTGGCAATCCCACATCTTTCGGTGTCCATTCACGCCGATTTGTTTCAAAACCCAAAACTCGGATTCTGACTAGGGCCATCCTCCAGATCAACACCACTGTACATAAGCAAGCTAAAAATAAAACCTGTGATTACAGTACAAACAAAACAATATTTACTTAACAGTTCTTCAAACGCCATGTCATTATCAGTTCCATCTCAGCATCATCACTTCGTCAGTGAAGTCATAGTCAGGGCCAGTTTCCATCTCATCATCGCTGTCCACCAGTCCAACAGATTCCTCCTGGGACTCATATTGGGTGCCCCTGGTGACACTTTTGGTGAGATGGGCCAACTTGGGTACCTCTTGAATATTTCTTTATCCCAGGAAAGATAGAACTCTGTGTCTGTAGAGACTTGTCAGCCATCTATGGTATCAATACAATAAGTATGCTATAATTTCATTCATCATAGCCTTTAAGGATGTAAATGTTTACAAATTGACTCTGAAAAGACACATGGATACATACAACAGAAGTTATCCCTGCCAATGCATTTAATCATATATAATAATGCAGTTGCCTTGTGACACTCACCAAAACATATGCCTGCACCCCTAATGACATTTGAAAGCAAGCTTCATGGTCGGCAGACGGCAAGGCACTCGGCCCTGGTGTAGCAAACAGCGCGGACGCTGACAGGCGAAGTTTCTTCGCCTAGCCTAGGTCGGCAGTACTTGAGTGTGACACCTCAGTCTGTGATTCACCACAGTCACTTAATTTATCTATCTGCTCAGCTGCCAATACCATTTCGGAGCCTAGGTTTCTTACGAAATCCTAGACTTTTGAGCAGCTCTGGGTCAGTCTCATAAGCACTTTTTCTCGAAATGATCAGAACATAGAACTGTCGTATAACTATAAGGGCAGGACTCCAGTGTTTACGCTTGACTTTCGACACCCATATGCGGCGCATATGTCTTTTAGAAACAAAAAAAATCACGCCTGAATTCTCATTGTTCCGACAACCAAACGCACAACAATAAGGCATAATCCACACCAAGAAACGCACCAGACCGTGAAGAAAGACGAGTTAGTCACACGCTGTCAACCAACCGGGAAGGCTAAAGATGGCAATGAATATTCGTAAACGACCCGAATGACGTCACTGTACGGAAATTCACGACTTTTACCGAGCGGTATCTTGTCAGATTCGACGTGGGAAATATACATTCAAAAATCATTTTTCTAATAGAAAAAAAGCGCGCAGTCACCTTACTTTGGTCACGATACCCTTTTAAAACAGAGAAACTTAGGAAAAATGGAATAAAAAAATCTTTGTAATTGACCTTTAATTATTTTTATGTATATATCTTTTACGATGTAGAACCAAACGAATATGTTTGCAATGTCCTACTGGCTTGTTATGATGTGATGCCGCGCGATTTGCCTTACACTGAGACACATCAGCATCGTTGCATCCCTGTTAGGAGCCAGGATAAGAAATCAACAAGCAATCCTGTGCCAAAATTAGACGATGTTTTGCTGTGACAAGCGATGGTAGCTTTTATGAAAACACGTGTGACTTAGCCCATTGACAATTATTTCGATTACTATATGCATATTCTTCCGCTGTTGCATTCAATAATTGACACCGAGTATGCCCGCCCCAAAGGAACCGGGGCGCGTTATTTGCATTATACTCCTAAATCGTGAGGTGCTTTAACTATTGACCAGCATTTATTCTTAACTTGCTCTGCATTCAGCTTATTGCATGTGTTTGAAAAGTGAGAAGTAAATATTGATAGATCATATTTTGGAGGCTCCTAAATCGTGAGAGTGCTTTAACGCGTCGTTGTAATTGGGTATTTAATAACTTGCTAACAATTGGTTATTGACGCTATTTGTTTTGGTACAAAGACGTGTCATGTAAATTCTGGCTAATACTTGTTGTTGAATAATGACTATGTTTTTACATTGCTCAGTCGCCAGTATTTATTTGTTGACTAATTGATGTTAGCCCTACAATTGATTCAATAACTAGACTATTGTTCCCATCTATAGATCGTGTCACACGAGTGTCGCACTCGGAACCTTTGGGTCACGATTCGTCAATTCTCCATAACGACCCGATATCATCTGCTTATCTAAAACGTGGGAGACTTAACGCTTACAATAAATGATACATTGTAAGCATCAATATATGCCTCAATATACATCCAGATATATTTCCATCCATTGTAAAGTATACTTTCGGTGCAGAATCGGTTGCCCATTAATAAAGTTGACTATAGTAAACATTCCAGATATCAAGATACAGCCCACTTTCCAAGTAGAAATAGAAGTAGCTGAAAGCAAAAATGTTTATTGATTCGATCATGTCGATGTACTTACGATGTGAATAGGTGCAGTGATCAGCAGAATTGACTAGTTCTGCTTTGTTGATGATGACAACTTTGGGATTTTTTATTCATTCCGACGACGACTCATCAAAAGCGAATATTTATCATGCGATAATAGCGACGCTCGATTTAACAAATTGCCCATCGGGAGATGCTAACTAAAACGACATGACTGGGGATGCTGTGACCATGTGTCATTCAGAGTGATATTCTGTATTGATATTAGAAGACACACGTGTATCAGGTTTTACGCGAACGTCATATGAGGCACGCATGTCAAATACGACTAAACGGAGCAGCCCTATACATTGAGCCGTCTGTCTAGTGACAGATTGATCTTTTGCTAATTATTTTATATCCCAATGTTAAAATCAATTTCAGACGAGCAAATGATACACGAGGGGTACAATAAATGGTGTATGTATATATATGCATATTTAAAATGATCTCTGTGTTTCCCAGCCGCTTCTTATTGGTTGTATTATGAACTTCGCTGGACCAGCACACCACTACGTAGATTGCATTACTGTAGAGTACTCGTCAAATTACACACAATAATCAGCGTCCGTTCTCACAGCAGCAGCAGCAGTTAAAGCAAACATCACACCCAATAAATGTTCTCCATACTTAAACAATCTTTGGTACATAACATAACGTCTGATTGGCTTGGTACACACCACCAGGGAGGAGACCCAGCAGCGAAAGCAACGTTCATTATGTGACGGGAAGTCAGGAGAGAGCTAACCAAATGAATGACAACGTCCACGACACGAATCAAGAATGTTTGCATCAGCTTCTCACATCTCCGCTTGCAACTTCCTGTCTAAAACTCACAAATACCCTCCCGTCACACACAGAACTAGAGAGGCATTAGAGTCAAATATCAATTACATCTATGGGTATCATCAAGACCAAATTAATGCTTTATGGCAACCTAACCTGTCTGTTTGCTGATAAGTCGGTATGTCTGTCTGTCCTATGCCTGTCTGTTTTTGACTGTATATATAATAAATATATATATATAAATATATATATTTATATATATATATATATATATATATATATATATATATATATATATATATATATATATATATATATATATATATATATATATATATATATATATATATATATATATATATATATATATCATATATACAGTCAGAGAGGCAGGCATAAGACATACATGTATGTCTGCATACATATGTCTGTATGTATGTATGCATGTATGTATTCACGAATACCTCCCATCACACACAGAACTAGAGAGGCATTAGAGTCAAATATCAATTACATCAATGGGTATTATCAAGACCAAATTAATGCTTTATGGCTACCTAACGTGTCTGTTTGTTGATAAGTCTGTATGTCTGTCTGTCCTATGCCCGTATGTTTTTGACTGTATGTATAATCAATATATAGATACATAAATAAATATATATATATATATATATATATATATATATATACATATATATATATATATATATATATATATATATATATATATATATATATATATATATATATATATATATATATATATATATATATATATATATATATATAGATATATATATATTTATCATATATGCAGCCAGACGGGCAAGCATCAGACATACATGTATGTATGCATACATATGTATGTATGTATTTATATATGTATGTATGTATGTTTCTTTGTATGTATGTATGTATCTACATATATGTGTATGAATGTATGTATATATGTATGTATATATATATATATATATATATATATATATATATATATATATATATATATATATATATAGAAAGACAAAACATATTTTTTTTTCTTCATAATAACTCTCATTGTATGTATGTATGTATGTATGTATGCATGTATTATATATATATATATATATATATATATATATATATATATATATATATGTATGTATGTATGTATATGTATGTATGTATGTATGTATGTATGTATGTATGTATGTATGTATGTATGTATGTATGTATGTATGTATGTATGTATGTATGTATGTATGTATGTATGTATGTATGTATGTATGTATGTATGTAAGTATGTATGTATGTATGTATGTTTGTATGTATGTATGTATGTTAGTGTTTGTATGTATGTGTGTATGTACATATGTAATCATGTATGTATGTATGTATGTATGTTTGCATGTATGTATCTGTATGTTTGCATGTATGTATGTATGTTAGTATATTACATGTATATCTATATACATATATAATCATGAATATATATATGTATATATATATATATATATTGTATATATATATATATATATATATATATATATATATATATATATATATATATATATATATGCATATATGTGTATATGTATGTATGTTTACATGTGTGATAGCATTTATATATGTTTATGTATGTATGTTTTTAGGAACGGATTTAATCTAAGTTGTTATGGACATGTCGGTTTTAGGAGAATGCTATTTTGGTTGACTATATATTCAATGTGGATGCATTACGAGCACACTGTATGTTCTTAAATGCTGGAGTTTCGAGCAAGTGTTGCTCCAATAAAGCGTGTTAGATATTAATTTCATTGAAATACTTGCTTCATATGCATAGAAATAAATAACATTGTGCAAGATTGATTTTGCTGGTGATCCATATGCTTTGGTTTGATAACCCAATTTAGTGAAGTAGTGAAGATATATTTGCCTTCGAGCATATCTCACCCTAATGTTAATTATCTCCCTGCCTGTGTACAATGTGTGGCATAGGGCAAATATCTGAAATTGCAGCATGATCGGTTAAATCCGTGAAATTGTAAATCTGTGAAACTCATCAGTGGATTTCCCTTGCTCATTTAAATTTTTTTACAGAGAACCTCTCAACTCTGCTATTATTTGAAATTCATCTCTGCTGACGATATTTCTGAAGTTCTCTTACAGATTAAATTTCGATTGCGGGTAATATCGATTTACATTGGTCGGCAGACGAATCTCTGATAGACTTAATTAAGTTCTTTTGAATTGGACATCTTGGTATGCTGAGATTTATATTTGTATGATTAGTGAATTGCCCGTTAGAGCTCCTCCGCTTAATTACTTATCCCTTTGCTGATTCATTTTTCTGCAATGTGGTGCAATTCATATAGTGTTTCTGTATGAGTCTAATGGCCATATTGGTACTCTTTCTTGGTTTTAGGAACACTAAATCATCCATTATTCACCGATGTAGGCGGATGGAAAAAAGCATACTAACTTAGTTTACAAAAATATGCAGACAAGTAGCAAACGGGCGAGAAACTACACAGGCTCAGTTCCATCTTATACTGGCATTGTCGCTAAAACTCCTATAGTCTTCAACCGAAGGTGTCTAATTGCGCGGGCATTTCCATCCGCCATAAAAATACGTGGTGCACCAATCGAACTCAGTGAAGGTTATTTACCTAGTCGGTTTATGAGGCAGTGAGCTAAACTATTTGTAATGATGCTCATTAATCGTCCAACAGGAAGTGATCTTATTCATAGATCCATAACATATGACATGCCTATATCATAGGTCCAGCCTCATCACCATATCACGCTGAGGATAAAACAATATTTTCTGTCGAGGGTTATCTGTCGTCACGGGTTTCATATTCATGGCTATATTCCGCTATCGAACACTATATCGATTAATGAAATTTTTCTTGCCTCAAGGTCTGGGATCATCGGATTTTTGATGGGAATCTGTTTTGTAATGATCGCTCCTGATTTACGCTTTGGTGTTTCTACAAACAGATGTCACTGTATAGATACGAATAATTTTGACCATCTAGCTCATCGTAATTGAGTCATCAAAGAATTATACGTATTTGACCGACTTGCACCTCGTTTCTAGAAAGGCCTATTGGGAATGTAATCGACTATGCTATGCCTATGTTTCTACCATTGCAATCGATAGTTGACAACCTGCACCCTACTTCCAAATACCCCAGCGAATCAAGGACGCGTTATCATTACTATATTAACAGATCGTGCTCTTTACGTTTGCTAATAACCAACCGCAATATCAGTGAATTCGTCAATTTGTCAATTGTTGGTCAATTATTGCTTACCAGAACTGATATCATTTAAATTTGAGTTCTAACAATTGAGAGCCATTTAATACCATTTAAGTCAATTATACATGAGCTTGAATATATATCAATATTACTGAGTGTTATTCGCATTCAAGACCTTTATGCTAGACGGACGCGCTCACTCAAATATCTAATGCATTTGAAAGTCTGAACAGAGGTTACCTTAATGGATGGCTGTTGCCCATTGATCGTGCGATGTTCAGTTATTACGAATGAATCAAGGTTACGCCATGGCATCATAAAATACAGAATCAATTCTAAACGATTCCAACTGTTACAGATCGAATGGTTGAATGGTTTTGTACATAATGTACATCTTTCATTCAATCCTTCCATTGAAATACCAGTGCAGAGTTAGTTAAACGTGCTTAACAGCTGTATGCACCTAAACTGGCTACTATAACACGATTTGTGATGGGATCAACAATATCCAGTCGCAGATGTCACCATTATTGGAAAAAACAACTATAACACTACACAAATTCGCCCCGCTGGGCAGCCTGTCTATGTGTTTATACCAAAAGATAACTTAAATAACAGGGCAGAATCATATGTTTTACCTAAATACTTGTTGAATTATCGCTCGATGTCACAAACATGGTTCTGTAATATTTGCCATACTTGTTGATTAAGATTGAAATACTTATATTACAATGAACTTCTTAGTACAGATCCTGTATCTGAATGGAACTTTCATTAAATAAGGTGACACATAGAATGGCTGTTTGTTGCTTGTCCTAAAAGACTAAACGTAAGATAAACTTGTTTTCCACGTTATATTTCGCTATGTTTGTATGTATGTATGTATGTATGTATGTATGTATGTATGTATGTATGTATGTATGTATGTATGTATGTATGTATGTATGTATGTATGTATGTATGTATGTATGTATGTATGTATGTATGTATGTATGTATGTATGTATGTATGTATGTATGTATGTATGTATGTATGTATGTATGTATGTATGTATGTATGTATGTATGTATGTATGTATGTATGTATATGTATGTATGTGTATGTATGTATGTATGTATGTATGTCTGTATGTATGTATGTCTGTCTGTATGTGTGTATGTATGTATGTATCTGTATATGTATGTATGTCTGTATGTATGTATGTATGTATGTATGTATGTATGTATGTATGTATGTATGTATGTATGTAGGTATGTAGGTATGTATGTATGTTTTGTGCGAAACAGATTGTCGACTCAAACCATCTGTAGGGTGAAAATAGCACCTACAACAATGCGTAAACACGAACTCTCAATTGTTTAAGCCTACCATATGTTTACTGTCAATATTTATCTTTCAGGTTTCTGCTTGCAGCAGTATAGTACATCTAAATCAGTGAAAGAGCGGGCTATGTTGATTGATAAGTTTACATGGACGTAGATGCGGCTGTGATTAATCTATTGCAGTTTACATGAGTTTTCCTTTACACATGACATCACCGTTCTACAGCAATTGCAACGAAACGTCTTTCGTTGAACACAGTATCCAGTCGACAACGTACTAATAGCAGTTGTCTTCGGCATATTAGATTGGAGCTGCCCACCATGACAACTTGTCCCTTGTCAGGAAATTGGGTTGTGGTTGGTGTTTACAAAAGTAACCCTCGTTTGTGATTCCATTATGTTTTGTAGTTCGATAGGAATATAGCGTATCGTGAGGTCCCGTGTTGGTAGCTGAAAGCCAAAGCTTAAAACGCAGTGGAATATTTGCGCGGTACCCCTAGCTAAGCTCTGCATCACTGCACCTTTTGTAATACGACGTCCCATCCCCACCCCCTCCCCCCACACACATCTCTTGACTGCTGTCCCCTGTCACAAATCTATTGTCATCTTTTTCGGCTATACATGCTAGAATGGTGGCACATTTAATGCATAAATAAAAGCAACATTCAGTATGGATGGTCCTAAACAGCAAACGCACTGTGGCGTTCAACTTTATGGTGGATAATTTCCATGACTGCATTGTTCATGAGCATAGAGAGGATAGAGATGTATTGTTGGACAAGGTTTACTGATGGGGAACAAGCTGTTTATCACGGGCAGGTGAAAGGATGTATAGGTGATGCAAATATTGATGTGCCTACATGCTTAATTTCTTTTCATCAAAAGCATATGGTTCTACCATAATACATTATTATGAAGGTTAATGTGTTGAGTAATAACAGGGGAGCATATCCATGGTTATCAACAACTGTCTGATACGAACGCTGACCACGATGACGTTATGGGCGTGGCTAGTCGTGCTCATCAGAATAATCTACGCCATCAACAACACAATTGGGGGGCACACCAGAACGATTGAAAGACCATAGAAGTCGATAGAAGAGAGAGAGAGAGAGAGAGAGAGAGAGAGAGAGAGAGAGAGAGAGAGAGAGAGAGAGAGAGAGAGAGAGAGAAAGAGAGAGAGAGAGAGAGAGAAATAGAGAGCTAGAAAAATGCGCCGTGTGAATGCACACGGGGCTGTCGTGGTGTACCATAGAAACTTGTTCAGTCATGTAACAACCAAAAGGAGTAAAGCTTTGATTACCGTTATGGTTAATAAGGAATACCAGAATAATTGTTTGTTTGCATTGAAGAAATTGCATGCAAGGCTTTTATGGTATTCCATGTGAAACATCGATAATTCTTCTTCGTTATCTTTGCTATTCCGCTGACCATACTCGATATCATATTGTTATATTCGCTAGTGCATCAGCAACGGCTGCAAAATCATTATAAATAAAGAAATACATATCAAGGTTAGTCATATGCAGTGCACACCGGGGGTGTGTCAGTTTATGGTCCGCAATGTCACCTCATAAATAGTATTAGATTATATTGCATTGTCATGTATTTATGTATGCATGCGCGTATGTACGCATGAATGCATGCACGTTTGAACTAACATTATCACAATGGGAGGTGTCTCACACAGGTTGTTTAAGTATTACTTTTTTCCTGTAGTCCAAATAAGTCAAATGGAAAGAGCTGCATTCAAATATTAGGCAAATTTGCAACGTGGCTTCTCAAGGATATGTACTTGGACCTCGTTTGTGCATAATCTATGCAAATGACCATCTGTATTCGCTTCAATGCAGTCCTCCATTCTATTCTACTCATTGCTAACTCAAATATTTAACACTAACATGTTTAAGCGAACACACATCGCATTCTTTGGTCAGCGTTTGCAATGGAAGATAGTTACGTTATGTAAGATGTGCGAGACTGGTGGTTTGTGCTTGTGAATGGCAGACAATGCATTAACTAATTGAATACCCGCAATATTTGCCTTCTGCCATCACAAAATTGATGCTTTATATTTCATTATTTGTTTACATAATTCGTGCAACATATGACAAATATCTGGAATCGCGACACATCGGGTAAACAGCGTGATATTATAATTCTGTTAAAGTATGATATCATTTTGTGTTTAGCGTTCTTCTGCTTATTTTCTAACTCACTTCCGCTGCAATTATGATAACGAATTTTCGGGGAAAGTCTCCTTAATTGTGCAACAGGTAGCGACGAATTTCATCTACCCATGCCATATGACGAGTATTAAGTCCTGCTTCGCGTAAAGCATCCTATTCAATCCAGGGTAATTAGCAGCGCGGAAGCTGGGTTTCAATTATTCATGGCAAAGTGTGATGCACAAATGTACAGTAATCCATAACGATTAGTCGCAAGCTCTTTCCATATATCATGTAAAAATCGGTTTATAATATTTATTGACACACACACGCATGTAACAAGGGGGAATAAGGCAGTACCATGCGTCGCCGAGGCCAATAGCATACAAAGAATGTACTGATGACAAATAAGTGATTGATCAAATGTACATTTGCTTCGCAGCATAAGCATTATTCGGTATACTGTTGTCACTCACTCGCTGGGATGTGTGGCACTCCTTTTTGAACTATTAAATGCATCTTAATCATAGAACAATCGCATCCAATTTAGATGATAAAGTTTCTATCTTATGAACTCCCTCAGTTGTGTTATTAATGGTCAGGTTCGTTCTCGAGGAGATATATCTTCCGTGTTATATTAGCCCCACCCCCATCCCCTAGTGTTGATTATTTAGAGAGTTATTGCACAATAGCAGCTGTCCTCAGTTTAGATTGGAGCAGCCCCCTATGACATTTTGTCCCTTGACTGGAAATTGAGGTGTGGTTGGTAGAAGTATACGCTTGTTAGGCCATTATGTCTCGTGATCGATAGGAATATAGCGTATGATGTAGGTTGTTAGCTGGAGGCCAACCTAAAATTGTTAATCACGGCGCCTTATGTTGTACGACTCTCCGCTAGGCTGCCGTTCTCAGTCACAATTCCATTGTTTTCTTAATCGCCGAATCTAGCTAGGTACGTGGCGCATTGAATGCTCAAACAGGAAACGCATTAAGGCGATCAACGTTGTGGTAGGTAATTTCCTACTTATCAGCGCATTAGAGGATAAAACTTTATAGTTGGTCCATGTAAAGTGATAAGAGTATTTTGGTTGTTTATTACAAGTGCAGATTTATACGAGAATAGAGGACGATGATATTTTCCGTCATGAGCAATGGTTCTATTATAACGCATAACTAGCAAAGTTTATTTTTGCCACAAGCATTCTTGGGTAAGTACAGGGAAGCATGTTCTTAAGAATTGCATTTGGCTGATGATACTGCAAGTTGTCTTACGGCAATAAATAACGATAACTCAAGCAAATAAAACGAAACGATTGCGTACATGTTTGTTTGTTTGTAGGAATTTAAGTCGTTTATGGTTTCATTAACCTTCTACGACTTATTGCGTACATATGCAACCACGCTGCAAATAACACATAGCAGGTCACCAAATCATGAATTATCTTGCATTTGAATGTAATTGGAGAAAACCGACGTGGCCAGGCATTTCGTTTCCTCTCGCCTTACCCTCAGACTGCTTTTGCTGCTTAGTACACCCTCTGTTGGCTTTCACGACAGTTAATAAGGCACGATTTCCTGCCAAATACGATTGTAATTAATTGAGGTCAATTCTTTTTTTTCTGGTGTAGATGTGGCTGTTCTCATAGCTGCCACAAGGACGGGTCAGCTGACGAAATAAAGCACCAGTCTGGTAGCATAAACATTATATGCACATTTGCTGACGCATTTAGCCTGGAAGGTAAGTCCATTTCACTATGGCACCGGTAAGAGTCCCGGAGGGGAACATATGGATACGTTAAGTATTTTTAGGCATATAATATTTAAAAGGTAGAACCAAGGAAATGTGTCTGCAATATCCCACTATATACTATATATGCAAACTGTATGCTTACATTTTATAACTAATATCCAGGATGCCTGGTAAATATTGCTTCACCAACAATTATGACATTTAATTTCACCATTCTAAGGCTGGAGAAAGTAGAGGACCAGTTAAGAATAAACTCACTGATTGTGTATATGCATTTGGGTGAGTGAGTGGAGATGATAAGTGGCTACGTGATTTACTAAAGCTAAGCGAATGCTTACAGTGCTGTAACATGACAATTGATTAATATAGTGTTAGATAATACAGTTGTGTGTGTTACAAAAGGGTAACCCAGCAATAATAGTTGAACATTATCAATATTGTACACAATATTTCTGTTATATACCATCATGAGTTATAGAATCCTTTACTGAGCCTGAAGTACCAATGTCCAATTATCCGTGCAGTGAAATACTAAATAACATCGCATTATAATGAGCTAAAATATTTTTTCATACCGTGATTCCTACAGAAAAAGAATATACTATTTGCATTAAATAAGCTACAATTTAGATATTTAATTGCAATCAAACATAATTTGGTTAAAAATAGTTATCATATCCACACTTAGCAGGTGTCTTTGATATTTACGGTGGGACGTTTTAACATTTTCATTAATCCCTGGCAGACGCGGGTACATTATAACCATATAATGGGGATCATTATAACCAGCTCCATTAGTCTCCGATGGATACTGAGGAAGACGCTTACCCTGACTTTGTGACAAAGCGAGGTTGCATTAACTGTCACGAAATAATTAAATAAAAAGCTGTTGCTACTTCATTTTTAAGCATTACATATTCGCCAGGTATCCCGTATAATTCCGGGTTTCACAGCACCTTCTATGGAAACATAATTGTTCACTGTGGTGTGGTCATTTCTGTCATACGTAATCCATCATCATCATCATCATCATCATCATCATCATCATCATCATCATCATCATCATCATCATCATCATCAGCAGCAGCAGCAGCAGCAGCAGCAGCAGCAGCAGCAGCAACAGCAATATATATATATATATATATATATATATTATATATATATATATCTATAAATGTATATATATATATATATATATATATTATATGTATATATATGTATATATATACATTTATATATATATATATCTATATATATATATATATATATATATATATACTATGTATATATATGTATATATATTTATACATATATGTATATATATTTATATATATATATATATATATATATATATTATATATATATATATATAGAGAGATATATATCTATATATATATATATATATACTGTCAAGATATATATATATATATATATATATATATATATATATCCCCTATATATCTACTATATATATATAGTATCTATATATATATATCTATATATATCTATATATATATATATATATATATATATATATATCTCTATACTATATATATATATATATTATATATATATATATATATATATATATATAATTATCTATATATATATCTATGTTCTATATATCTATATATATATCTATCTCTCTATCTATATATATATATATATATATATATATATATATCTATATATATATATATATATATATACATATATATCGTCAGTAATTTGCTTGATGCCATATTTTCCCATCTCTCGCCAGATAATTCTTTACTTCCAGCTATATCTGAGTTGTACATTACGCAGTAGCAATTTCTTATATCATCACATATCATCTACAACAAAGACAATTTATTGTCGAACCAAAGATATCTTTTTGACCGATTCACCCTACTACAGTCGCCTGTCTCTGTGTTCTAGCTACGGGATATCTAGAATACCACGTAACGAGATGTAAGAGCAATATGTTTTTCATACGTTGAACGTTAACCGTGACTGAAGATATTTACATGACATTGGCATCTGTTTGTTAAATGAGTTCCACTATATAAACGCCTAATCAGGTTTTCGACGTGCGTATTTGTTGAATTAAGGCCAACCTTATTGATATTGTTATGTAGTGTTTGAGAGCTTACCAATTTATTTTGGGTTAGACATTAACGAAATACTGTAAAATAAGAGAGTTGCTGAATTCGACCCCGAATGTTCTTTCCATGAACAGCGACCAACTCTTGTTATCCTCACCGTGAAAAAAGCTTAACACCATGCAAGGGTACAGTCCTTATTGAGACGAATGTAATTGTTAACTGGAAAAACCTTAAACGACCTATATTGGGTCGCAATACTAAGCACATCTTTTTGATCCAATTGATGTTTTCAGCGAAAGGGATTGCACATAGAATGACAGTTCTTTTTCAAGTACTGACAACTGCAAGAGCCATCGGAGCTAAAACAATCGTGAGTATGGGAAACATGTTGACTTACAAGAGCGAGAAAGAACGAAAATGCTTGGTTCAAAGCTTGGGAACGTCGTATGTAATCGTTATCTTCTCATGGTACTTTATCGATGTCATCATTTGATGTTGTTTGAAGCTAGATATAAAAGCACAGTGATGGTTCAATTATATGATGTAAGACGCCTATTACCATCAGTCCTCATTTTTAATCGTGATTCTTTTGTAATTGCCGGTATCGATAGATTGTGATTAATCAAGGTTTAATACACTCGGATATATTTATCACAAACAGCCGCTTTTTAATACCATTTTGGACCATGTTAATTACCACAGCACTATATTCAAATCATCCTCATTGACCATTGTCTTGAATCATAATCGTATGGAGATGATGCAGCGGTCAGGTTTGCGATCGTTGGCTCCGGTAGAATGATACGTGGATAACAATTCATTTTGTGTAATAAATGAATTAGTTTTCCAGGCACGTCTTGCTCTTTGGCTTGGACCGGTACCACATAACGACCAGGGTGATACAGAAAGGTGCAGTAGTCAATAACGTTGGGGCGCATGCGCTCTCTTTATATCACGAATAAATCGATTCATAATATTTAGTGATATTAGACAGCGTCAGAGCTCCACCAAATGACGACGCAATGGCGTAATACACACGGATATAACAGGACGAATAAGCATTCCCAGGCGTCAACGAGGAACATGTTATGTCTTTACAAATAAGTGATTGAACAAATGTGCATTTGCTTCTCGGCATCAGCATGACTCGGTATATTGCTGTCACTCGCTGGCTAGCAACTTAATCATGAGACAACCTCATCATAGTCGATTGATTTGATTTCTATCTTCTGCACTCCCCCAGCTGTGATATTAATAGTCAGGTTTGCTCTCGATGATAAATATCCTCCTGGTTAACCTAGCCCCCTTCTAGTGTTGTTAAGCAAGAGCGCTATTTCATAATATCAGTTGTCCTTGGCTTATTACATTGGAGCAGCCCGCTGTGATTATTTGTCATTTGGCGGAAATTGAGTTGTGGTTGCTCCTAACACGGTCGTATGCGCATGTAATGTCAATATGTCTCGAAGTTCGATCATAATAGAGCGATGCGTGGGATTCTGTGTACGCCTGTTGTTAGCTGGAGGCCAAACGTAAGCTGTGTATCACAGCGCCGCATGTCACACGACTCCCCGACTCCACTTACAACTCCATGGTCATCTTAATCGGCGAATACATACATGCTGGAAAGGCGGCGCATTGAATGCATAAATAAATCAGTATGCACCATAACTGATCCTTAAAGTGCTAGGGAACATGCTGGTTGTCAATTATGTATAACAAGTACAGGTTTGTACGAGTATAGTGGAGTATATTGATGCTCGCACATGTGGTATTTATTTTTGTCATAATTAATTGGTCTACCGCGATGCAATTGATAAATAGCTCGGAATTATTAATAACAGTATTGATTATAATTTTCTATTTGTGGCTTGGTCTTTTGTTGTATCGGATGGTGACCCGTCGTCGTTAGACTCTTCGTTTCCACTTTGGCTGGCAATAAAATATCAAAAGGCTTTCCACTTAAATTGCCTATGATTAGCTTCAAAAGGCGAAGCTCAAACCGCCCAGGAGAATACGTGGAATATAAATGATGATACAATGAATGTGCGTCGTGTTTCATTCATTAGGACTCTCTGCCCAGATGCCACAGTGGACCAGGTTTCTGTTCAATCTTTTCATTCAATACATGAATATTATTGTGAATACATTAGGGTATATTTTTGACGTACATATTGTTGAATTATCGGCCGGTTCAGTTGTAGTTGCCGCCCTTGTTGATATTAGAGTACACTGTTGGCATAGTTTCCTGTCATTGATTGACATATGTATTCAACACGTGGTGTAGCAGAGGCGAAGTATTGCAGTTACTGTTGTCGATATGATTGTTTTTTTACCAGAGTGGTGGAGAGATAGTTTTGATCAGAGGTTCATAAAGATACGGATTCCATTAATGATGTTTAAGGCGAAGTAATCGAACGATAAATAAGACATGTCGAACAGTTGTCACACACAAATTACTTCAGAATCAAGTACGTAGCATGTCACCACGTACGTTTAATACTGCATGGAGCCGGTTGCATTAACGGATGAAATATAGAAATGTGATTATCTTGTCCTCTTTCTTGGACGAATCCGCGCAATATGATCAGGGGACAGTATCGGCGGTACACAGACAATTACAAATTTGCAAATCCAATCACGTCGTTAATTCTATTGCACTATAGGGTAGGGATTATTTATAAAGCTCGCTAGTATGTGAATAACGGTTATTGGCCTGAGAAGGCGATGATATAATACAAACAGTTTATACGTTAATGTCTTATTCCGTCTTCGCAGGCGCTTAAGGTCATCTCTGGTAAATTGACTGAAGTGAATACTGATGACGGCTCAATAAAATATACTTTGGCGCTTACTGAAAATTGACACAAGACGATACATATTCATAAACCATTAAGACGCATCAAATCTTATTCTTTAAAGCTTAACTGTGGATCTGGTATCTGAAATAAACTATTCTTACTCAATATGTTATTATAATTAATATTATTATTGACTAATTGGCCTGTACAGCTGGGCAGTGCTGATCACGGACGAAGGAATGAATTGCTATCAAGGTGGTCCAGATAACAGACACTTCTTTCAGGTATCTCGTTGTCTGTTATCTGTATGATGCCATTTAGTCAATAATCCCAAACCATTCTGTTATCAGAGAGTGCGATTGTATTGCAACACAACTTTATAAAAGGCACTATTGCCCTTATAAATGATTTGCAGAACATGATTTGACCTTTCAGGTTTTCCTCTTATCGTTATCATTACAGATATTTACTCATTGATTTGATATACTGATGTTATTTACTTGGTTAATATTGACCCATTGATGAAAGTGCCATCCTTTATGGACAGTTTCACGATGGGCGTTGTTTGACTGGTTCCTCTTGATTCAATAGACGGCATGACTGAATCAGCGCTACTCGACATCTGACTGGCTTTGCTGCACTATCAGTTTGTTGGACAAATGCCAGCTTAAGAGATTTGGTGAATGGATGTTTGCATAACACAATTTTCTGAAGTAGATTGCGTTAAATTTGGCAGAAGAAATATTGACCTACAAGTTGCCGTTGCATGATAAGATAAATGTGATCAATGGAATATGTCATTTTCATTATTATTAGACGGTTGAAATCTCGCCACATTAATCGCCACGTCTTACAACGCATCAGCCTGACCAGCAATCAATGGGATATCACATTTTATTGTACATATAATGCCGAATATGACATTCGCAGTTCATATTTAGACGAAAATTACCATGCTCATTTAGTCTACGTTGGTCTGATGCCAAGTTGCGTCTTGGGCATCCTCGGCTTCATCTATGTGGGGGATGTAGGTGTGTGTGTGAAGGGAGGGGGAGGGGGGGGTGCAGACACCGATACTTGATAAAGTGGCACTGTTTCAGATCACGGCATAGCAACTCACAGGATAAGCCAGAACCAACACCCATGTTTTATTACAACTCCAACTTCCCTCGCTCCACAATCACTAAGCAGACAGAACAAATGAGTTTGTTTGCGCTAGTGAGCCTAGTGTCTGACGGCATATGGGGCGATGATGTTATAGGGAGCGCTTGTATGATCTATGTGTATCATCATCAATTGCACTTTACCACAGCTTAACAAAACGATCACGTATATATAACACACATGCGCGACAATTGTTCATTTTGTGATATCATATGATTTGTGACAGCACTTGTGCTGCCTCTGTACGTTTTCGTAAGCACTCTTCGTTGCTGGTGTTTTCACAATTACTTCCAGAAGAAGGCTCATTTTCAAGCTAGTCTATGATTGTTTTGAAACCGAAAAATCCTCCCGTCTAATATATCGATGGAAGCACTGTTTCTTAGTGTATCTATTTGCAATTTAAAGATGTCTGTTTAGCTGATGACTGAAATGATCGAGCATCTGAGTGACCTTTAATGGATTTACCCCAGAAGATGTCGCCAAACGCGAGGCTATATCTGGGTAGTCACCTCCATGGGCTCCTGCTTGGATTGTCAGTAGAACGCGTGGGCACTAACGAGTTCTCCATTATGCCTCATTATCAGTTGTTATGAAAGGCTATGAAAGGTTTTTCTTAGATAAACAGTCGCCATTAGTGTCTGACAGATTGATATAGAAATCCTTCTTGCGTAACGTCATCCATTGTTCGTTATCTTCGACACCACGCCACACCCCGTCTTAAAACCGCACACATGCAAAAAGCATAGTCGTCATAAAGATGTTTTTTCGGAACATCAAAGCGTGTCATGTATTCACACCAGAGATTCGTCTACCGACGAGTCAATAATCGATTGCATTGAGAAATGTTACCATTCCCATCACAATCACAGAATTAAATTTTAACTTTGAACACTGTATGCCATGGGAATACTGTTAATTGCAAGCAGCCATCGCCATCATGAGGTTTGTTAAAGGCTTTATATTCAATGACCACTGGTGTATATGGGCAATTATATATATATACATATATATATATTTATATATATACATGTATATATATTTATATATATATACATATATATATATATGTTTATATATAAATGTATATATATGTGTATATATAAATATGTATATATATATATATATATATATATCTATTCATTGTTTGCAGTGTAAATGATAAATAACAAAGGTAATACAGGTAATCAAGTGCAACAGTTCGAGAGTCACACCGCTGGCTTTGCACGTTACATACCCATTCACGTTTAGATGGTGTTGACAGATGGATAGCTAAATAGTTACTAATCCGATTTCAATATATTCATTAATTGTCTGCAACAATGGAATGACTTTCATGACTTTCGATTCTCTGTAGATCACGTTAAAAATGTTGGTGAATCGTAGCAAAAAACTGATTTAATATATCCTGTTTGCTGATTAGCAACGTGAGATATAGAGGTCTGGTTTTATAATTCACCTTTAGAATATGCCTTATGCATTTACACCGCGTAAGAGTAAAGCATTTCGAAGAGCCAAATTGCCACAATACCACAACAAACCGCCGTAACAGCAGTGCAGTAGATATCTAATAGAGTACATGGGTGTAACGAAAACAAAATCTGGATTGCAGATCACCAGTGCGATGCAAAAGGTCGGGTGTTGATTTATCACGTGAGTATATCGTTTATTGCGTAAGCATATTAAATTTAAACTAACTCACATATAAACGCACTATCAATATATCGTTTCGTAGCATATTCAAATCGATGGTTTCGCACTATTTCATGGCATTATTATGATAATGTCATCGGCGTTTAAAACACACTCATTAATTCTTTGCCGATATTACATTAAACTCCACTTTCTTCAAGGCATGCAAGTATCTCAGCCTTATATAACAAAGCAGAAAAGATAAAATTCCTTGTCTCCAGCACGGGCGGTCTGTTAAGAATAAGAATTAAAAGATGATCAATTGAAAAAATGGCACATAGATGATTATTAATTTGCAAATCTAACCACGTTCCCCAATCTATTGCAGTCGCAGAGAGGGGTTATTTGTAAAGCAAGACGGCTCTTCATTAATGGCTATTTACGGCTAGGTGAATACTCGGGTAAATGAATCACCATAATGTTAGTCTCCTGAGCGTGTATGTATTTGCATTACAGGTATCTTGCGGCATGCTGCTACGGATCGGTGTGAGTCATTTACGTTATGTCTTGGCTTTGATATGGGTCAACTACGGGTCAAATATTTAAAATATATCAAAAGTCACAATAGATGTAATACAACGGAATTATATATTATCATTCGTATTCAGATAAGACGTGCAAAGCATCGTTTTTGCTTTGTAGATTTCAACTTCCTCCTCTTTCGTTAACTAGTTTTCTACATCATCGTTTTATGTGAGGATAGAATTTCTGAATCCGTTAAAGCACAGTATTTCGCCTTGCACGAAGCTTCTTAACGACTTCGCACTTACTAAAAGTTGTGCACAGCCACTTAGCGAGTGTCACGAGGATATGGTCTGCTGTCACGGTAGTACAGATGCCATGGGCGGCTTTTTATATGGTACCTGTATAACGCCATGAAGTTAAACATCACAAAGCTGTCTGCGATCAGAATGTGCGATTTAATAACTGCGCAATTCAAAATAAGGCAGTCACGTACTCGTATATTGATTTGCATAATTCATTGAAACGCTTCTCCGCTTGCAAGTTGCTTACAACAGACGTTAAGCTAATAGACCAGCAATTTGCCACTTCAATAATGGATTATAATTTGCGCATAGCCGAAAGCGCCAAACTTAGTGGAGAGCTAAATGAAACATTGAGGCAATAGATGGTGTTTGTCTGGCTCATTTAAATAAGCCGGTGGGCCGAAATGGATATGTTTACATACGACATCGCATCGCGGATCGCATTTGGTTATTGGTTATGCACCAATCATGTACGTTGCGTTTGTTAAGTGCGGCAAACTATTTTGCAATGATACAGAATCGTCAATTATCATTCCGTATTTGCGCATGTATGTATGGACGTACGTATGTGCGCAGAGGTAAGTTAGTGGATAAAAAGACCCGTCAAGGTTGGACAATCCTCATCAACCTCAATGAGTTATATTTCCCACGAATATATAAACGATCTTATCAAGTAACACCCATTGTCCTGCGAACTATTATTGCATGCTACCTTCTGTCATATTGTAGTACATATTGAAACAATTCAAACAGTTGAAACAACTATTCCGTCCTTAAACAACTTCCAGAAGATCCAGTCAGATGTTCAGATATATAAATTTTAATAGCAGTGTAGTCATCAGCACAACGAGTTAATCAGGTCACCGACATTGATTGGTTCATGGAATTATATTCGCAGGAGATAATGCGTGGGACGGCATTGCGGTCATGGGATGGGACAGAATAATATGCAGGAGATGCCGTTTGCATAATTCCCGATTTACCAACCCTAACACGTCTTGCTATTCCCTTTGGATAACGACTAGATAAAGACCAGTCTGCAAAGATGGACATCTGCGTCACATAAGCCGAGGCGCGAGAACTCCAGTACGTCGAGTGTCGTATGTATGTATGTATGTACGGATGGATGGATGGATGGATGGATATGGGGATGGATGGATGGATGGATGGATATGGGGATGGATGGATGGATGGATGGATGGATGGATGGATGGATGGATGGATATGGGGATGGATGGGTGAATGTATGTTTACATTCATGTATGTCCGTATACTTATGTATATGCATAATGTATTGCGATACTGACGTGTGCATTATGGTTACATGTGTGCTGGCATTTATATCAACACACGAGAAAGCAATATTTCAATAATGGAGTTGAGTGCCTCTTTTGTTCACGTTGAGCTCATATAAGCTGTCATATTCATTTTAGATATATAGATGTTCGTTAAAAAACAACAACAGATAGCTTTTTAAAAAAATGAGACAAAAACCAAACAAATGTGGAGTTTAACCACCAAGATGCATTCGCTTATGCATGATGGCAAAAATTACTTGTCGTTGGTGTCAATTAGGGTTATGAATCTATCCGTTGCAGTGTCATCTTACACAGATTGCGATAAGCGTTACTTATTAGGCAGGTGTAAATAATGAATATATATGTAACATATATATATATATATATATATATATATATATATATATATATATATGTATATATATATATATATATATATCTGGATTTCCTCCATTAGTCCTAAAACGGTTACTCCGCAGTAAATTGATATCGTTTGAAGACGTCAAGCTGGCTAGCCAGTCGTTTACAAAGACTCTGAACGGTAATAAATCATAGCTTTATGTTGAATTAAATCTTGCGCCACTCAATATATGAAGCATTCATGCCCATGCTGTGCCGCGCAGGATGGTTTTTCATACTCAGTAAGTGTTGACTAATGGCTTTCTTGCATTAATCAACAGCCAGTTATCCTTATTAAGGAATGGAATACCATGTGCTATATTAATGGGACCCCAGTGTTTGGTACGTTAATTCATGAGGCAATATGATTGCGGCACTCAACGTATGACCTGTCAATAAGCAGGACAACATATCGTGTTGAAATGCATTACTACCAACAACTCAGTTGAGACTAAGATGAGACTAATGATACTGCCGTAATTATCAATCAGATGAGCCCAACAAACATGCAATCGCGTGCGTTTGCCATGCCAAAGCGCAGTAAAGCTAAAGCACCAATAGATATTCCCCTTATTGAGTGTGTGTGGCGAGGAGAGCAGTTATTGGATCAATGACTCGGCACACCAAAGACGACGTACATTATCATATAAGAGGCAGAATCCCAACCAGCAGTGTGAATATGTAATTCCTGCAAGATGGGTCCAGTAATGCGCTAATTGCTATATGGGTTAGCTTTATTGTGTGACACCAACGATGATCTAGACTGCTGGCTTATGTTCATAAACCATAAGCTTTGTCGTCAAGAAGTGCATTTGTTGCTTGGGGTTGTCACAAACACAGTGATATAAAGGGACATTCTCAATAGCAATACAACACCAGTCCTGGACAGACGGACCCAGAGTTTAACTCTCTTAATATAATTTATACGCAATGCAATTTCAATAAATCTAGAAGCGTTGCTTTCAATTGCTTTTATATCCAGTGCATCAGTGAGATATTCCTATTTGGGATTATCTTATATCAATATAGCGACCAAATTATTTTGTTAGATCTAAATTGTCCAAAACTCTGGTGTGGATGGCAAGGGTATTGTTGCACCTTTTTTGTTAGATGATATTCGCTTCATTATCTTATACTTTACAATTGTGATATTGCTCAAACGGAAGCCTGTTTGACTTTCAAATCATTATCGGTCTGTAATCAAGTAATGATCTTTATTCGATGTCAAACAAGCAATAGCCTAAGATAATCATTGTCATTACGTGGTGATGGTGAAATGGTGGTATGTCATCCCAGGTTATTTGATTCAGCGTAGTGTGACAAAGTATCATTAAGGGTTTCCATAAAATTGACCTGGGTTAATCTGATAAAGCATAATGATGTAATAAAAGAACCGTTTTAGTTTTTCGTATCATCGACACAGGTCATGTTTTTGCTCCAGATGCTTGTCTACATGTGAGGTAATCGTCGTTTGAAATAACAGTCATTTCCAGGTGATTCCTTGATTGCAGATATCAATATATCGACGAGTGCCTATTTGGAAAAAACACACTTTTGCACCTACAATAATCTATTCAAATTTTTAACACAATAATAGCCAATGGACGTGATAGTATCACTTGATTACAAGCGACGCTAGTGCATGTTCGATGTAGGATGGTGATTATGTAGACTGTGTGTGTGGTGATGCGTATGCTTATCAAGTCTAGTACCGACGTTCCCCTGGTATCCATCCAAGTGCCGCTATTCTCATCACAGCAAAAGGGGTAGAATTCAAAGTTGCAAAATGTACCACAAAGAGATGATGCTTAGCCCATAAATGGTAATCCCAGCTTCCAAATACTTACAATAATGTGTTCAAGCTCGATGGAGTGAAGCCGTCGGAGCCGCAAGTTCACCCTATGAAAAAATACAATAACTTGTCAATGTTCATTTTAAAGTAGTCACAAACAGATATTGGCTGAAATTAATTGCTGACTCCACATTCAGAAACGGCCCGGAAACGCTTGGCGACATATACTTCTTTCTTTACAGCCAAGCAATTATTTGTATCGCTACTGAATCATGAAATTTGTTGTTATCAAAACAGCTGCTGTAAAGCAGTTTGAACAGCTTGAGCTATTGTGTCAATGGTCTACGCTGGTTATACAATTACAATTACTACACACTTATATCTTATAGTATGATTATTCTAACAGATGCCTTTGCATGTCAAGATATATGTCAACTACCATACTGTTATACACTTATGTCTGGTAATGCCTCTTATGATCAGTCTTTTGCGGAATGCAATCTGAGTCAGCGTTAACCCTCCAACTTTAATCAAGTCTCGATAGTTTTTGAATGAATCGATATAAACAATCCATCCAACAACTGCGCATTATGTTGGCTCGGTGTAGTGGGTTAGAAGCAGAGGCGATAGCCTGTACATCGCCGAGTTCCTATTCCCATTCCAATCACGATCTGATAATTCGTCCTTCAGCCAATGGGATGCAGCAGGGGGTATCCCTCATCTACTCAGCTTATTATATGCACTTCAATCGAGGAAGGAAAATTGCAATCGCAAGCATTTACAAAGATTTAGCACTCCTTGTTGAACTAAGATAGCGTCATAAGACATGCCACGCTCAAACAGCTATGGCATAAACAGATGAAACCGTTTGTCTTTGTTTCCTGTATTGCATATAGCTCTATGGTTATAGTTATTTTTTTTTGTTTGAAGGTCATGAAAATCGTATTGCTATCATTTTTAAATATTGGCCCTATATCTCATGGTCGATTTATATTTTCATTTCAGAAGTTCATTAGGGAATTGTGCATTGATGAGCCTGCCATAGCAGTGTTTTGGTAATGGTATCGGAGAGATTGGCAACAGTTAACCATGAATAGTTATATAGGTTCCCTAAATTGACGATAATGGAAGTTGTCATTTCGTCAAGTATTTGACAACGTTTATCAAACGTTGGTTGATGAATTCATTATCTGCTCGGATTGTCAAGCTATTCAACAATGACTCTTCGGTCTGAACGACACAAAAGACAAGTTCTAACTGTAAATCCACTTATTTAGGTGTCTCCCCATGTTGGCATGCTATAATATTTTTCTTCATAATTATTACAATAGACCACATGGCAGTAGGCTCACAATTTTTAACCGACTGTTGGTATATATTCCATGATGCACGTGAGATACATTTTGCAAAATAAGATATCTTTGCGTCAAACTGCAGTGATTAGATTGTCATATAATTCGATAACACAAGTCAGTTTCTTTACGCCGCAGTAGTTTCGAGAAGTTCACTTTAACGTGTTAGTTTGCCGTCATATCCATGTATTATGAGACAATATGGCGTCACGAAACGCTTAAAAGTCCCAATAATTACTGTGCACAGAATTAAATGATAAGCTTGTAATAACATATGTGGTAGTATTGCTGTAACATTTCACATGGAACTTTAGCGTAAGGTATTAAAAGAGTGGCAGCCCCGACACGCTCCTCCCATTGACACTCGATATCTATGCCTTATTTAGATCACGGCTGGGCAACTCGTCTGCTCAGTCTCCATCAATACTCTGGTTTTGTTGGCAGCTGCAATAGAGTTCAATCTCTCGCTGCACGATCACCAAGCAAACAGAACAAATGAGTTTGCATGTGATCATGAACACAGTGCCTAGCTGCATATGGGGCGATGGTTATTTTCGAGGAGGGCTTGTGTGGTCAATGTGTATAATCATCAATTGCACTTTATGACAGCTTACCAAAGTGATCACGTATATATACTTGGCTAGCGCGACGGCTGTTCATTTTGTGATATTATGTGATATATGTGAGCACTAACAGCACTTGTCCCGTTGTTTGCCTCTGTACTTTTCTGTACAGTGTATATATCTTATATATAGATGGATACACTGGTTCTTAGTATATTTATTTGCAATTTAACTATGTCTGTTTAGTTGATAACTGAAATGGCCGAGCATTTGAGCGACCTTTGTCAGATTTGTTACAAACACGAGGCCATATCTTTGTTATCACCCGATAGTTATTTCCATGGGCTCCCGTTTGTATTGTCAGTAGCCTGTGTGGGCGCTAATGAGTTCTACAATATGCCTCATTACCAGTTTATGCTTGGATAAACAGTCGCCACTCGTGCTATTGTGGCTGTTGTAGGAATCCTCCTCGCGTTACGTCCCATTGTGTTCGTTATCTTCGCCTTCAAGCCACACCCTGTCTAATAACCGCACACATCCTGAATCAGCACTAGAGCACCATGAACGATTGCTTTATTGACTGTATTTATAAATAAACCTATAACATGGCCTATCCTAGGGAGTATACTCACTGAGAGGTGGCTGAGTATCACAAATCCTCCACCAATTCATTCCATGTAAGAGTGGTTGCATACCTAAACATTTGTGGATTAAACAGCTGTCACGATCGAGAAGGTATTCAATATGATTACGAGGATCCAGCAAATGACGATTAGGCGGTCGGATCTACTGAGGCCCTGTTCGGAATTTGGGGATATCTTTCCAAGCTGTTATGTTATTTCCAATATCCCCGTGATTAAGTGATTGAGACGGTAAAGTATAGCCACTGCAACGGATGAATGATATGATATTTGACAAACCATTCGTTTTTGATTAAAATCACGTAAGTAATCATACCAACCGTGTTGTATATCTGTTTGAAAAAAAACATCTGGTCATATCCAATAACAGATAGAGGTTGGATAGGCATGTACAAATAGTACTCTATTTCATAAATAAACCCGATATTCAAATAGATGGTTTTATGATCGCTGAATGTTCACCATGTCATCACTCGCAATCTATACTATTCCGATCAAAGACGTTACTACTCATGACATAACATGTGATTATTATTCATCACACAGAGTTCTATTCGCCGCTGTAAGCCATGGAACTATGATTTAGCATATCGTTACACTAGTATTATTAAGAGTTGCCATAAGGATGTTTTTTCTGGTCATCAAAACGGGTCATGTATTCAGTTAATTACCGATTGCATTAAGAAATGCTACTATTCCCATCACAATCGCAGGGATAACTTTAAACCTTGAACACTGTGTGCCATGGGAATACAGTTCATTGTTAGCAGCCACCACCAACATGAGATTTATGATAGGCAAGCATTATCCAAGCGCTCCAACTGGCTCAGCTGTGTTTTTTCCTATCACTGGTGTACCATGAACAATTGAGATATTAGCAAAGCACTCGAAAGATCGACACCATACGAACGACATAGCACAATCAAATGGAACTAGACATAACATATTTGAGGCTGATAGGTGCATTTCAGGCTTAAGTCTAATTTCCACAACAAATCCCCATAATAGTAGTGCAGTAAATATCAAATAGAGTAGTGGATTGCAGAATAAACTGTATCAAACGGCTATATGAGTACAACATTGGTAGAATACAATCTCTTGTGATGGAATATCTAAGAGACCGTTTGGGCCATTGCACATCGCATTCCGAAACGCTTCCTTGCGCATTTGCACATCAAAAAACATTGTTGAACATTCGGCTATATGTGACGCCTTGGATGGCTTGTTATATGCTTTTACCATAAACTTCATACAAAGTTTTCAAATATTTTGAAAATGTACAAGCTCTCTGTAAAATATATCCAGTTGGCTGATGATATCGGATTGCCGTTGCTACACTGTCGCTATATTGTACAACCATGTGCGTTGAGTTTATCACGCGCTGCGCAGTTTGTTGCAATGAGCCAGAATGGTCACATCCCTCCGTATTTGTATATTGAAGTCAACTAGTGGATAATACGATCCGTCAGGCAACAAACCCATTGCCCAATTTCTGCCCAAAACCGTTATTACATGCCCACCGTTATTACATGCAAAATTCTCTCATATATTATAGTTACATATTTCAGCACTTACCATATAAATGCTACACCGATGTGCCAGGATGCGTCCAATATCTAGGTTGTTTCCTCTTGACACGATTTCATACAAAGTGCATTAGTTTTTGTATCAGTATTATTTGCACGAGATGGTTGAGTGCTATTGCCATTTCTCCTGATTCAATTAATTCAGTAGCTGATTCACTAGACTTTCACCCATGCGCTCTCATTCCAATAAAAGGCAGATAAATCTCCCTGATGCATCAGAATCCTGTTGTAGCTTGAGTAGACACAAAACCAAGGACTCTTTGTAATCTTTTTTACCAAAGAGATGCATCAGTATACATTACCTTAGCTCATTACCTTAGCTCATTGCATCGAGATATTGTGTAAAAGACCAAACGACTATAGTAAACATTTGTTTCGAATTAATCATAATTATAAAAAGGAGCAGTTCCGCAAATGTGCTACTGTTATATTCACATTTAGCTTTCAATGAAATGACAGGATGAAATTCTTCATAGGCAACTGAAAACACGCAACATAACGCCATTCGCCCATGGTGTCATATCGGCAAATGCTCGACTGAGATTCGAAGAACTTAGAAAGCGTTACATGTGGCAAATATATTGACAAATACGATGTAATTACATCAAAAGACGGAAGGGACCAGTCGATTAAACCATTTGTAAGCTTATAAAGACGACTGCTATGGGGTCATTGCATTAACATTGGAGGGATGCCGTCCTCTTCGTTTAAATTGCCTCCTAATGTATGATCTCACCCAACATTTGATGTGATTCAATTACATCAATGATACCACATTTTCATATCATATAGAATCGACAAATGGCAATGGAAAAATGTTTTGTATGCACTCTGCGTTGTTAGCAAGATTTGCATTATGTAGTAAGGTCCACAACTTGAGTATCTTCCGTTTCTGATAAGAAACACTGCCAATTTATCGTGACATCAAACATGGCTAAAACCCCACACTAACCCCATGTTGTACTCAGCAGTCGATTGCAATGGCTACCCAATATAGTACCATATCTGGCTGCAAGTTAACTTAAAACACAGACCCAATAAGTTTATTTGCTTATGATATGATGAAGTTTTCCGAGAATGCTTGGTTGCTTATGCACACCATTTGTGATTGTATTTTATTTACTTCCCGTAATTGCTGTGTCAAACACTCTTAAGTGATGTTTTGAACAGATAAATAAATATCTTTTATAAATAAATGGTAACACTCTCTAACGGTCTCTCTAACATTTGTTTTAACAAATTGTCATATATAACGTCTCATCTGAATGGCGAAGGCTCTCGTAAAAAGCGATTATATTCTGTATATGGGCACTTTAACAGATTTATAAACATCCCAGGATCATAAGTATGACCAATCAAGTACGAATTAAAAAAAAATATCTGGAGAAGAATATGATCTTAGTGTAAAGATTACCAAAGGCAAGGGAAGGTATAAAGGGGAGGCCACGCCCAGTCAACAAGCTGTGTACTTACTGACCCACTGGACGAAGCCTTGAAGAACTTAACCGGTTCATCGGACACAGCTTAATTATTCATAACCTTGTTCAAGGCTCAAAACGCTTCACTGAAGAATCATTTCATTGAGCTCTTGCATGAAAGGGACGTCGAAATAAAGCAAATAAAAGACCAAGTGAATAATTTGGAAGGCAAGTTTTACGACCATGAGCAGTATGAGAGACGCAACAGTATTCAAATAACGGGTGTGAAAGAAGTTGCAGATGTCAACTCTTTCATAAAAGACAAGTTCGATGTCGCTACCAACAACAACATTGACAGGTTTAACCCACTTGGAAAAATTCAATCGGGTGGACGAACGGGACAACGATGTTCAAATTCACAAACTGTACCATCAATCAATAATGAAAAACCAATATCGGCTGAGAGGTACAGGTATCTACATCAACGACGATTTGACCAAGAAACGAAACAAAATGTCTCAAAGTTGCAGATTTCTCAAAAAGGAAAAACGAATAAACGACATTTGGGTTCGAGATGGAACTATCTTCGCGAAACTTAATAACAGCTCGATCAGGAAGATTTCATCTCCTGGCGAAATTTACCAGCTGAATTAGTAATAAACAATTACTGCTACTGCAGAGGGGCATTAACCTCAGAATGACTTTAGCATCGTCACCAGCTCTACGAACTAGCCTCATCTTTAAAATGTTTTTGGAGGATCTCGACAATATGAACTTCTACAAATCACATAAACACATGAGTTACATCAGCAACTACAAATGGTGGCCTTAAACTCTTTTTGTCGACCAGATCGGAGATAGCGGTGAAGTGGAATTTATTAATGAACATCTTTCGCAATCCAATTGCACATATTATGAACTGCATGATTTTTTTAAACAAACTGAAAAAACCGAAAATGTAATATCGTACTATTTAAAATGCCGAGGATTGGGATCACATTTGGAGCAATTCACAGAACGTAAGCAGTCTTCTTCTGACTTTAATTGATTTAACCATTGTTTATAGAATATGAAACCAGCTCCAGATCGAAATGTATAATCTGAGTAGTTTATCGACCAAAACACGGCACCTCTTGCTGATACCGACATATTTTTAACCACTATCTTAGACATGATATACAAGATAAATGGTGAGCATAATGTTGCATAATAGGAGATATGTATCTCGAAAAAGTTCAAAATGCATGTTAAAACCGACAGTTACCTTTTTTTTGTAAATGGGAATGTTCCAATAATCACGAAACCCACAAGGGTGACATTTACATCAGCCACTCTAATTGATCACTCCAATGACCTAACACTTGCTACATCTGGCATAGATCTACAATCGGCCTCTGTGTCTGCAGTAGAGGCCTACCCCATGGCAAGCCAAATGTAGTGATTGGTCAATCGAGAAATACTTCTTTATCCATTTGAAAAAGCCACTCTGTTGTCATTGTTCGACTCAGTTGTTGCTCACGTTATTTGCTGCAGTAGGAAAGCTGTAATTCATAGCAGTTTTAAATATCATCGGAAAACAAATTCGTAGCAGAACATTGTCAACAAATGCGCCTGCTCAAGTCCATGTGAAAACGAAACTTTTTCGTCACAACGCCATTTCTTTTCAAAAGGTCAACAATGCAACTAACAACGTAAACACGTGTCAAGAAAAAATTGACCTTAAATTTAAACTCTAAAAAAACAAGCTATATTGTAATAAGAAGACACTAAATTAAGCTAATTTTCAGGTAAACATTTACCATAAAGAACTCAGCAGGATAGACACAAGGTCAATTTTAATATTTTAAAATTAAATGATCTCTATGAGTGCAGTTTAACCCTATTTATGTACCAGTACAAATAAAATATGTTACCGTCAGCATTTGTAAATTCATTTCATCACCAATGCAACACTTATTATCAGATTATAACACGCGTACTTCTTCCTCTTCTTGCTCAAATTCATAGATAACCAGCACACGACAGTCTTTATTATTTCCAGCTGATTTGTCCAACCTTTTGATGTTTCCTTGCCTTACTCCCTTCCTTCCTTCCTTCCACCCTCCGCTTCCTTTCTTTCCTTCCTTCCTTCATCTGCATCGTCCTTCTCCCAGAAATACTTAAGTGACCATCAAACGGCCTCACAGCAATCGGGCAAATGATTAATTGTCTATTTCATTATCCTGTTGCCAATAACGACACCATGTGTGTAAGTTGTATTGTACTAGATACCAGCTGTCTCCACATCTGTTATATTGCAATGCAAAAGTAATAATTTTTTTTATCAATATTCGTTTCTATCCTAGATTAGAATCAGTTTAACTAGCCGGCAGATGTATTCAGACTACATTCTGAACGAAAGCCTTCGACAGTGCCATATAACGATAATAAAATATGCCATGTTTCTATATCTTCATATCTCTTTACATGGTATATTTTGCAGCTAGCAGTCTGATAATAATTTAGTCAAGAGAAAGTGCAACCAGCAAATATCTAGGAAATGTTCGTGGCTCCTCATGATTTCAATATGAGCGCTGCTATTACCGTTTACCAGTTTTGCTTTCAGATACTGGGTGGAAATTTGTCGTTTATCACGTTGTCCCTACACGATAATGGACTAATGACAGGAGAGAATGAGCAATGCTTTGGAACTCGTTCCGATCAGCTGGTCATGCATGGTCAACGTTTGATTAAGGGTCCTCGATGTTCAAAGCAACAAAGCCATAAATCGCAAAGCATATAGTTATCTATCAGGAATAGGAGCTATGACTAAGCTATGTTTATATACTTACGAGCGCGTTCTAGGGAATATTAGGGGTTTTCAACGCGATTTGGGCGTATTGGATTGGAAAAGCATTACTTCCATCTACTCGGTTAAGAATATGGTATTATTCCATATTGGATACGACAGCAATATCGGCACTGACGTACTCATTCTTCAGGTAAAGCCCCCCCTAACAAAAATGCGACTGTATTTTTCTCATGGCACAACGCAGTAAAGCCAGTTCACTAATACATTACCCTAAATCGGTTGTTGTGGTGAGGCAGTTAGTTCACATTTCTTGGCTTCCCAGCAACGACTTGTGTTATCACATTGACAGCAGAACAATAGTGTGAGTATAATATTCATTGATGGCGGTCCATTGTGGTCATATGCTGCGGGCTATTAAGGTTAATTCTCTCAGGGGCCAACAAAATTGGTCTGCTCCAATGGTCTGGAGTGCTAATGCTAACACATTGTCACTCTTGCGAGTTTGTGTCCAGTGGAGTGACGAAAGCGATGTTTCTGGATGAGTCCCTATTCTCAATACAAAATATCAAACGTCAGTCAAAAGCATTGGGCAGATTATAAAGTGTTTACACAATGCCATGTCAATACAAACGCGGGATCGAATGCACTTTTTTGATATACCAATTCGAAATTTAACTATATCAATAAAGTGCCTAGATTATAATTATAGTCCTGAATTATTTGCACCAATCTCGGTTTAGGAGGCAAGGAGGTCGAGGTATTTCTGATGTTTCAGTCGGCGAACTGAGGCATATTATAGTTGTGTTGTTGAGCTAACTATTCACTGTTGGACCGGAATCGCATAAGTGTCTTGATTTGATGTAAGTATTTATTGATCACTAACAATAAAGCTGTTTCAATTAAAGATATTTGAATGAGATTATTTTTCTAAGTATTATTAGAAGAATGAGCTATTGTACCGAATATCGGATAAACAAAGTTTTCTAACAGTTTAACAGTAAATGTTATACAGTAAATTGGATGCATGTCTCGGCACCCCTGCTCGTGTATACGTCAGCTGCCGGCATAATTAAATATATTACCACGCCTAATGAACACTTAAAGGTACGTATCATATTAATACCTCCGCCTTCGCCTAATGATGATGTCTGCCACGACATTTTCATCAACTGCTTTCACTGAATTGCCTGATATACATTTTTGTGAAAATGATATGGAAAAGTATTACTTCTAGTGTTGGCTTAAATAAACATTATAACATTGGAAGCAGAATCCTTCGTGGATGATGGATCAATTTAGAAATAAGCTACAAGCTATTCGGTTAAGCTCAATGGGGACAAGAGGTGAAGGCCTATCCCGTTGATATAAGCTGCTTGTAAATTTTAATAATATGTACGGCCATTACAAGAGGCGATTTTGTACTGAAATCTTGATATTCGCATTCTATTAATTACATGAGTCTGGTCAATGATCAGATCGAATGCCTGCTGAGGGCAAATAAAGCTGCGAGTACAGCCAATATTCAAAAATGTAGGCAATACCATTCAAAAAATGAATGCGTTGCCAGTTGTGTGACATTAATATGCTATTTTATGTCTAGTGTACTATTTAGGGATACATCGTTGGGATTTATTTATGTAAATGTGGATTCTAGTTTGATAGTTGAATCATCTAGACTAACGTCTGATCATGAGCCAAAGTTGTCGTGAGAACTTTCTGTTTTAACGAAATACGCTTGTTGCTCCGGAGTCACATTGGTTGTAGAGACCATGCCAAACGAGCACCTATAATCGTGTTATGGTGTTGTTTATCAGGTAC
Organism: Urechis unicinctus; assembly: GCA_034190875.2. Lineage (NCBI taxonomy): Eukaryota > Metazoa > Annelida > Polychaeta > Xenopneusta > Urechidae > Urechis > Urechis unicinctus. The sequence continues at coordinate 23,003,399 of CM067344.1, forward strand.
CGATACACCTGAGCATATACAACACTTCATTAAGGTGGAATATACATGTACGATAAGTGTCGTTTTTCATCACATAAACTTGACCTTTCGTAAGGCTTTTCTCCCCCTGTGGGTCCGGGTGTAGAATAGGCCCACTGTATCCTCCTGCATGTCATAAGAGGCGACTAATAGGAGGCAATCTGTTGGCCGGGGGGTTGCGACTCATGTCGGTGGACAATGGGATCAAGGTGGTTGGGTGGAGAGGTCCTTACGAGGGCTTTATCTGTAACACATCACTTAAGCCCGGATTACACCTAGATGAGAGGCTGGTTCAGTCAATCGGCTGGTGGTGACTTGCCCTGGGATATTCGTTTCCATCTCCACTTTCCTTAATCTTAGAAGGCGGCTGCTTAATCAGGTCTATCTTATCTATTAGCCTTTCTTGGCACCACATAACACAGTGTTTGTGTGCCGTTTAACCCTATACTCACTCGCTCATTCACTCACTCATTCACTCACTCATTCACTCACTCACTCACTCACTCACTCACTCACTCACTCACTCACTCACTCACTCACTCATTCACTCATTCACTCACTCACTCACTCACGTTCACGCTCACTCACTCACTCACTCACTCACTCACTCACTCACTCACTCACTCACTCACTCACTCACTCACTCACTCGTAAGGCTTTTCTTCCGTGGTTTTGTGTTCAGTGAAAGCTTGTGATCTTTGACATTCTATCCCGAACCAACCAAAGATATAATTACCCATGCAAAAAGTCATGAGAATTTTACGCAAGGGTTCTCTTCTCTGGATGAAAAAGCACAATTTATCTGCGCAAGTCAAGGTGATCAGATCAGGAATCATGTTACATAGTAATATCAAAAGTAAAGATCAAATGGTTTGGTTTTTCTGTTTATCAAAGCTAGCCATGTATTGATATCAAAGAATCGCCTGGAGACGAGTTAAAGGTGACTTTCCGTAAAATGTTTGCGTTGATTAAAATCTTTATATTCCTTTCATAGCGATGAGATGTCATAACGTCGAGACCGATAGCTGGCCCCAGGTTATATACTGCCATTGTTCAATATTGACGTACATGAACAAAGTATCAAACAACTTGAAGCGCGAGCGACCAGGTGGTGCATTCCGCCTGCGTAGTAACTCGATCACATCACCACTCGGTTGGATATTTTAGCAAGGGCCAAATCATGCATTATCATACAGAACATCAGTTATAGTTAAAATACTAAGGCAATCACTGCCAGATTACACGCGACACTGCCGCCCCTATAAGACTGCTTTATTAACGCTATTACATGACAGATATATCCTCATGAAGAGTGCATTTGTCCTGAGCACCGCAAGAGCATTATAACTTCTTGTTTATTGGTATGTACGATGACAGCATGAACTTGATACCTCTCAATCATATATGACCAACCCTTACGTTTAGTGCGGTATGTCTTGTTGAGGACCAGAGTTTTCTAATGTTTCATGTTACCCATTTACTGCATACTGCAGGTCATGTGAGCTGCTATTGTAACTTGAACTATTCGGGGGCTAGAAGACATGTAGCGGCAATCGATTAAAGATTTTAGTTAAAGCATGGTGTAACACAGTCATATCATGGCAGCAAATGTCACGGCGGATGTGACAGCCTTTTTGTTATCAAAGTTGATAACATCAACCATCTTAAGGACATACATTGCATTAGTTGCTCACGAAGATTCCTCGATCAATAATGTCGCAAACACGTGCTTTTGAGACCTACATCATTCTAATCGAGCTGTACCCATGACAGTCAATGTGTTCATATTGGTACATAAATCGCCTCTGGTTGGGTTAATCTATTCTGGTTTAGAGTCAAGGGGGATATATTTGACTTCTTCGATAAAGATTTCACCAGCGATACTTTATTTGCCTCGCCTGTTTGTAAGGTTGGAAGTGAACAAATCTCATTTGTTCAACCAGTTATTCGCAATTTGAATTTGTTTTCAAATAATGGATATATTTCATGAGCAAATACCTTAATTACTTTTCACCGTTCTATTCACAGACTTTAATAGCCCTATCAAACAATCTACGTCAGATGGAGATTTATCAGGAGGTACGCATCATTCAGCCGGCTCAACATTAAGTTGCCCTCTCATTGCTGTATGAAATATGAAAAAACCCCGATATTATCAAAGCAATCAAGAGAGAGAGAGAGAGAGAGAGAGAGAGAGAGAGAGAGAGAGAGAGAGAGAGAGAGAGAGAGAGAGAGAGAGAGAGGGGGGGAGAGAGAGAGAACGAGAAAGAAATAATTATATATATATACAATTGCTATTGTGAAACACTGACTACATTCACGTTGTATTCTTGTTGTTTGAAGGCCAATGCACTCCATGAATAACTGAACAAGCCTCCCCTTCATTAGCGAGCCTATTAGGACTTTCTATTGACTGCCAGATCGCGTATGGACAATCATCGACACTATCACCGGAAGTAATCCAAGCAATTTGAAATAAGGCGAAGTATCCACTTTTACATGACAGCAGGAACATGATTCTTCGATCAAAACGCAAAGCTCCGCACCGTTAATTTTAAAAAACTGTTTGTCAGCGTGCGGCCTTGTCCTGCTGTCGGTGCCCGCCAGTCATGATTACATGTTTTCTGCCGTTTGGTGCTGCCTTGTCCTTCCGTGGTAGGTGAAATAATGAGGGATTGAGAACCACATATTAGTAATGGTCTTTCCATCCGCATTGTTTGCCCATTGGCCAAGGCCACCATACTATATTAAGCTATCACATTAGGATCACTTAGAACTCCCTTGTACATCGTAACTATGATATTGGGACGAAGGTCGTTAAGCCTCATCCTCTTTACTGTAAAAGTGAGGTTAGTTGTCATCGAAAACGAATTCCGGCTTTTTTTGGATTATCAAAATAGACTTTCCCTAGATACCTAGTGGTGTTACACCCGTAATCATCCTTTAAATTCGAGTGCACTTGAAAGATCTCATTGAATCCAAGTACTATAATAGGAAAAAACAAAAACCACACGATCACATATCCTGCTGTTTCAATTCTTACAAACTGAAATCAGTTCATATTTACGAGTCCACAGTGGAATCCATTGATTGAACATGCTATGAATGTGCCTGTTATGTATCTCAGATGAAATTAAATAAATTAGTTCTTGCGATTCAGTATGGGACATGACATTTCATAAAATGCTGTGGACTACAGGGACATTTTCATCACCGTGTTATCAATTTCTTGTTGACTTGCAGTATAACAGGTGAAAGGCTCGTGAAGGGTTTTTCCGTGTAGAATGTTATTGAGCATCCCCAATGTATAGTCCTTTTGGAATAGCACCCCATAACATAATTCCAGAGCACATTGCTGACAAGGTATCGTTCATTTCTTATTAGGGTAGCACAATGACAGACTATCTATTCGCTATGTGCGGTAATGGATTAAAATCGAATCACCGGATTTATCAACACTAGCCAGTTCAAGTCAAACTTTTTATTAGCACTGAATGCAAATTTGTTGAAGCAGCCGATTCCTCGTGCGCTACAATCACTTTATCGGCGTTGAATAACTTGTTAGTGCTGGCTTGTCCCTGCTGTCTAATGCGGCTTATATGTACGTTGGCATGCCGGCGTATGTCAAATGCCAGTTTTGTTTTGATATGAGGAGAGATATGTAATCGTCTTATCCTGATACCGAGATCTTTGACAAAGCAAATAATCTATCCCCCTTAAGCATGGCAATACATTAGCTTCAACAAAGCAAGCAAACCAACGTCCCATATCATGATAGAAACAACCAGATCACAATGATACATCCCTTTTACTATCAGTGAAGCTTGAACAACGTCCGTATGTCAAGAACGTATGTCCTTTGAGAGAACGTCATCTTGATATGTGTCAGATTATAGAATTTTCTATACAAATAGCGTTCGTTTTGAATAAGTTTTGTGTGTGATGCTTTAGCGCTCACGATGCAATCGCTGCGAATTCTTTTTAGTCTACTGATTACTCAAGGAGCAAATTAACCGGTCTTTCACTCAGGGAACTATGATCTTCATTCTATTTAATTCAACAGTGAGCTAGGATCTATTTCTTATCCATAGAGTATATTTGCTGAACAGAAGGGTTAAAAACAAAAGCAACATTAAGATCCTGGTTGTAGCAAAGAAACACGCAAAACAGATGTCTTTTCAATTATTGTACTAGTCAATCGAATCATAAAGAATGATTAAACTTAGCCAAGATACCCCATATTGCACAGAAGCATACGTGACTAGCTCAGCGTTGATTACGCTGATTTTATCACATTGCGTGTATGGGTTTTTCGAGTTACGCAAGGGAGGGGCGAATTGAAATTCTTCATGAACAATGAGGATCAAAAATCAAACGCCCCCCTCCCCCCCACTTAATCATCTTAGCCAAATCAACATATAATACTATTTCTGATGACACTGAATAAAAAAACGCTCGACAGTTTATGACTATAAGTATGACAATACTCTCTCTGCAACACATGCAGACACAGCAACGTTATAATTGCACTGTTGCAATAAAACCGCTCTCATTTCCCTGTTTACCTAAGCAGCCGATTTCCATGACACCCTGATAGAGTGCAACATCTCTCTTCAGTCGACACAGAGTCGAGTAGAGTATGGAACGATGATGTAAACCTGGAGGACCGTTATGTTTCATGTGTATTGGTGTTAATTACGTTGAAGTGACGTTGTTCCTAATGTATCGCGCCTGTACTTGACGTGCGCAACCTTGGACCTTGAGATGTTTTATATAAATTAAAAGAACCGACCGCGTAACATTCCTTTTGTACATCTATTTTCCTTTCGTCTAGATTAACTCGCCTGTTTATTGAAGTTTTACATATTACCTCCCGAAGAAGGGTCATTCAGCGCAAGTTAAGCAGTCAATTTATCTATGCATGGAAAGGGACACACAAATTTCCTACCTGCTTAACAGCTATATTTCTGTTAAGTAGACCTGTCTACTGGCGGTTTCGATGTTCCTTTGTCTAGATGCGTCACCTCAGGTGAACTAATTACCACAGCAGATGTATTCAAAAACAAGAGTGTACAAGGTTTATCAACGGGCTCCTCGGGCGTTTTCAGAAGCCGAAGCACACGCGGATCCGACCTCGTTCTTCACCATACGTATGAGCTTGAACCACGAAGAGCTATCCACAAAAAAATCATTTGGTGATCGATTGGTCAATAAAATAACTGTATTGTAAAGAACCTCTGGATTAGTAGCTGCAATTACATGCAGTATGGCTGAGCAAAGAGGTGGGTCTGTCGTGGTGTCTTCAAATAATTACCGGCTGCGTTCACCAAGTTACATGAAAATGTCATTGATCATCGCATCCAGGGGAAACTAATGCCCGGTAGTCCCCGGTAAATCTAGTTAATGATAGTAATATCTGGCACCCTCTAGTGTAACCTTGATAAAGATTTAGCCATCCTAATATTTCCCACGAAAATCTAGTAAGTAAGTCATTTAGATGTATTTTTGGTGCGCGTCATCGTATAACTTCGAGGGCAATTTATTTTATCCTTCACATAGGCACACATGGAATGGTCATTCGTTAGCTTATCTGGGGTAATCTAACCAGAGTTTAGCTTCTAAGTTGCCAGTAAAGGATATGAATGTGTCGCTTCTGCGCAGTCATTTGGCCCTTCACAGGCAATAACAT
>CM067344.1:23014105-23039105 GCA_034190875.2 Urechis unicinctus
ACCTGCGTCAGATGGTGATTTATCAGAAGGTTCGCATCATCCAACCGGCTCAGCTATAGGTTGTCCTGTCATAATAGTGGGTAACAGCGGGTAAAATATGGGTAACAGCGATATTAGCTAGGCAATCAAGCGAGCAATGCCATACCTAGAGCGAAACTCTGCCAGTAAATAATTTATATCCGCATTTGTTTAAATGACATGGTCAACTATGCACCATCACACTGGAATCGGACTTAACTGTTATGAGTTATAGAAATGCGTTTGGGCAATGTGAGTTCGCTAGCTCAGACGACTCAAGAAAACTGTGTGGTGTTTTGTTTCCTACATAAAGTTGCTGAGAACTATGTGTCATTTGAAACAGCTTTCATGAAAGTACAAAGGATGTTTAAGTACGATCGTGCAAATTGTCGCTGATGCTTTTTATATCAAAGAACATTTGACTGCCGATGCCAAAGGAAATATGTATACACAATTTAAGTTATTGCCCTATTATGTATGGTTGTGCGTTATCTAGCAGGGATTTGTCTCTCATATAAACAACAGTGCAGTTGCCCTCCGTGAATATTTTTCTTCTGTTCCTGGCTATACCCATGAACTTATTCGAAAAAAAAAATATGACATGCCAAATAACTACAGTTCAAACAATATTGCACATATTGCCAGTCGCTTCACATTAACGGAGGTATTATCGCAACACGTCACAATGTGATTATCTTTATCTCTTGCTTGGATGAAGCTGCGTAAAAAGATCAGGGGGTCACAATCCATTAGATATATTGAATTATGAATCTACAATCCAATCACGTCTGCCAATCTAATTCATCCATCGACGTGAATTATTTATACAGCTCAACTGGTGCTTTACCACAGGTTATCTGCTGTTGGATGGATACATAGGTAAATCAATCACCATAACATTACTTTTCTTTCGAGAGTGAAAATGCATCGTAGAAGACCTAATTGCGAGTATGTTTAAACAAAAGCAACAGCGATGATGTTATCATATATGGTTCGTATAAATATGTGAATGTCTTATATTTTGCTAGCTATACTGTACCGAATAATAGCGTGATGACGGCTGTAAGGAATATTCTCTATATAGTGACATTTATTAAACCGTCATCTTCCATCTTTCTCCAATGGTTTCATTTAACCATTGACAATATGCCTAGTCGTGAATGTGGATACACTATTCATCGTACATCGCAGCACAGGAAATATATGGGAATCATGTGTTTTATTCATATTCAGGAAACGTATACATGCCTCTCGGTAAATCATTTTCCATATCGACCTTTGTCTTACCGTAGAAACTAAGACAAAGCAAATAGCTTGTTCTGAAACTAATCGACGAATCCGCATTTTATCAGTACGCAATTTTATTGTCAGCACAGCTACTTAATTCTTGTCAACGATGACGAAGTATAATGTTATCGCAGTAGTCAACCTGCTTACCTCGGGTGGCTTGTCTTGTGTAATCTGTATGATACCATGCTGACAATCATCTCGAAGGTTCCTACGATCAGAAGGCGCGATTGTATCACAGCGCAATTTGAGGTAAAACACTATTGCCCTTGTAAATGAATTGTATTGTATTATTTGTCCCAAAACGCCTTAACATTCTCGTGTTGCTTTAAACAGATGTTAAGCAAATAGACCAGCAATGAGTTCAATGGTGGCGTTTGTCTTCATTTATAATGGATCATCATTTACGCATAACCTAGAGCACCAACTTTTATGGAAAGGGCGTTGTTTGGTTGGTTCCTCGAAATACAGGCGGAAAAATACGTTACGCCTTTGCTACACTGTCATAATATCATAGTGCTGAGAAGCCCTTTGGAGGGAAATCAGGGTGTTTTTCGACGTCAGAGCTTAGATAGTGAGTATTCAGATCCTTCTTGGTAACATAACTGTCATCAAATTCAATGACCTTGATGTACCCTGTGTCTGATTAATATCACATACTCTAGAACCATGCTTAATCATATGCTTACAATAGAATTGCTTCACCAACACACCCTGTTATGCATAACATATATATGTGAGCTCATTCTGCAAGTTATGTCATCTTGATTAGTGTCAGACGCGATTTATGTGTGCTTTTTGGATTATCCTTAGTAGCACGAGATGCTTGAGCACTCATGATGCCACCACGGAAAGTTATTTCGACTCAATAAAATAAGTACACTGCAAATTCACCAGACTTTGGCCCACGTCCCTAATTCATTATTCAGCCCGGAGTATCATGCTCCCTTGAATTATTTCTTATCCACAGAGGACATTACATTATGGTTTGTTTGTTCCCATTAGCAACGGCAAAAACAGATTAATGAAGCTGGCTGGTTCCCATTTTTCACAATTACAGATTTGGCCAGCTCCAATTTTATGCTACTGATATATTTCCATTCCGTGCATGGGTTCATCAAATCATAGAAGTGGCAAGTTGGAAATCATAAAAGACAGTGAATATATGGAAACCATGAGCTTTTATATCATTGATCCGTGAATTAAACTTAACAATCTCCTGTAGCTGTGTCACATTGTCAAGGATGTTCTTACCAAATAATAGCAGATGTCCCCTTGTGAAATTAAGAAAATCAATGCCTGCTTCATTGTGAATTTCCAATGAGAATTGTGTTTGTGGGATACATATTAACAATCAAGATACAATTACTTGATAAGACAGAAGTGACTAGTAGGGTATGGCATTCGTCAGTTAGTAATTACATTATTATTGGACGGTTGCAACTCTGTTCATATTAATCGCCTCCGTTATATCACTTCGCGCTGAGCAGAAATAAACGACCTACCATATTCATTGTTATGCAATGCTTTCGAAAGACAGCATGTAATATTGGAAACCATGAACATCAATCATCGTGGAGACAACATTGTCGGCAGCACTTGGGTTATGTCATTTTGTATGTCACTGGTTCCACACTATCAAGTATGCAGATCTCATTCTTGCGCCCAATTACAATCTCTATACAATCTTGAACACCTTGGGAAGCATTTTGGCGAGCTGTATTTGGGTCTAAATGTAGTCTTTACGCCAATCCGTTTGTAAATTAACCCGCTGCAGGTAAATGTACAATGATGCAAGCGGCATATTTTGCAATTGTAACTTTGCGAAATGCTGCAGGGATTTGGTTGAATATCAATATGTAAATATCATGTATCTATAAATGAATTTGTGGTCTTCTCCTGGTTATATCCATGTTATATCCATCTTTGGTGGACATGATGTCTCCGAAAATAATAAAATGAAGAGCATGAAAAGCTTTCATTTTCATCCATTGTTTTGATATTTTATTAAGGAACTCAAGTGTATGCTGTTTCCAGCACCATCACTCGGTTCCTGATTTTAGGCGTCTGAGCGTCGACTGGCTTCATATATACTTAACAAGAAGGTATGCAATGTCTTGCAAACATCGAAAGACACTTCTCCGATTCAATCTCGAAATATATTGTTACACCAGCGCTGGTAGACCTGGCATCGAGCACCGAGGGACATTGGATACCATTATTACCGATGGATGAGTATGACTTGTAAAACTGGAATAGAAATAATTTGAGAATCACGTGTGTGATAATACAACTCAGGCGATATCCTTAAGATCAGATTGCGTGGCGCCAACTGCTACTAACTATCGGCTATATAGCACAATGATGCAGTGCATATATATATATATATATATATATATATATATATATATATAGATATATAGATATATATATATATATATATGTCTATCTATATATATATATATATAGATATATAGATATATCTATATATATAATATATATATATATATATATACTATATCTTATATTTATATATCTATATATATATATATATATATATTATATATATAGATATATATCTCTCTCTCTCTATATATATATATATATATAAAATATATAGATATATATATATATATATATATATATATATATATATATATATATATATATATATATATATATATATATATTTATATACACACACACACACAAGTTTTTAGTTGGAAAATAACCAGTGCATAAATCCATCAATATCTGCTACCAATCTGCTACCAATATATACATGTATATGTATATATATATATATATGTATATATAAATATATATATGTATATATATATATATAAACATATATATATATGTGAGTGTGTGTATATATATATATACATTTATATATATATATCTTTATATATACATATATCTATGTATATATATCTGTGTATATATATAAATATATCTATATATCCCCATATATATATATATACATATATGGATCCTATATTTAATATATATCTATATATTTTTCTCTATCTCTATATATCTCTCTATCTATATATCTCTATATATCTCTCTATCTCTATCTATATATATATATATATATATACATATCACAGATGCATATCTCAATATTGATCTTTTTGCCCCATGCAAATGGCGCTTGTCGACGATTGTATTTGGTTTCTCCATCAATACTCATGGACAGCCAAGTGTCAAGCTACAAGTTTTTAGTTGGAAAATTACCAGTGCATAACTCCATCAATATCTGCTACCAATTTGGAAGGAATCACTATCACTCATGGATGAGGGTGAATACTTTGAGTTTTCTCCGTACCGTCACAATACCGCAATATATCAATTAATTCATGTTTACTTCTGAAAAACACAAAACACATGCGTAGCAGAAACGTATCATTGCATTTGATGCCGTGGGGGTGTGAATCCTTTCATCCAAACTTAGGGTGAGTTACTATTATCACCAAATTTGAGCAGATGGTCGCACGCCTTATATTATTTCTCACGCGCTGATACAATGGCAGTCAATCTGTTCACATCAGTACACAAATCAAATCTGGAACTGTGAATCAGGGTTTGTTCTGATTGAGATAAATAGTAGAACGACTTTTGAACGTGTTATAGTTAAAAACCGTACCCACGATACCTGATATGCCTCGCCTATTTGTACGCCTTGGACGTAAATAGCGATTCAAAAAGGATGTTAGAGCATCGATGGTGCAAATAGTCTGTAGATGGGTTTCAGTTTCAGTTGCATATGTACATAATATTATGACAGCTTAATTTGACGAAAATAAAGAAACACCTATATCGCAGTTTGGAACAAATCCGAGATCAAATAGATATACTTCTCCAACAACGCAAGTACCGATATCACTGTTGAATCCTTGCACATGCACCGTATATATGCCAGCGGCTATTATATTAACGAACATTTGACGGTAGCAGATGATGTTGCCGGAAGGAATGTGGATAAAGAAAATGAACTATAGCCTAATTATTACTGGATTTGAAATACGAGATCATTGAGCGTCAAGCTGTAGATATTTGGCTCTCATATAAATAAGTCATCTTTCAATTTCGGCGTTCAAACGACGCCTTTTGGCAAACTGGAAAGACCAAATCATGTACACTGAATCTTGTACGTAGCTAGTCGCATCAAACTAATATCACATCATGCAGCAATGTAATTATCTTAGTCTTTTGCTAGGAAGACATGGTGCAAGATGATCAGTAGACACAATCTATAGGACGTACTTAATTATGCATTAACAATTCGAATCACGTCTGCCAAACTACTGCATCCGCCGAAGAGTCATATTTATAAAGCTAGAATGTTGCTTTATTACAGGTTATTTGCAACTGGATAAACACTCAGGTAAAATAATCAACATATACTTACTTTATTTGCGAGAGTGGAAATGCATTGAAGAAGAACTAATAGCATCGTTTTGTGGATTTTCCATCAAAATATTACAAAACCACGGTGATGATGTTATCAAATATGATTTGTGTGAATATGTGAATGTCTTATAGAAACTAACGGCCATGCTGGTAAATTGACTGCGCAGTGTAATAGCGGGATGACTGCTCAGAGTTGATTTTTGCTTTACATTCATTTTCAACTGTTCTCTTGAAGGTTGATTTCAATCATTGACGCTATCCCTAGTATTGTATATGGATAGCATAAACATCGTACGTCACAGAGCTGAGAACATATAGGAATCATTTGTTTCATTCATATTCTGCAACGCGTTCAAGCCAAGCATTGGTTGCTTCGATTAGCTTCCCGCCCTCCCGTTTTCTAACCATCAAAATTGCTTTTCCCGGAGTTTCTTGAATACTCCTAAGAATGCCATTGAACAGTCTGCACAGATTCTTTTTTCCTGTCAAGGACGATGAAATATACTGTTATCAAAGACGACCAGATTTCCACTTGCTTACCGATGATGGCTTGTCATGTGTCATATGTATGATACCATGTAGGCAATCATGTCTAAGCGTCCTTTCTGAGCAATTTGAAGCCAGACGTTCATGCCCTTGTCAACGAATTGCATTGCATTATTTGTCCGAAACCGCTATCATATAAACCCAATAGACCAGCAATGTGATTAATAGTGATATTTGACTTCATTTAAATGGAATACCATTTACGGATAGCCAAGGCCGCCACGATTAATGGAATGTTTGAAGAAACTTTTTGTTATCTTGTTAATGGGCGTTGTTTGGCTGGTTCCTTGAGACGGTGGAAATACTTTTCTATTCCTTCAACGGACCTCTGACTGTGTGTCATTTGCATGCGAAAATATTAAAGGGGTCTTTTATATATTCTATTCGAGGTGATCACAAAAGACTGCCCATGAACAGTTTATTCCTTGAGTAAACATTCATCTACCATGCAAATATACAAAGTATAGCTAGTACAATCTTGTCCTTGACCTAGAGACTGACTATTGTTCTGAACAATGAAGATGTAATAGGCTAAAAACTAGATCACGTGGATGAAGCTTTTGGCTGCTGGTCATCATTCAATCCAACCGAGTAATTAGTATATCACCTACAATAAAATGCAGTGCAAATGCTGGCACATTGATAATAGAAACAGGTTATAATCTCTGAGTATTTGACATCTTATTTGGAGCCTTATGAAATCCGATGTACAATTATTTAATATGCATAACATGCTATGGTCACAAACAATTAAATCATAATCTCTTGACGGTCATTCGAAGACACATGCATTGTGTTGAAATGGAACATTTACAAATGTCATTTTACTAACAACAAAAACATTACGAAAAGTAGGTTCCTCTGATGTAAACATGTTACAAAATATAACATACTACCAGGTTACTGATGTCATTAAAACGCCTGGGTAAAAATAATTAGTGTATTTCATCGGGCTTTACAATATATTTCATACACTGTTGGAGTACATTGAGTAAGGTCCGTTGAGTGATTGCTTATGCAGACACACGTATGAAAAAAGGGCACTGCTTTACTGTCAGATATTCTAATCCAATAATTTTCCACGCATTCAGTAGTATGGTAGAGACAAACTAGAGAAATGTTATTTGAGTATTTCCAAGTATATACGATTAAGCACAACATTACAAATCGTCCTTAGTTGTCGAATTTATTTATGTTGAATTGTTCTAATATTCCAAACAAAAATCGTGTCTTTACTCATCTATTCCTTGAATTGGTATGTAAACTTTGATCCCTTGAATATATCTAAATTCATCCCCCCCCACCCATGAATGAAGCTTCATTCATGAATTCATCGGCTCAATATTTAATAAATTTATAGATTGTGTATTTTATAAAAGATGTTGATCACTTCGCAAGACTCCTTTAGATGAAAAATACTTGGACACAAATGAAGAGAGCAAGTGGCTCATAGGTTGATTTGGAAGTGATTAATGTTTGGTCAGTATGTCCTACCTAATCACACTCGTTTATTATTTCAAACTTTAACCTCGTAGACACTTTCTTTGCGCACAGTGTTATCATACAGTGCACGTAATTGCACGCCTATGTCATATTTCAGATAAAACACTGAGATGCCATCAAGGATAGTCAATTTAACCGTTTGAAGTGTTAGTTTACACTGATTTTATAAATGCACTGTTCACATGGAATATGCATTGAGCTTTTAATGATGAAACTTGGTAAAATACTGATGTCATGGCTGGTTGTTTATACATGGTTTACACGTTTGCGATGTAGGTCCTTAGGATTTAAAGCAACGGGACCACAAATAGGATTGTTCTTGCCGGCGAATTGTACAGAACAGCCAAAGCTTTCTGTTATCTTTATGCCATAAGTGGATGGAATACAAATCAAATAGCCTTGCTATCACAGCTCAGTATTCGAGTAATATAACTAAGACGCCTTGGCACCTTTACTGCACATTCATGTTAAAAAAGGCAGCGGGAAGAAAGGTTTTTCTACCTTGCTTTAGAACGATATGCCCTTCGTTCAGGGGATTTTGTATGAGGGCGAACTGAGCCCCCAGTCATTGATATGGTAGATGTATTATTCATTGTTGTTCCGGAACCACGTTAACTACTTGACACGATATCCAAGGCGCACCAACAATAGTGCTGGAAGAACCTGTTATATTGTTTTACAGCTTCTTCTCATTTTGACGAAGTCTCATCGTTCTATGTTCGTTTAAAGTTCATATGGCATATTTTTCCACACGAATCAAAGACATCGTCACGCATGCAGTGGCAGGATATAATTATTCATCAAATAGTTGCGTGTTTCAGCAAAAAAACGTCATCAAGCCATGTAAGCAGAGAAAATCGTATCAAGACTTTCAATGAATATTGCCAAATATTGACTGCCATGACATCAACCAACAATTGTTCTCGCTAAAGTGTTGGATACTTTTATGCTGTCGATGTTATTTCTGGGTTTGCTTTGACACAGTCGTAAGTGTCACAATCACTAGTAGATGCGTGCAAATCGTACATCAATCCTTACGAGATGAACCCATTGATCTAAATACTCACATCTGCACACACCTGAATTAAACGTCGAATCGCCTCGGATACGGAAAGCGAAAGCCGGTTCTTATAGACAGTAATAACCGAAAAGCACTTGACATTTTCTCAGACCGTCGTTACATTATGCATTGGAAGCGGCTGGCTCATGCGTTCCGTTTGTCAAATCAATGACCCAAGAGTGCAATTTGGTAATAAAATATTGAAATTGCTCTCTGAGTAATATGCCTACATTTCGCGGATTTATTGCTGCGAGCATTGGTCAGCGAATTTCATAGGCTTATACAAAATCAACCTAGGTCATATGGCGTTTTTTCGTCGAGTAAGTTTTATCCACACGCTCAAAACAGAGCGGCTTCATATTGTCCTGTCATTGTTTGATGAAATATGAGTAATTAAGATCTCAGCAATGCAATAAATAGAACGGTTTTGATGCACACATTGCAATCGCATTCGTTTGAACGAAGAAGAATACTATGGTCGACTATGCACAAACTCACTTGGGTGCTGCAGTTATTCATGTTTCAAATATTGTTCAATTTACTAAGTGAATAGACACATCGGCATCTCAATGGGGAAATGATCTTTTTCGTTGGTCAGATATCTGTCCGATGTGATTAAGTCGATAGCAAAGTATAGATTTGCCTTATGGCATGTTGACTTCAAACACCGTTAAGAGGCCCTTTGTTATTGTCTACGTTTGGATACAAAATGCTAATTCCATACAATATTTTCAATAAATAAACAGCAACAAAGATCAGCAATGTCACACTTGAATTATGATAGAAGCAAATTAAATCATAAATAATCCTTAGATTACACAAACATAGCACAGCACATTGCTCAGCAAAATACTGTTTTATATTGGCATGCCAGCATCAGTGTTTGACTAGTCCCGCTATTATGGTGCTGATGTATGCACATTCCGTGCATGGCTTTATCAAATAATGCACAGGAGCGGTTAATTGAAATGATCCATGAACAATGAGAATATACAATCAAACACTCGTGGATTGAATTTATCCTCTACTCCACGCTATTCGTACCTGATAAAGGCAACCGCCCCCCTCATGAAATGTGAACAGCATGCTTTTGATTCCCAGAGAACGTTGTGCTTAACGTGGCATGAATATTGACGACTAATATATGATTCCCTATGATGGCAGTGACTTAGCAAAAATGTATTCAAAGTGCTGATGCTGTGGTGATGGAACTAACGCAAGAGGATTGCAGTATTCGTCAAATTCATCGCCCTCATTTAACACATCTAGACGGATCAGCAATACGCAGACATTCTGTATCATGCAAGATCATTACTATCACCAAATTAAAAATCAGACATGTGCAGTTTATATGAATAATTGTGTCAATATTGTACCTAAGGTAACCCCCTCAGCTGGTCATCAGATTTCATAACTAGAGCCTATGCCTTTTGGTTGAAAAGCATGCAGTAATTATATTACGGCACTCTTCACGTTAAGACAATTCGTCTTCTTAACTTGCACCAAATTCATCGTGTTATCAAGCAGCCAATTTCCGAGGCACCCTGGTACAAGATCGCAACGTTCAAGTAATCAGACTGATTGATTTTTATGTGACAGTCAACAAAGAGTCGAGCAATGTTTGGGGTGACGATGCTTACCGGAAGTACCTTTTGCTGTATGCGTTTCTTCGGCTACTACATTGTGTCGACATTTTCCTGATCAGTAAGGCTGCCGGCCAATGGAAATCCATTTGCACTCCTGATGCCACCGATGGACGATGTATAGATATTGCTCTCACACCTAACCCAAAAATATCGTACCAGTAATAATCCTCTTTTCAACTCACATATGAAGCTTTAATACAGAGATAGCCAACGGCGTTTGGTTCATGCAAATACAAATAAGAAATACATACATTAATGCAAGGATAATGAAAGAATGGGTAGTTTACACCAGTGACAACTGTTTAGACCTAGATGAAATACATGTTACATAGATCATCAAAGTTCATTTATTTCTTGTTTCTACCTAACCGTTCCGATGTGTTTTCATTGGAGAGCGGTTCTTGGTTGTATGTTTGGTGAGAGCCGAGGAAATCAGATTAAGTGTTACAATATATAATACATGACTGTCTTAAAACTGTTATTTGTATCTACATACCATGAATTTATATCTAAAGATCGCATGCAGACGAGCTAAATGTTACTCGCATCAAACCTTAGCAGCGATAAAAGCATCACTTACTACTTTGTGGAATGGTATTTGTAAGGTCGAGCCGGACGGATGGCCTTGGCTCATGTTTGACGGAACTTAAAGATTACACCAAACATGTCACGCAGTTTGAGCGACGATAAAAGACGATGGAATTCAGCATGAGTTATTTCATGACCTTTATTGCTACTTGCTTGTATATGTCTGTAATCAGCCTTTGAAGGGACTCCATCAATATTTGCGACCCATTTGCAAGGAATCACTATCACTCATTGAGGATTGTTAATCTTTTGTCCTTTTCTCTAGAGCTGATGCCATGGCAGTCAATCTGTTCACATCAGTACACAAATCGCCTCTGGTACTGTGAGTCAGAGACTGCTTTGATTGAGATCAATAGGGGAAAGACTTTTTTAACGTGTCATCGGTAAAAACCGTACCAACGATACCTGATATGTCTCGCCCATGTAAACGATTTATACTGGTCCTATAAGTGACTGGTAATTTAAGACCGATGCTTTGCATAAGAACTATGCCCTAATTAGAACTTTCTTCAATGGGCCTATAAAAACAACCTACATCAGATAGAGATTTATCTGGAGACAAGCATTATCCAACCGGCTCAGCCTTCACATTCTAGGGTTTCCGTCGCGGTCGCTTGAAGGTCCCCCGTCGCGCACAGCGGAAATGAGGGCATGTTTCTCTGCCTGTCAAACTGTCAGCGCTTTGTTCGCGCTTTACCAGTGGCTGTTTTAAGTTTCTGCGTTGTCGCGCGCATTTTTTTTGCATGTTTCTGTAGCTGTAAACACCCTGGTAAAGGACCTCAAAGACGTTGCAGAAGGTGTCAAAAGTATTCTGAGCTTCTCTTGAGTTCCTCAAAGATAGGGGAATTCCTGCAGCACCGTAATAATTGTGGACTTGGCAATTTCACCTGTTAATTAACAGATACATACATGCAGTTGAATATAAATCCCTGAGTCATTGTAGGTGTTATATGAGGGGGAAATGTGTTAGGGAGCAGTCCCAGTCCGAGCAACCATACAATGTATGGCTTCTCCTCTCCCCAATCTTGTACCATCGAGTCTGCTGGATGTGAGTGCAATTCTTTTAATTAGAATGTTTTACTTATATATGTAAAAATACCTTGCTGGCACAATATTAACTTTTTGTTTTGTTTCATGTTGTGTTGTGGTATAGTGGAAGAGAGGTAAAGTGTTTGTTATTTATTTCCTCATTTTTCTTTGCAGATATGATGGTGGTTGCAAACATGTTGTGGTCATGATGATTCACCACAGCTTACATCTCTACGTTCCGCGTCGTGTATTGCGTTTGCGTTTTGGTACAAATGCCCCGACTTCCGGTTGAAAATCAGTATCGCCGCCTGGCGGCCGCGACGGAAACCTGGCAATGTGAAGGCAGAAATTGAAGACCGACGTCAAAATAAATGAGCTGTTGCATAAGAACTATGCCCTAATTAATACTTTCTACTCTTTTCAAAGACTTCAATGGGCCTATAAAAACAACCTGCATCAAATGGTTATTTATCAGGAGACAAGAATTATCCAACCGGCTCAGCCCTACACTCTCCTCTTATTGTGTATGAAATATGAGCGATAACAACAATGCAATCAAGAGAGAAATACCAACGCTGCCTGGAAACATTGTCCACAGAATTATTTTGTATCAGCATTTGTTATGTTGACAGGGCACACTATGAATGCCTCAGCGCTATAAAATAGAAGCAGGCGCTCCTGACTATAATATTTGGGTTGACGACCCATTAAATTGAAAAGCTTAGGGCAATGTGGGTCCGCTCTCTCATACAGCACAGGGTTTATTTCGACGTTCAAACGACACCTTTTGGCAAGCAGGAAAGACAAAATCATATACACTGAATATTGCACGTAGCCAGTCGCGTCAAATTAATATCACATCACGCAGCAATGTAACTATCTGAGTCTCTTGCTGGGAAGAAGTGGTGCAAGATGATCAGTGGACACAAACTATCGGACGATCATAATTATGCATTAACAATTCGAATAACGTCTGCCAAACTACTGCATCCGCCACGGAGAATCATTTATAAAGCTGGAAAGTAACTTCATTACAGGTTATTTGCAGTTGGATGAACACTCAGGTTAAATAATCACCATATACTTACTTTATTTGCGAAAGTGGAAATGCTTTGAAGAAGAACTAATAGCATCGTTTTGAGAATTTTCCATTGAAAGGTTACAAAACAACTGTGATGATGTTATCAAATATGATTTGTGTAAATATGTGAATGTTGTATTTCTTCTATGTAGAAACTAACGGCCATTGCTAGTAAATTGTCTGTTAAGTGTGATAGCGGGATGACTGCTCAGTGTTGATATTTACTTTACAGTCATCTTCAACTGTCCTCTTGTGGGTTGATTTAAATCATTGACGCTATCCCTAATTTTGAATATGGATATCATATTCATCGTATGTCACAACGCTGAGAACATAAAGGATCAAATGTTTTATTCATTCTCTGACAACGCGTAAAAGCCATGCATTGGTTGCTTTGATATTGCTTCTTCCTCCCCTTCCGTTTGTCATCTTAGGCAACAGACAGTTGTCTAACCATCTAAATTGCTTTTCCTGGATCTTCTTCAGTACTCCTAAGAGCCCCATTAAATAGTCTGCACAGATTTTTTATTCCTGTCAAGGACGACGAAATATACTGTAATCACTGTAGACCAGATGTCCACCTATTTACCTCAGGTGGCTTGTCATGTGTTATTTGTATTATGCCATGTACATCTCTAAGCTTCCTACGATAAGAGCACAATTTTAAGTAAAACCCTAGTGCCCTTGTAAATGAATTGTATTGCATTATTTGTCCAAAAACGCTACCCCATTAATGCGTGTCTTACAACAGATAATCACCCAATAGACCAGCAATGAGATTAATGGTGCAATTTGACTCCATTTAAATGGAATATCATTTACGAATAATGAATGGTTTAGAGAAACATTTTGTTAATAGACGTTGATTGGCTGGTTCTTTGAGATACAACAGACGGCGGAAATAACACGTTACCACTGACGTTCAGTCATATTAAGCAGTACAATGCTTAATCATATACCACGTGTAAATTCCAGTAGATCCAAAAAAATTCTTGAAATATTTGAAAACACAAATATAACCACACTATTAAACAGTTAGAGAGGCTATATCGAATTGAGTTCAATTGCAATCTCATAATTTTCGTTTTATGTACAATTACATGACGAGGTCAACTGACTTTGAGAATTTTGGGTCCCTAAGACTACACGTGATACCTCCAATCCGCATGACCTTAGTATATAGCAGATGTCTTCAATACACCAGGTGGCATCGGGTTAATCACTTTCCTTCAACGGACACCTGGTTGCGTGTCAGGTGTATGCGCAGATGTTAACGGGGTCCGTTGTATATTCTATGTATTGTGATGACAAAAGACTGTTCATGAAAGGTTTATTCGTGTTCCTTTAATAAACATTCACCATTGATGCAAATATACAATGCATAAACAATAGAAGCCTGTCTTTGACCTAGCGACGGGCTATTGTTCTGAACAATGAATATGTAATAGGCCAAAAACTAGACCACGTGGATGACGCTGTGGAATAACATGGTCTGCATTCATTCAAGTCTAGTAATTAGTACATCACCTGTGATTAATTGCTATGCAAATGGTTGTACATTGGAGATAGTAGCAAGTTATGATATCTGTGTATTTCACATCTTATTATTTGGACCATTATGAAATCCAATGTACAATTATTTGTTTAGTGTATAGAAAATGCTATGGTCACTAGCAATGAAATCAGAATCTCTTGATGGTCATTGGAGGACACATGTTTTGTGTTAAAATGGAACATTTACAAATGTCATTTAACTAAAAGTTATATATATTTAATAAAATTTAACATAGTAGCAAGTTTCTGATATCACCGGGCATATATATAACATACACTGTTCCAGTAAGGAGTAAGTTCCTTGTGGTACTTTCCATGAATTGCTTATACTGATGTAGGTATGACAACTTGTATCGCATTACAATCAAATAATCAAATCTAACAATTTACTGCGCGTTCAGTAGTATGGTATTCTAAGTCAGCCAAACTAGAGGAAAAAAATCCTACTAAAATCCATTAAGCACAGCGGTACGCATCGTCCTATGTTGTCGCCTTTTAAAAGTTTATCTTTTCTAATATTACGAAAATCGTATATTAATATCAGCGGTCGGTAAAATATATGAATTGGCGGTAATTATTACAGTACCTTGATATTCGACAAGTAATAGACAATACATCGCCTAAATTGTATCTTTATTCCCTTGTAATCATCTATATTATTCAATGCTTTCAATAAGCCTTTACTATTCAATTTTTTTCTGCTCACCATTGAATGATTTTATAGATTGTGGATTTTATTTACGATGTTGATCACTTCACAGCATTCCTATAGAGGACAAATGCTTGGACAAAATAGTTATGTAATTTCATGAAATTTATTGTACAAAACTGATGTTAACAGGTGGCTATTATTTATTTTCAATAAAACGTTGTTAATTTGGGAGTTTTTAATGTTTGGTCTGTTCGTTCTACCTAACGATTTACCATTTATCAATATAAAACTATTTTCTCTTGTGATCAATGGCAAGATTAACATTTCCTCGTAATATGTTGTTATTCCCATTATGCCATAATCTGCACATGCTGTTCTTTTAATTTTTAGTTTGGAGTTATTTTGGGTATCAGCATTGGCTGTCCTATAGACGTTTAATGATGGGCATAGAGACAGCCATCAGCTATAAAGATATTATGCCACTAATTGAAAATATTTCCCATTACATTGTTCGTATGTAGGTGTGAGCTTTGTCGGGTGGCTCTTAAGTGTGGAATATCCAATGAGCAAGAACGATTATTGCCAATATATCGTCACACCACGAAGGAATGCAAATAGGTATTTCGTATTCCCAGCAAAGATCACTACCAGTGCCGCTGCCATTTATCGTAGGCACATATTAGCAGTTTGGCGTGTATCACATGCATTTCTGGCGAAGCATGGAGGCCACAGCAAACTTCAACAGCCTGCTCCTGAGAGTGTTGTTTTTGTTTTCAATTTCCTGTATAACAGCTGTTTCATTATGGATATTTGAGTGACAAATGAACAATGCCGGTTAGTGTTGCAGTTATTCGTGAACATAATTAAAGTACTGCTATATAGTATAGAGTATAAAGAAACACCAACATTACAATGTGGAAATTACCTGTTTCCTTCATCAGAATGAAGTATCCAGAGTCATAATATTTGTATTCTGTTGGGTGTTATTAAATAAATGGCAAGGTACGTATTTGCCTAATGTACCAAGACATCCAAAAGTATTTAGCCCCCTTGTGAAGATAAGATAGTCGATAAACAAATCAAGGTTATTGCTGTTGAATGGATATTCAGGTTAATCAACCACATTAGTGTACACAAATCGAAGCGTATCGAAAAAAAGACATTGTGATTACTTTCAGAACAAAAAATTATAAATCTAGCTAAATGATGCGATTAAACCTGTTGGCGTATCTTTATAAAATGATTATCACTATTGCTGAATTTTCCGGTCTTGTCTGGTAATTTGACTGTTTTTTCGCAGTTTGAACCAAGACGCCGCTTGGTGTCCAAAAATTGCAGGTTTTTGCATTTAGCGGCACACAAGACGGCTTTAGGCGCTGTTTGGTTGCTTGAGGGGCGATACAGACGTATTGGGACACGACACTGTTGATCTGCTCTGGTTAAGAATTTATCAGTTGATTATATGTATATTGATATTGGTTAACTCAAAGTTGGGCTATGTGATATTGTTGCCCAGCACAACATGAAATAAGGCACTGTGGGCCTTGTAAAGGAATCGTATTCAATTGCATGGCTTTTCAAGCATTCACATCAAACGATGTTAATTGACGGCATTTGCAATAGACTGCACCTGCAAAAGAAATGCACAGCACTGAAATGGAAGCGCCCCGTTTGTTTTTCTTGCATGGAAAGTGAAATGAATTTTCATAAAAATCGCATTTGTCTTGAACTAGTTTTGCTGGCGCGAGATGCTTCATCCACTGTGCCCATTCTTTTAAGTCTGCTAATAAAGTAATCAGCATATTCACCGAACTTTTAATCAGGTGTTTCAATTTCCATTCCAATCTTAAGCAGATCAATAGTCAAAGAGGATTTAAATCCATGGGACTATGTCTTATCAATATAGCTTGTAAACATGAACCAGTTATTGGGGTTTGGGTTTAAAAGCTACATTTAGAATTATGTTGTAGCTAGGATAGACACGACATGAATAAACATGTTTATTAAATTACGTGAATATAGCATATTGAACAGAATAATGCTGATATATATATATATATATATATATATATATATATATATATATATATAGATATAGAGATATATATATATATAGATATATATATATATATATATATATATATATATATATATATATATATATAGATATATATATATATATATATATATATATATATATATCTATATATCTATATATATATATATATATATATATATATATATATATATATATATATATATATCTATATATATATATATATATATATATATATATATATATATATATATATATATATATGAGAGGGCAACACCGGATCAATTTATCTATCATTTTTCCAATGAATTACTGAAAGTTATTTGACCCATGATGCTGCTGATATCTCTACGTTTTGCGTGTTAGGTTATCAAGTAATGTTTGCGAGAGGCAAGTTAAAATACCTGGAAGGCAATTCAGATCTCAAAACAAAACGCTTTTTCGATACCTGGATTAAAGTCATCATACAACAAAGATGTTTCTTATTAGTAAAGAGTTAATGTCCCCACTAGAGATTTAAAGAATGAATATCTGTGCCATGATATGTGCTTAAGTCGATTACATTTAATGATGCATAAATACTGACAATTACGACACGACAAAATAGAAATGACAATTTGAATATAGCATGTGTTCTTTTATCCAGAGAGCCACCGTGGTAGTAAGTACATTATCATTTGAGCGATATAATGCTCTTCATATTAATTACGTCTGCTTTTTTCATTTCGGCTTGAGCCAGACATTCTCATATATCTACGTTTAATGGTACACCGTGTCATCAATGGCAGGCACTAAACATTCACCATCTGCAGTCCCACATGATACCTGATAATGGAGAAATGCTTAATATTGTGTCCGCCCAAATTAGATCCAGTCATTTTGTTCCTCAATGGTACCACTCGGGCAGCCCCATCTTCTGTTCTGTGTAATATCCAGTCACAAAAAAACCCCATTATTGTGGCACTGTGTACGGCGAAGCAACCTGTCTACTATTACCATATCCCTGTTTTATTAGTCAGCCGATTCCCATGGCCAAATCCCATCTCGATGCGACTCTCCAAGCAATCAGACTCATCAAGTTTTTGCGTGGTCCTGTAATACACCACTTTAGCCCGGTCGAGTGGCACGATTTGATACAAAGCTGGTATAAGTGGCTTAAATGTGGCTAGCACGCGCTGTTTGGGCATAATAGAGGCCGCGACTGAGAATTTGTGCAACACATTTAATTAAGTATGCAGCAATTGTGTCATACGTACGTGTGGGACGATATAAGCATCATACTATTACTCTTTGTTTTGAGGCTAGTTGTCGCTGAGATAACGGACTAACTATTCATAGTGGTAAAACATGCATCTATTACACATTGAGATCGCTTGTATATTTATATATAGTGCTGTTGCTCATAACATAATTCTGATGATTCCAATGGTTTTTCTTCAGACAGTGACTCATGTTTATATGTTCGCTGGAGAAATCTCAAGCATTTGATCAAAATCATGTCAAATATAGTTCTCTGCTCCGGATGGAGAATCAAAATAAAGCCGTGTTAGCCGAAGAAATCTGACTGGGAATAGGTAAAATGATATTACTCAGGATTGTCATAAAACGAATTCCGCTTTTCTGATTATCAAAGTAGACTATAGATTCACACCTCAGAATGCTGTGGACTACCGTGACATATTCATCGATTGCTATCACTTGTTTGTGACATTTCACAATAACATGGAACGGCTCGTTAATGGGTTAAGTTGTAGAAAGAATTTGATGCATCGAAAGTCTATTTCAGGCTTTGGTGTAGCTGCTCAGTTGCTACAGTTGCTACAGTAACACACATGTGCCTACATGTATCATTCCTTACAAGTTATAACCATCACGGTCTGTCTATTCGCATCTGTGCGTGTATGGATTAGATAATCGAATCATAAAGAATTATGACACTATGCCAACATACCCCACATTGCACAGAAGCATAAGTGACCAGCTCCTCGTTGATTACGCGGATGTAATCACATTGCGTGTATGGGTTTTTCGAGTTACGAAAAGAAGGGGCGAATTGAAATTCTTCATGAACAATGCGGATCAAAAACAAAACGCCCCCCACTAAATCATCTTAACCGAATCAACAATATAATACGATTTCTGATGACACTGAATACAAAAATCCTCGGCAGTTTATGGTTATAAGAATGACAATACTTGACCAAGGGGAAATGTTTTATCTGCAGAACTTCTATCAGTGAGTTTGTGTCTCAACGATTCCTGTACGTGAATAACCTATGCCTCTGCTCTGCAACACATGCAGACACAGCAACGTTATAATTGCACTGCTGCAATGAAACCGCTCTCATTTCCTTGTTTAACTAAGCAGCCGATTTCCATGGCACCCTGATAGAGTGCAATATCTCTCTTCAGTCGACACAGAGACGAACTGAGTATGGAACGATGATGTGATGTTTTATATAAATCCAAAGAACCGACCGCATTACATTCCTTTTGTTCATCTATTTTACTGTCGTCTAGATTAAATCGCCGCTTTACTGAAGTTTTACTTTTTACCTCCTGAAGAAGGGTCAACGCAAGTTATGAAGTCAATTTATCTATGCATGAAAAGAGACACGCAGATCTCCTACCTGCTTAACAGCTACTGTTCTGTTAAGTAGGAGGGTTTCGATGTTCCTTTGTCTAGATGCATCACCTCAGGTGAACTAATTACCGCACTAGATGTATTCAAAAACAAGCGTGTACCAGATTTATCACCCGGCTCATACTTCTGCGGGCTCCTCGGGCGTTTTTAGAAGCAAAGCACATCCGGATCCGACCTCATTCTTCATCCTACGTCATGAGCTTGAAGAGCTATCCACAAAAAAAGTATTAGGTGATCGATGGGTCAATAAAACAACTGTAAGGTAATTAACCTCTGGATTAGTAGCTGCAATTACATGCAGTATGGCTGAGCCAAGAGGTGGGTCTGTCGTGGTGTCTTCAAATAATTACCGGCTGCGTTCACCAAGTAACATGAAATGTCATTCATCATCGCAACAAGGGGAAACTAATCTGAGTACTCCCAGGAAAATCCAGCTAAGGATAGCAATATCTAGCACCCTCTAGCATAGCCTTAATGAAGGTTTAGCGTTCCTAATATTTCCTTCGAAAAATTAGTCATTCAGATGTATCTTGGTTTGCCACATCGTATAACTCAGAGACAATCTAATTTATCCTTCATATAAGCACACATGGAATGGTCATTCGTCAGCTTATCTTGGGTGATCTAACCCAAGTTTAGCTTCTAAATTGCCGGTAATAGATATAAATGTGTGGCTTCTACGCAGTCATTTGGCCCTTCACAGGCAATAACTTGCATATGATGGAAATATTAAGAACGCTTAAACATTGCTGTTTTGTTAATTGTGTTAACAATGTGCTTGCTAGTTCGGGTCCGATATTCATATTAATTATAGCCATACCATACGGACAATTGAGAGTTGTCAACAGTGGCATGCATTTACAGATATAGATGCGGACGCAACCAAGAAATATCTTCCATGTAGAAAACGCCGTAGTATTTATCAACCTAGTCAAAAACAAAGTCAAGAATTTTATCAACAGAAAAACTAAGCTGTGGCAAAAGTTGAGGAGAACAGATCTCATACTATTAAAACAAACAGATACAGTCTAGGAAATCTTATCAAAACAAACCAAACAACTTTGTACGGCAAGGTCAAGACTGATAACTAAAGAAACATCAAGTCCTCGATTGAAAAGTGCCTATAATTTAATTTAGGAAGAAAAAGAATGCGCAGATTTAGTTAATGGTTACTTTGCATCAGTATTTGCTGACGAGATAGCAGGACTCCGGGAACCAATAAGATTATTAAACGGTGATGAGGAACAATTTGGGAGGATATCTATTAGTCAGGATGAAGGCCTAGATAAACTTTACCCTACCTAAAGGAACGCGTCACAGAAATATCGCTTCCGCTCTCTATCATGTTCATCCATATTGGAACAGTCCATTCATTAATGGACTGTTCCAATATTCAGCAGCCAGCCAATTACAGGTCAGTCAGTTAAACATCTGTCTTGAGCAAAATAACGGAAACATATGCTAGAGACAAACTCACAGAACACTAACATTGACATTACCCGTCCAATATACATGTAAACGATATTCCTAAAGGACGCTACAAGAGGACGCTACAAAAGTGGTAGACTTCCCCATCGACGGGTAGCTAGCAAACTTGTAATCCACGGCGGTAGAGTATTAGCATGGATAAATGAATGGCTCAGCAGTAGAAAGCAGGTAATGGTGAAAAAAAGCATTGAATCAGATTGGCTGAGGGTTATAAGTGGTGTCGCTGGAGTCGGTCCTGGTACCCGTAGTTTTCTTAATCTACATAAACAATCTAGACAGTACAGTTAACATAATGTCAAAAAACATTCCAGATAAAACCAAACTATACTTCCGAGTGAGGACCAAAAACATGGCATATAACTTACAAAATAGCTTACATAATGTGATAGACAGGAGAAACGATATGAAATACCCTTTAAAATCTGAATAAAGTACTGCACATATGTAGGGCAAATTAAATGTTTGAATACCGAATGGGTGAATCAACTCAAGATGATCTGTCAGAGGAAAGGATTTAGGTGTAATGATTGATAATTTTTTTTATTCCAGCAAACAATGCAGTGCAATGCCGTTATCCCATACCAACATTGTGATAATTATCCCAGACATTCCAACTAATGCCGTTATCCCATACTAACATTGTGATAATTATCCCAGATATTCTAACTAATGCCATTATGCCAATCAATTGGTGTAAATAGGTCGTAGTCTCCGTCATCATAAGATTATAAAAAGATATCAATGTAATAACAATAACCGCCGTATGGACATAAATAGCATCAGTGGCTGATGAAGACTTTATCAAACACAGGATGAACCAGATGAACCACCAAATGTTTCCAGGTTTGAGCCGAGTCACCAATGTCAAAAATACAATGCTTACAAACCTTGCATTATTCCTTGTGAGGAGTCAACCATTTCACATCTGTACACAAATTGCCACTGGTTCTATCAAATTAGAAACAGACTCTCCTGTGGGAGTTAGACTATAATATTTGAGTTGACGATCCACTAAAGTGCTAAGCTTTGGGCAATGTGTGTCGGCTCTCTTATACAGCACAGATATAGCTGTGCGGTTTCCTACATAAAGTTGATGAGCAATATGTGTCACGTGATACAGCTTTGATAAAAAAATGCTTATTACGCAAAGAACAGTTCTGAATTCACTCTTCAGTAAAAAGCGATTCAAAAAGGATATTTGAGCATCGATAGTGCAAATAGTCTGTCGATGGGTGTTTCAGTTGCATATGTACATAATATAATGACAGCTTAATTTGATGAAAATAAAGAAACACTTGCATCGCAATGTGGAAATGATCTGCTTTCGCCATGTGACGCGATCCTCTGACATGATATCGGTGTACTGTTTGATGCTGTAAGGTAGAAGCGGCGTGATGTAAAGGTCATCCAAACCTTGGGTTAGGTGAGGATAGTCCATCCGAGATCAAATAGATATGCTTCTCCAACAACGCAATTATTGTTATCGCTGTTGAATTCTTGCATATGCATCGTATACATGCCAGCGTCTTTTATATTAACGAACATTTGACTGCAGTAGATGATGTTGCCGAAAGGAATGTGGATAAAGAAAATGAACTATAGCCTAATTATCAGTGGATTTGAGTCATCTTTATTTCGGCGTTCAAACGACGCCTTTTGGCAAAATCATGTACACTAAATATTGCACGTAGCCAGTTGTGTCAAATAAATATAACATTACGCAGCAATGTTATTATTCTAGTCTCTTACTGGGAAGAAGTGGTGCAATATGATCAGGGAACACAATCTATCAAACGTACATAATTATGCATTACCAATGCCAATCTACTGCATCCGCCAAAGAGTATTATTCATAAAACTGGAATGTTGCTTTATTACAGGTTATTTGCAATTTGATGTACACTCAGGTAAAATAATCACCACATAATTACTTTTGTGCGAAAGTGGAAATGTTTGAGGAAGAACTAATAGCAACGTTTTGAGGATTTTCCTTCAAAATATTACAAAACAACGGTGATGATTTTATCAAATGTGATTGGTGTAAATACGTCATATTTCTTCCAGTCATCTTTAACTGTTCTCTTATGGGTTTGTTCAAATTATTGACCCTATCCGTAGTCTTGAATATGGACAACATATTCATCGTACGTCACAGAGCTGAAGATGTAAAATGTCAAAAACTAGACCACGTGGATGACGCAGTGGAATAACATGGTCTGCATTCATTCAAGTCTAGTAATTAGTACATCACCTGTGATTAATTGCTATGCAAATGGTTGTACATTGGAGATAGAAGCAAGTTATGATATCTGTGGATTTGACATCTTCTTATTTGGAGCCATATGAAATCAGATGTACAATTATTTATTTAGCGTAACGAAAATGCTATGGTCACTAGCATTTGAATCATAATCTCTTGACGGTCATTGGAGCACACATGTTTTGTGTTAAAATGGAACATTTACAAATGTCATTTTACTAAAACAAACATAGTGCGAAAAGTAGGTTTCCCCAAGATAAACATGTAACAATATTTAACATGCTAGCAAGTTTCTGTTATCATTATATGATTAGTGTTTTTCACCGGGCTTTTATATTAGTAACATGTATATAACATACCCTGTTCCAGTAATGAGTAAGTTCCTTGTGGTGCCTTCTTTCAATTGCTTATACTGACGTAGGTGTGACAATGGGCATCGCATTACAATCAAATAATCAAATCTAACAATTTACAGCGCATTCAGTAGTATGGTATGAAACTTCTAGGTCAGCCAAACTAGACAAAATGATTAAGCACAGCAGTACGAATCGTCCTATGTTGTCGCCTTTTAAAAGTTTAGCTTTTGTTATATTACAAAAATCGTATATTAGCATCAGCAGCCGGTAACGAATATGAATTTGCGGTTATTAAAACAGTACCTTGATATTCAATCGACACATAATAGACAATACGTTGCCTGAATCGTATCTTTATTCCCTTGTTATCATTTATATTATTCAATCCTTTCGTTATATCTTTGCTCTTCAATCTTTATCGGCTCAATATTGAATGAATTTATAGATTGTGGATTTTATTTAAGATGTTGATCACTATACAATATATGCTTGGACAAAAATAGTTCGGTAATATTATTCAATTTATTGTACATAACTGAAGTGAAGAGGTGGCTATTACATATTTTCAATAAAACTGCTGTAAATTTGGAAGTTTTTAATGTTTTATCTTTAAGCCCACTTAACAATTTACCATTTATCAATAAAATGCTATTTTATCTTGTAATCAATGGCAAGATTAACATTTCCCCGTAATACGTTTTGATTCCCATTATGCCATAATCTGCACATGCTGCTCTTTTGATTTTTCTTTTGGAGTAATTGTGGTATCAGCATTGTCTGTCCCATAAACGTTTTATGATGGGCAAAGAGGCAGTC
>CM067344.1:23044105-23046605 GCA_034190875.2 Urechis unicinctus
ATAGTGACATTTATTAAACCGTCATCTTCCATCTTTCTCCTATGGTTTCATTTAACCATTGACAATATGCCTAGTCGTGAATGTGGATAAAATATTCATCGTACATCACAGCACAGGGAATATATGGAAATCATATGTTTTATTCATATTCAGGAAACCTATACATGCCTCTCGGTAAATCATTTTCCATATCGGACCTTTGTCTTACGGTAGAAACTAAGACAAAGCAAATAGCTTGTTCTGAAACTAATCGACGAATCCGCATTTTATCAGTACGCAATTTTATAGTCAGCACAGCTACTTAATTCTTATCAACGATGACGAAGTATAATGTTATCGCAGTAGTCTAGATGTCAACCTGCTTACCTCGGGTGGCTTGTCTTGTGTAATCTGTATGATACCATGTTGACAATCATCTCGAAGGTTCCTACGATCAGAAGGCGCGATTGTATCACAGCACAATTTGAGGTAAAACACTATTGCCCTTGTAAATGAATTGTATTGCATTATTTGTCCAAAAACGCCTTAACATTCTCGTGTTGCTTTAAACAGATGTTAAGCAAATAGACCAGCAATGAGTTCAATGGTGGCGTTTGTCTTCATTTATAATAGATCATCATTTACGCATAGCCTAGAGCACCAACTTTTATGGAAGGGCGTTGTTTGGTTGGTTCCTCGAAATACAGGCGGAAAAATACGTTACCGCCTTTGCTACACTGTCATAATATCATAGTGCTGAGAAGCCCTTTGGAGGGAAATCAGGGTGTTTTTCGACGTCAGAGCTTAGATAGTGAGTATTCAGATCCTTCTTAGTAACATAACTGTCATCAAATTCAATAACCTTGATGTACCCTGTGTCTGATTAATATCACATACTCTAGAACCATGCTTAATCATATGCTTACAATAGAATTGCTTCACCAACACACCCTGTGATGCATAACATATATATATATATGAGCTCATTCTGCAAGTTGTGTCATCTTGATTAGTGTCAGACGCGATTTATGTGTGCTTTTTGGATTATCCTTAGTAGCACGAGATGCTTGAGCACTCATGATGCCACCACGGAAAGTTATTTCGACTCAATAAAATAAGTACACTGCAAATTCACCAGACTTTGGCCCACGTCCCTAATTCATTATTCAGCCCGGAGTATCATGCTCCCTTGAATTATTTTTTATCCACAGAGGACATTACATTATGGTTTGCTTGTTCCCATTAGCAACGGCAACAACAGATTAATGAAGCTGGCTGGTTCCCATTTTTCACAATTACAGATTTGGCCAGCTCCAATTTTATGCTACTGATATATTCCCATTCTGTGCTTGGGTTCATCAAATCACAGAGGTGGCAATTTGGAAATCATAACAGACAGTGAATATATGGAAACCATTAGCTTTTATATCATAGATCCGTGAATTAAACTTATCACATTGTCAAGGTTGTTCTTACCATATAATAGCAGATGTCCCCTTGTGAAATTAAGAAAATCAATGCCTGCTTCATTGTGAATTTCCAATGAGAATTGTGTTTGTGGGATACATATTAACAATCAAGATACAATTACTTGATAAGACAGAAGTGACTAGTAGGGTATGGCATTCGTCAGTTAGTAATTACATTATTATTGGACGGTTGCAACTCTGTTCATATTAATCGCCTCCGTTATAACACTTCGCGCTGAGCAGAAATAAACGACCTACCATATTCATTGTTAAGCAATGCTTTCGAAAGACAGCATGTAATATTGAAAACCATGGAAATCAATCATCGTGGAGTCAGCATTGTCGGCAGCACTTGGGTTATGTCATTTTGTATGTCATTGGTTCTACACTATCAAGTATGCAGATCTCATTCTTGCGCCCAATTACCATCTCTATAAAATCTTGAACACCTTGGGAAGCATTTGGGCGAGCTGTATTTGGGTCTAGATTTAGTCTTTACGCCAATCCGTTTGTAAATTAACCCGCTGCAGGTAAATGTACCATGATGCAAGCGGCATATTTTGCAATTGTAACTTTGCGGTATGCTGCAGGGATTTGGTTGAATATCAATATGTATATATGAATTTGTGGTCTTATCCTGGTTATATCCATTTTATATCCATCTTCGGTGGACATGATGTCTCCGAAAATAATAAAATGAAGAGCATGTAAAGCTTTCGATCATCCATTGTTTTGATATTTTATTAAGGAACTCAAGTGTATACTGTTTCCAGCACCATCACTCGGTTCCTGATTTCAGGCGTCTGAGCGTCGACTGGCTTCATATATACTTAACAAGAAGGTATGCAATGTCTTGCAAACATCGAAACACACTTCTCCGATTCAAGCTCGAAATATATTCTTACACCAGCGCTGATAGACCTGGCATCGAGCACCGAGGGACATTGGATTCCAGTATTACCGATGGATGAGTATGACTTGTAAAACTGGAATAGAAATAATTTGAGAATCACGTGTGTGATAATACAACTCAGACGATATCCTTAAGATCA
>CM067344.1:23051605-23119105 GCA_034190875.2 Urechis unicinctus
AAGAGTGCAGTGAACTCCAGCCATGGATAAAATCTATTTCCAACCACCTGTACTGGTGTGCTAGGTCCTCACTTGGTCATGCTAGTAAGGAGCTAACAGTAGCCAAATGGCAATCTGTTGCCTACCATGTACAGGATAAGCACACTGGTTATAGTGATTTATACCCTGCATGTGAGCATGACACACTTGATCAAGAGACCAGCAGGAAGAAACAATGGATTAAGCCCAGTAAGTTAATGTCATGTCAATGAAAATTAATCATTGAAGGCAGTACAAACTCAATGAACCATACTAACACTTACTGCTGGCTTTGTGTGATCAGACACCAAGGCAGCTGAGAAATTGAATTGGAGGATATCATCACCAACAAACTACTGTGCCGTGACATAAGGAAACTTAGCCCCCTATATCAAACATCATCAGTTGAAGCATTTCATTCAACCATCCTCCACTTCTCCCCTAAAATGATTGTGTATCCTTACATGGGTATGCTTATCAGGTAAAGTCATAATAATAACATATTTTCAATATGAAGCCAGTACCAATTCAAGTGGATGTAATTGATTATGTTTTGTTTCAATGTTTGTAGACTCTATTTGGCTGGGATGCATTTCAATGAGAACAGTTGTCGAACACAGGCAGTTAACAAGAAAGGGGAGCCAATTTATCTCATCAAGTATCCCAAGTACAAGAAAGGAGACTACATTGTCAAGGCCAAAAAAAGAGAACAAAGTTTCGGTAAGAATTTAACAATTTACTTTGCATATATATACTTACAGATCAGAGACACTAATAATGAAATATGTGATGAGTAAGCATATAATAATATAAAACTGTATTATATTATTTTCAGACTATGTGAACATCTGGAACGATTTCTTGTTCAATGAAGTTGCTGTCAACCCAAAGAAGTTTGCACATCTGCTTGATGAGTTTGATGTTCCTCCACCAATGTGCTCTTCATATGTCAGACCTGACAAAGCCACAGCTGTACTCCTACATAGTTCAAGATTTAAATGAGGAATTCATGGTGTTCACGATAGATCAGGAGGTTTAAATCCTTTATATTGTGCCACTTCACTGGGGAATCCCTTCCTAATCTGTGCCACAGCACACGCTGGTAGTGGAACTCTGATGTGCTTCCCGAGATATCCCAACACCATTTCACCAGTTGTTTGTAAGCTGTATACCTGTACCGCCTGGAATCATACATTTGGAAATTATTGGAACATATGTTCAATAAACCAAGCTTAGTATAAACAACTTTAAACTTGATAAAGGATCAATAATCCACTCACTTGTGCATAGCTTGTTCCCCACCATTACTGTACCTTTGTATATATGACTGATATGCAACTCTTGAGTGCCCAAGGATTGAGACACACCCCATCAAATCCGGGGTGATGTATGATGCATGTGACAGGAGTGTCATGCAGTTCATTTGATTCATTGAGTGTCAGCCATCACTTTTTTACCTGAGGGATTTCCTGACAGCACACACATTCTGTGGCGGTGAGCATTTGCGTGCAGTGAGAGCAAGTACACCTGAAAGAATACAACAGCATATGTCACATTATTATGTTTCAACAGTACTTTTTCAAATATTTTAAGATTTTTCAAAGTGTTCTGATATAACATCTTTGTCATTGATGGAATTTAATTGTGGAAAATGTATTCAACATGTCAAATGGTCTTAGCTATGGATATTTGTACATACTTTAATAAAATAACCTTTCAGCATTTTACTTATAGCAACGCGTAACCCCTATCTAAACGGTAAACACCGAAACGTGAATGATTATCTAAACAAAATGCTCGGTAGCTGAAGGGAAAGAGCCCAGTAGAGCTGTAAATATCAATAGACTATACCGTCTATCCATGTCGTCTTTGAATATGATGCTAACCGATAGTATGTAGTCAAGGTTAGAGACGGGCGCTTAATGACCTCAATCAGGTTTAATCAAATTACAATGTGTGATAATCGCGTGATCGGATCAAAATTGTTTATTTACCAGGAATCGATGCACAGCTGCAGTCGACTTTCTTCTTGTGGGTCTTCCTCTGACGGCTCCGCCCACATCAATGCGCCGGGATCCTCTTCGTGCTCCGGTTCAAACTGATACGGTTTAATCTCAGGTTCTTTATCAATTTGATCTGTTGACTCTGACGGAGCATTGCAGTCAATTTCATCCTCGAGGTAAACCGCAAATTCATCGAAATCGTCGTTAAAACTATCCGTATCACTCAAACACTCCTCTGCGGACCCCATTGTCGCTGTGAACTCGGTCAACTCCTTTTGTGATGTCACACTCGCGCGACCTTGACCCCGCCAATTTGCGCAGCACGGCGCGACAAGTGCAACTTTAAACTCTAATAACTTCGTTATTTGTCCGACTACACACCTCAAACCTTCACCAGAGCATTTCTCATGCACGAATCTTTCGGTATATGGAATTAAAAAAAATCGTTTTAGTGGCCCTTTAAATGGAATACCATTTACGGATAGCCAAGGCCGCCACGATTAATGGAATGTTTGAAGAAACTTTTTGTTATTTTGTTAATGGGCGTTGTTTGGCTGGTTCCTTGAGACGGTGGAAATACTTTTCTATTCCTTCAACGGACCTCTGGCTGTGTGTCATTTGCATGCGAAAATATTAAAGGGGTCTTTTATATATTCTATTCGAGGTGATCACAAAAGACTGCCCATGAACAGTTTATTCCTTGAGTAAACATTCATCTACCATGCAAATATACAAAGTATAGCTAGTACAATCTTGTCCTTGACCTAGAGACTGACTATTGTTCTGAACAATGAAGATGTAATAGGCTAAAAACTAGATCACGTGGATGAAGCTTTTGGGTGCTGGTCATCATTCAATCCAACCGAGTAATTAGTATATCACCTACAATAAAATGCAGTGCAAATGATTGCACATTGATAATAGAAACAGGTTATAATCTCTGAGTATTTGACATCTTATTTGGTGCCTTATGAAAGCCGATGTACAATTATTTAATATGCATAACATGCTATGGTCACAAACAATTAAATCATAATCTCTTGACGGTCATTCGAAGACACATGCATTGTGTTAAAATGGAACATTTACAAATGTCATTTTACTAATAACAAAAACATTACGAAAAGTAGGTTCCTCTGATGTAAACATGTTACAAAATATAACATACTACCAGGTAACTGATGTCATTAAAACGCTTGGGACGAAATAATTAGTGTATTTCATCGGGCTTTACAATATATTTCATACACTGTTGGAGTACATTGAGTAAGGTCCGTTGAGTGATTGCTTATGCAGACACACGTATGAAAAAGTGCACTGCTTTACTATCAGATATTCTAATCCAATAATTTTCCACGCATTCAGTAGTATGGTAGAGACAAACTAGAGAAATGTTATTTGAGTATTTCCAAGTATATACGATTAAGCACAACATCACAAATCGTCCTTAGTTGTCGAATTTATTTATGTTTGAATTGTTGAATTTAACCTCGTAGACACTTTCTTTGCGCACAGTGTTATCATACAGTGCACGTAATTGCACGCCTATGTCATATTTCAGATAAAACACTGAGATGCCATCAAGGATAGTCAATTTAACCGTTTGAAGTGTTAGGTTACACTGATTTTATAAATGCATTGTTCACATGAAATATGCATTGAGCTTTTAATGATGAAACTTGGTAAAATACTGATGTCATGGCTGGTTGTGTATACATGGTTTACACGTTTGCGATGAAAGGTCCCTAGGATTAAAAGCAACGGGACCACAAATAGGATTGTTCTTGCCGGCGAATTGTACAGAACAGCCAAAGCTTTCTGTTATCTTTATGCCATAAGTGGGTTGAATACAAATCAAATAGCCTTGCTATCACAGCTCAGTATTCGAGTAATATAACTAAGACGCCTTGGCACCTTTATTGCACATTCATGTTAAAAAAGACAGCGGGAAGAAAGGTATTTCTACCTTGCTTTAGAACGATATGCCCTTCGTTAAGGGGATTTTGTATGAGGGCGAACTAAGCCCCCAGTCATTGATATGGTAGATGTATTATTTATTTTTGTTCCGGAACCACGTTAACTACTTGACACGATATCCAAGGCGCACCAACAATAGTGCTGGAAGAACCTGTTATATTGTTTTACAGCTTCTTCTCATTTTGACGAAGTCTCATCGTTCTATGTTCGTTTAAAGTTCATATGGCATATTTTCCCACACGAATCAAAGACATCGTCACGCATGCAGTGGCAGGATATAATTATTCATCAAATAGTTGCGTGTTTCAGCAAAAAAACGTCATCAAGCCATGTAAGCAGAGAAAATCGTATCAAGACTTTCAATGAATATTGCCAAATATTGACTGCCATGACATCCACCAACAATTGTTCTCGCTAAAGTGTTGGATACTTTTATGCTGTCGATGTTATTTCTGGGTTTGCTTTGACACAGTCGTAAGTGTCACACGTACTAGTAGATGCGTGCAAATCGTACATGAATCCTTACGAGATGAACCTATCGATCTAAATACTCACATCTGCACACACCTGAATTAAACGTCGAATCGCCTCGGATACAGAAAGCGAAAGCCGGTTCTTATAGACAGTAATAACCGAAAAGCACTTGACATTTTCTCAGACCGTCGTTACATTATGCATTGGAAAGCGGCTGGCTCATGCGTTCCGTTTGTCAAATCAAAAACCCAAGAGTGCAATTTGGCAATAAAATATTGAAATTGCTCTCTGAGTAATATGCCTACATTTCGCGGATTTATTGCTGCGAGCATTGGTCAGCGAATTTCATGGGCTTATACAAAATCAACCTAGGTCATATGGCGTTTTTTCGTCGAGTAAGTTTTATCCACACGCTCAAAACAGAGCGGCTTCATATTGTCCTGTCATTGTTTGATGAAATATGAGTAATTAAGATCTCAGCAATGCAATGAATAGAACGGTTTTGATGCAATCGCATTCGTTTGAACGAAGAAGCACACTATGGTCGACTATGCACAAACTCACATGGGTGCTGCAGTTATTCATGTTTCAAATATTGTTCAATTTACTAAGTGAATAGACACATCGGCATCTCAATGGGGAAATGATCTTTTTCGTTGGTCAGATCTCTGTCCGATGTCATTAAGTCGATAGCAAAGTATAGATTTGCCTTATGGCATGTTGACTTCAAACACCGTTACGAGGCCCTTTGTTACTGTCTACGTTTGGATACATAATGCTAATTCCATACAATATTTTCAATAAATAAACAGCAACAAAGATCCAGCAATGTCACACTTGAATTATGATAGAATCAAATTAAAACATAAATAATCCTTAGATTACACAAACATAGCACAGCTCATTGCTCAGCAAAATACTGTTTTATATTGGCATGCCAGCATCAGTGTTTGACTAGCCCCGCTATTATGGTGCTGATGTATGCACATTCCGTGCATGGCTTTATCAAATAATGCACAGGAGCGGTTAATTGAAATGATCCATGAACAATGAGAATATACAATCAAACACTCGTGGATTGAATTTATCCTCTACTCCACGCTATTCGTACCTGATAAAGGCAACCGCCCCCCTCATGAAATGTGAACAGCATGCTTTTGATTCCCAGAGAACGTTGTGCTTAACGTGGCATGAATATTGACGAATAACATATGGTTCCCTAAATAGATGGCAGTGACTTAGCAAAAATGTATTCAAAGTGCTGATGCTGTGGTGATGGAACTAACGCAAGAGGATTGCAGTATTCGTCAAATTCATCGCCCTCATTTAACACATCTCGACGGATCAGCATTACGCAGATATTCTGTATCATGCAAGATCATTACTATCACCAAATTAAAAATCAGACATGTGCAGTTTATATGAATAATTGTGTCAATATTGTACTTAAGGTAACCCCCTCAGCTGGTCATCAGATTTCATAACTAGAGCCTATGCCTTTTGGTTGAAAAGCATGCACTAATTATATAACGGCACTCTTCACGTTAAGACAATTCGTCTTCTTAACTTGCACCAAATGCATTGTGTTATCAAGCAGCCAATTTCCGAGGCACCCTGGTACAAGATCGCAACGTTCAAGTAATCAGACTGATTGATTTTTATGTGACAGTCAACAAAGAGTCGAGCAATGTTTGGGGTGACGATGCTTACCGGAAGTACCTTTTTGCTGTATGCGTTTCTTCGGCTACTACATTGTGTCGACATTTTCCTGATCAGTCAGGCTGCCGGCCAATGGAAATCCATTTGCACTCCTGATGCCACCGATGGACGATGTATAGATATTGCTCTCACACATAACCCAAAATTATCGTACCAGTAATAATCCTCTTTTCAACTCACGTATGAAGCTTTAATACAGAGATAGCCAACGGCGTTTTGTTCATGCAAATACAAATAAGAAATACATACATTAATGCAAGGATAATGAAAGAATGGGTAGTTTACACCAGTGACAACTGTTTAGACCTAGATGAAATACATGTTACATAGATCATAGTTCATTTATTTCTTGTTTCTACCTAACCGTTCCGATGGGTTTTCATTGGAGAGCAGTCCTTGGTTGTATGTTTGGTGAGAGTCGAGGAAATCAGATTAAGTGTTACAATATATAATACATGACTGTCTTAAAACTGTTATTTGTATCTACATACCATGAATTTATATCTAAAGATCGCATGCAGACGAGCTAAATGTTACTCGCATCAAACCTTAGCAGCGATAAAAGCATCACTTACTAATTTGTGGAATGGTATTTGTAAGGTCGAGCCGGACGGATGGCCCTGGCTCATGTGTGACGGAACTTAAAGATTACACCAAACATGTCACGCAGTTTGAGGGACGATAAAAGACGATGGAATTCAGCATGAGTTATTTCATGACCTTTATTACTACTTGCTTGTATATGTCTGTAATCAGCCTTTGAATGGACTCCATCAATATTTGCGGCCCATTTGCAAGGAATCACTATCACTCATTGATGATTGTTAATCTTTTGTCCTTTTCTCTAGAGCTGATGCCATGACAGTCAATCTGTTCACATCAGCACACAAATCGCCACTGGTACTGTGAGTCAGAGACTGCTTTGATTGAGATCAATAGGGGAAAGACTTTTTTAACGTGTCATCGGTAAAAACCGTACCCACGATACCTGATATGTCTCGCCCATGTAAACGATTTATACTGGTCCTATAAGTGACTGGTAATTTAAGACCGATGCTTTGCATAAGAACTATGCCCTAATTAGAACTTTCTTCAATGGGCCTATAAAAACAACCTACATCAGATGGAGATTTATCTGGAGACAAGCATTATCCAACCGGCTCCGCCTTCACATTCTAGGGTTTCCGTCGCGGCCGCTTGGAGGTCCCCCGTCGCGCACAGCGGAAATGGGGCATGTTCCTCTGCCTGTCAAGCTGTCAGCGCTTTGTTCGCGCTTTACAAGTGGCTGTTTTAAGTTTCTGCGTTGTCGCGCGAATTTTTGTTGCGTGTTTCTGTAGCTGTAAACCAGGTCGCGGACTGACAGCAGAACGAAGTACGTGCCTCGATCGAGGTACGTACATTATTTTCTGAAATGTGATTGGCTGTGAACTATTTAATTATGCAAATATATTATGGCCTACATTTGGAACCACATCTGTTGTTGTGAGCGATATCGGGGGTTCACTAGAAGAGTTTTCACTTCCATTATTCGACAGCGACTGCAAGTTTTTCGACGTTCATGATTAAAATTTTGTACACACACCAACATGGCAGAGGTAAGGTCTATGTTTTCTCATTTACAAGTATATCATCTTATCATACATTATATGTTACTCAAAATTCTATGGCATATTAATGAGCTATCGCTAATAATATAACACCCCTGTGTAATGATTTTTCTGAAACAATGGCGTATTGATGCGTTCGTACATAAATCGAAGTATGGTGTACTTCCTTTTGAATTGGTGCCATAGTCTGATAGTAGATCGTATACAAATAAAAGAATGACACTTATGATTCGTACGACCGAACCGCAGGTCGAATGTAGTCTTTCCTGGTGGTGTTCGTATATAAGATGATTTGTTTTAGAAATTTGAAACCTCGTACTTATGAAGTGACATAGCCCCACCCTGACGGTAGTATACATATAAATCAACAAAACGTCGTGCACGGCTTGAAGTGACAATGTCAGTTATTCCAACCAAATATGATTTACTCTGTTAATAGAGGGTGATATGAAAAATCTCATAAGAATTGCTGGTTTGTGTTGTGTACTTAACATTAATTATAATATTTAATGTTATGTGTTTCACTAGACAGTGTCTGAATTACTTTGGTTTTTTTTTCAGAATTGAACAGCTATTGGCCATGCCATTTTCAAAACGGTGTGCTTCTGCAAGCCTTCATTCACAATGAGGATGTTTGGAAACTGGAAACCTGGTGTAAAAGAAAAACTGTTGGATTCGGTTGGAAAAAAATAATCTGTCCATTACACAAAAACTGCTCCTAAGTTCTGTCAATCATGCATTGACGAAGTGAATAAATCTATCCAGACTTGAACATTCCTTCAGCCGTTAGTAATGAGTCCGTGCAGCCGCCTTCCAAGCCGCTGAAAGTTCGTTTCAACTCTCTCAATGAAGAAGCTATTTCTGTGAGTTGTGTACCAGGTCTCACCTGAACAATAAACCCATCTTTTATTGTTTTCGTCTATAAACTTAATTGCTCTCTGTTCCAAACCCCTCCCCCTCTTTCCGTTTTCAATGCCATCCTACCTTTTGAACATGCTTTCCTCTAGTTTTGTCATTCAACACTTGCTGTTGTAATATGTATGTCTGTACATGTATAGGTATATCAATTAATCCTATCTGTGTCATGACCTATTAAAGTAGCTTTATCCTGCGTTGTGTAACCTCTCCTAGATATATCATAGTTATGTTTCTCACTTTTTGCATCAACATCATATGTATACCTTTAGCTGTCAAACAGTCAAAACGTTACTATACTTGTTATCATTATCTGTCTCATTGTAATACTGGTAATTGATTTGTAATGTACCTGCACTCGGGGATTCGGTATCCTATTATGTAATACCGAATATTTTACGTATTTGATTTTGAACACAATTTGCTACTTGAGAATTATTTCTAAAATAAAATTAACTCAAACATTGCTGTTCCTCCACTCCTTCACAAAATATGGATCTGCATGATATATTGCTAAAGGTATATGATTTGGCGGATAGAAACTCAATTATTAGCAGCATGTAGGATAAACACCATCATCAAGTTTACAGATGAGGAATATTCTTATGACCACTGTCCACATTGCTATGGAAGTATTTGTAATAAAGCATAGTAAATTTCAATACAACCTAATCGGTGACCCCGTGATTTTGTGAACAATCCATTCCATATCTGGTAAACCTTAAGTATGCTAAAATGGTAATGTTCATTACATATGTAATGATGCTCGTTTCCATCAGTAAAGCCTTAAATAATAACCTAACATCCAATTAAAACAAGAACAAAAGTTTTCAAAAACTCGAACAGAACAGGCCAACAAAAGTATGAAAACTTGCTGTTGTGGTGTCTTTGGGGGCATTCTGTTCAATATCAAACACCTGGCTGCTTTGTTATTCTATTTGAGAAGAACATTCATTTTTAAACACAACTGAACATGTATATGAACACTCTCAATCAGACCCGGGTGGACAACAAGCGAGATTTGAAACAATCATGGTACAGTGTACTTCGATTGGAGTACGCAAATATCGGTTGTGCAAATGGATTGACATGGGGTGTGATGTTATCATCCATAAGTCACAAATATGCCATACAATTTTCACAAAACTATATTTCATATAATCTAGACAAACTATGCTCCACAAAAAGTAAGTTTTTAACTTTGCCAATCTGATACAAAATGATTCTTGCCACATTAATCTTCAGGAAAGTCACGCGATAGCCGCCGTACTCAAGCTTAAAAAACGAATATGAAAGCCTTCTCATGCACGTGCAACGCTAAACATGGTCCCAAATCGAGGCTATGACAACTAAGGGGGTTTCCACGATTTTACCCAACCAAATCTCAATAAATGATGTCACAATTTGCAAAACAGTTGAGAAAATTAATGTTTATGTATGCATACTTCAAACCAAGTACGCCGTACTAGGAATGAGGTACGTACCTCGATCGAGGTACGTACTTCCTTCTGCGGTCGTCTTTGACCTGGTAAACACCCTGGTAAAGGACCTCAAAGACGTTGCAGAAGGTGTCAAAAGTATTCTGAGCTTCTCTTGAGTTCCTCAAAGATAGGGGAATCCCTCGCTCGAGTTATAAGAAAGCTAAACTTGTAGAATAAGTAATTCTTGCAGCACCGTTATAATTGTGGACTTCACAATTTCACCTGTTACTTAACAGATACATACATGCAGTTGAATATAAATCCCTGAGTCATTGTAGGTGTTACATAATTTTTTTGTATCCGCAATTGCTATCAAATTAGAAGCAGGCGCTTCTGACTATAATATTTGGGTTGACGACCCATTAAAGTGAAAAGCTTAGGGCAATGTGGGTCCGCTCTCTCATGCAGCACAGATATAGCTGAGCGGTTTCCTACAAAAAGTTGATGAGCCATGTGTGTCTCGTGAAACTAGGCTTGTTATACAAGAACAGCACAATGTTCTGATTTCACTCTTAAGTAGCAAGTGATTCAAAAAGGATGTTTGAGTAACGATAG
Organism: Urechis unicinctus; assembly: GCA_034190875.2. Taxonomy (NCBI): domain Eukaryota; kingdom Metazoa; phylum Annelida; class Polychaeta; order Xenopneusta; family Urechidae; genus Urechis; species Urechis unicinctus. The sequence continues at coordinate 23,062,355 of CM067344.1, forward strand.
CGCAACAAGTCTGTCGATGGGTGTTTCAGTGTGGAAATGATTTGCTTTCGTCATGTGACGTGATCCTCTGACATCATATCGATCTTCTGTCTAATGCTGTAAGGTAGAAGCGGCGCGATGTAAAAGGTCATCCAAACTTAAGGTTAGGGATAGGTTAGTCCATCCGATATCAAATATGCTTCTCCAACAACGCAATTATCGTTATCGCTGTTGAATGCATGCATATGTATCGTATATATGCCAGCGTCTTTTATGTCAAAAACATTTGACTGCAGCAGATGATGTTGCCGAAAGGAATGCGGATAGAGAAAATGAACTATAGCCTTATTATTGCTGGATTGGAAATCCGAGATCATTTAGCGTCAAGCTGTAGATATTTGCCTCTCATATAAATAAGTCATCTTTATTTCGACGTTCAAACGACACCTTTTGGCAAGCAGGAAAGACAAAATCATATACACTGAATATTGCACGTAACCAGTCGCGTCAAATTAATATCACATCACGCAGCAATGTAACTATCTGAGTCTCTTGCTGGGAAGAAGTGGTGCAAGATGATCAGTGGACACAATCTATCGGACGTTCATAATTATGCATTAACAATTCGAATAACGTCCGCCAAACTACCGCATCCGCCACGGAGAATCATTTATAAAGCTGGAAAGTAACTTCATTACAGGTTATTTGCAGTTGGATGAACACTCAGGTTAAATAATCACCATATACTTACTTTATTTGCGAAAGTGGAAATGCTTTGAAGAAGAACTAATAGCATCGTTTTGAGAATTTTCCATTGAAATATTACAAAACAACTGTGATGATGTTATCAAATATGATTTGTGTAAATATGTGAATGTTGTATTTCTTCTATGTAGAAACTAACGGCCATTGCAAGTAAATTGTCTGTTAAGTGTGATAGCGGGATGACTGCTCAGTGTTGATATTTACTTTACAGTCATCTTCAACTGTTCTCTTGTGGGTTGATTTAAATCATTGACGCTATCCCTAATTTTGAATATGGATATCATATTCATCGTATGTCACAACGCTGAGAACATAAAGGAATCATATGTTTTATTCATTCTCTGACAACGCGTAAAAGCCATGCATTGGTTGCTTTGATATTGCTTCTTCCTCCCCTTCCGTTTGTCATCTTAGGCAACAGACAGTTGTCTAACCATCTAAATTGCTTTTCCTGGATCTTCTTCAATACTCCTAAGAGCCCCATTAAATAGTCTGCACAGATTTTTTATTCCTGTCAAGGACGACGAAATATACTGTAATCACAGTAGACCAGATGTCCACCTATTTACCTCAGGTGGCTTGTCATGTGTTATCTGTATAATGCCATGTAGATCTCTAAGCTTCCTACGATAAGAGCACAATTTTAAGTAAAACCCTAGTGCCCTTGTAAATGAATTGTATTGCATTATTTGTCCAAAAACGCTACCCCATTAATGCGTGTCTTACAACAGATAATAACCCAATAGCCCAGCAATGAGATTAATGGTGGAATTTGACTCCATTTAAATGGAATATCATTTACGAATAGCCTTGTGTGCCACGCTTAATGAATGGTTTAGAGAAACATTTTGTTAATAGACGTTGATTGGCTGGTTCTTTGAGATACAACAGACGGCGGAAATAACACGTTACCACTGACGTTCAGTCATATTATGCAGTACAATGCTTAATCATATACCACGTGTAAATGCCAGTAGATAAAAAAACCCGAAAACACGAATATAACCACACTATTAAACAGAGAGGCTATATCGAATTGAGTTAAATTGCAATCTCATAATTTTCTTTTCTAAGACTACACGTGATACCTCCAATCCACATGACCATGGTACGTAGCAGATGTCTTCAAAACACCAGGTGGCATCGGGTTAATCACTTTCCTTCAACGGACACCTGGTTGCGTGTCAGGTGCATGCGCAGATGTTAACGGGGTCCGTTGTATATTCTATGTATTGTGATGACAAAAGACTTCATGAAAGGTTTGTTCGTGTTCCTTTAATAAACATTCACCATTGATGCAAATATACAATGCATAAACAATAGAAGCCTGTCTTTGACCTAGCGACGGGCTATTGTTCTGAACAATGAATATGTAATAGGCCAAAAACTAGACCACGTGGATGACGCTGTGGAATAACATGGTCTGCATTCATTCAAGTCTAGTAATTAGTACATCACCTGTGATTAATTTCTATGCAAATGGTTGTACATTGGAGATAGAAGCAAGTTATGATATCTGTGTATTTGACATCTTATTATTTGGACCATTATGAAATCCAATGTCGCCTAAATTGTATCTTTATTCCCTTGTAATCATCTATATTATTCAATCCTTTCAATATGTCTTTACTATTCAATTTTTTTCTGCTCACCATTGAATGATTTTATAGATGTGGATTTTATTTACGATGTTGATCACTTCTCAGCATTCCTTTAGAGGACAAATGCTTGGACAAAATAGTTATGTAATTTCATGAAATTTATTGTACAAAACTGATGTTAACAGGTGGCTATTATTTATTTTCAATAAAACGTTAATTTGGGAGTTTTTAATGTTTGGTCTGTTCGTTCTACCTAACGATTTACCATTTATCAATATAAAGCTATTTTCTCTTGTGATCAATGGCAAGATTAACATTTCCTCGTAATATGTTGTTATTCCCATTATGCCATAATCTGCACATGCTGTTTTTTTAATTTTTCATTTGGAGTTATTTTGGGTATCAGCATTGGATGTCCTATAGACGTTTAATGATGGGCATAGAGACAGCCATCAGCTATTAAGATATTTTGCCACTAATTGAAAATATTTCCCATTACATTGCTCGTATGTAGCTGTGAGCTTTGTCGGGTGGCTCTTAAGTGTGGAATATCCAATGAGCAAGAACGATTATTGCCAATATATCGTCACACCACGAAGGAATGCAAATAGGAATTTCGTATTCCCAGCAAAGATCACTACCAGTGCCGCTGCCATTTATCGTAGGCACATATTAGCAGTTTGGCGTGTATCATATGCATTTCTGGTGAAGTATGGAGGCCACAGCAAACTTCAACAGCCTGCTTCTGAGAGTGTTGTTTTTGTTTCCAATTTCCTGTATAACAGCTGTTTCATTATGGATATTTGAGTGAAAAGTGAACAATGTCTGTGAGTGTTGCAGTTATTCGTGAACATAATTAAAGTACTGCTATATAGTATAGAGTATAAAGAAACACCAACATCACAATGTGGAAATTACCTGTTTCCTTCATCAGAATGAAGTATCCAGAGTCATAATATTTGTATTCTGTTGGGTGTTATTAAATAAATGGCAAGGTACGTATTTGCCTAATGTACCAAGACATCCGAAAGTATTTAACCCCATTTTGAAGATAAGATAGTCGATAAACAAATAACGGTTATTGCTGTTGAATGGATATTCAGGTTAATCAACCACATAAGTGTACACAAATCGAAGCGTATCGAAGAAAAGACATTGTGATTACTTTCAGAACAAAAAATTATAAATCTAGCTAAATGATGCGATTAAACCTGTTGGCGTATCTTTATAAAATGACTATCACTATTGCTGAATTTTCCGGTCTTGTCTGGTAATTTGACTGTTTTTTCGCAGTTTGAATCAAGCCGCCGCTTGGTGTCCAAAAATTGCAGGTTTTTGCATTTAGCGGCAAGCAAGAAGGCTTTAGGCGCTGTTTGGTTGCTTGAGGGGCGATACAGACGTATTGGGACACGACACTGTTGATCTGCTCTGGTTAAGAATTTATCAGTTGATTATATGTATATTGATATTGGTTAACTCAAAGTTGGGCTATGTGATATTGTTGCCCAGCACAACATGAAATAAGGCACTGCGGGCCTTGTAAAGGAATCGTATTCAATTGCATGGCTTTTCAAGCATTCACATCAAACGATGTCAATTGACGGCATTTGCAATAGACTGCACCTGCAAGAGAAATGCACAGCACTGAAATGGAAGCGCCCCGTTTGTTTTTCTTGCATGGAAAGTGAAGTGAATCTTCATAAAAATCGCATTTATCTTGAACTAGTTTTTTTTGCGCGAGATGCTTCATCCACTGTGTTCATTCTTTTAAGTCTGCTAATAAAGTTATCAGCATATTCACCGGACTTTTAATCCGGTGTAACAATTTCCATTCCAATCAATAGTCTAAGAGGATTTTAATCCACGGGACTATGTCTTAACCATATAGCTTATTACTTTCATTTCGTCTTGAGCTAGACATTCTCATATATCTATGCTAAATGGTACACCGTGTCATCAATGGCAGGCACTAAACATTCACCATCTGCAGTCCCACATGATACCTGATAATGGAGAAATGCTTAATATTGTGTCCGCCCATCTTAGATCCAGTCATTTTGTTCCTCAGTGGTACCACTTGGGCAGCCCCATCTTCTGCTCTATGTAATATCCAGTCACCAAAAAAACCCATTATCGTGGCACTGTGTACGGTGAAGCAACTATTACCATATCCCTGTTTTATTAATCAGCCGATTCCCATGGCCAATTCCCATCTCGATGCGACTCTCCAAGCAATCAGACTCATCAAGATTTTGCGTGGTCCTAACGATGGCTGAATCTGTAACACACCACTTCAGACCGGATTACACAAAGACAAAAGGCTGGAATGGCTTGGTTCAGTCAATAGGCTGGTGGCGACTTGCCCTAGGATAATCGTTTTCATTTCTTATCTTTTCCATCTCCATTTTCCATCACACTTGATGAAAAAGCACAATGAACTTCGTAAGTCAAGGTGATCAGATCAGGAATCATGTTACTTAGTGATATCAAAAGTTGAGAAAATATGGTTCGGTTTTTCTGATCATCAAAGCTAGCTATCTATTGATATCAAAGGATCGCCTGGAGACGAGTTAAAGTGGCTTTTCATCAAATGTATGCGTTGATTAAAATCTTCATATGCCGATTCCGTATAACTTTTATAATGTCGAGATGTCATAGCGTCGAGATCGATAGCTAAGCCCATGTTATTTTGTTGTTATATACTGCCATTGTTTACTACACACAAAGTATATAGCACGATAATAAACAGTATCAAACAACTTGAAGCGCGAGCGCCCAGGTGTTGCATTCCGCCTGCGTAGTTACTCGATCACATCACCACTCGGTTGGATATTTTAGTATGGGACAAATCTTGCATTATCATACTGAACATCAGTTATAGTTAAAACACTAAAGCAGTCACTGCTAGATTACAGGCGAAACAGCCGCCCTTATGAGAATGCTTTAGTAACGCTGTTTGATAACTTGATCGATATATCCTCATTAAAAGTGCATTTGTGCTGAGCACCGCAAGCGCATTATAACTTGGTAACCTCTCAATCATATAGGACCAACCCTGACGGTTAGTGCGGTATGTCTTGTTGAGGACCACTCCATTGAGTCTTCTAATGTTTCATGTTACCCATTTACTGCATACCGCAGGTCATGTGAGCGGCTATTGTAACTTGAACTATTAGTCAGCCTCATGTAACACCTCCGACAGGTACGGCAATCGATTGAAGATTTTAGTTAAAGCATTGTGTAGCACAATCATATCACTGCAGCAAATGTCACGGCGGATGTGACAGCCTTTTTGTCATCAAAGTTGATAACATCAAACATCTTATGGACATACATTGCATCAGTTGCTCATGAAGATTCCTTTAACAACCAGGTGGAAGCAGGTGAATCGGCAGGTGGCTACAGTCTTCAGCTCGGTCATTAATGTCGCAAACACGTGCTTTTGAGACCTGTATTATTCTTATTCGGTTAGTTAAGGTGTGTTCTGGTTTAGGGTGAATAAAGATTTCACCAGCGATACATTATTTGCCCAGCCTGTTTGTAAGGTTGGAAGTTATTCGCTCTTTGAATTTGGCTTCAAAATAATGGATATGTTACATTAGCAAATACGCATCATCCAACCGGCTCAACTTTAAGTTGCCCTTCTCATTGCTTTATGAAATGTGAGACAAAAAAAATATTATCAAAGCTATCAAAGAGAGAGAGAGAGAGAGTGAGTAAGTGAGTGAGAGTGAGTGACAACAAGAAAGATATAATATATATATATATATATATATATATATATATATATATATATATATATATATATATATATATATATATATATATATATATATATATATATATATATATATATATATATATATAATAGCTATTGTTAAACACTGACTACATTAACTTTGTATTCTTGTTTGTTTTAACGGATACACACTCCATGGACGACTGAACACTAACACACGGAAACCTAACTCTCCTGTAGCAGAGAGCCTATTAGGATTTGGGCTGATGGTCTATTATAGCAATTCGTCTAGGTCCATGTGGGTTCGCTATCTCACGCAACAGAGTCTGTGTTGGCGAACTGTGCGGTGTGGTGTTTCTCGCATTAACAAGGTGATGAGCACCATGTTATCCATATCACAGAGTATTATTACTCAGAGCAATATGCAAGGTTTTGATCCATTCTTTGTGTGTACTATCAGACGTGATTCCGCTTTGGATGCTGTATCAATATCGTTCTGCTTCTAGAACCATGCAGCTATCGTCATCTTATTGAATCCGTGCACGCTCATCACGACTCTCATTTAATATAATTATTCTAACTGCAACTAGTTGCATGCATAGACATGCCTCATAAATATTGCACTAGGTTCTGCTGAAGGTTGTGTCCCTATTCGTATTGCAATAAAAGCCAAATCATTTGATCTAGAGCATCATGGCATGCAGTTTTGAATACTATAATTGATCCTGGGAATTATAACTCTAGACCTAACTGCAATCCGATAGGTATACCGTGATGTGAGTGGCATGCATTTTCTTCTCGGAGATAATACTGCGTCATGCTGCAGCGATAAGGATATCCTGTAAATATATGCACACTAGTAATCTTGTTTTCTTTTCCAGGTAATATACATGAGTCATCGGGGGAAACAGCGCAGGAAAAAAATAGGTTTGTAAAAGAGTGAACTGGTTGATGAACCATGGGGTCACAACGCGCATGGAAAAGCTACTTGCTCGGAATTCTGTCCTAGCCATGGGTTTTGTCTGTGTTTTGTTTGTATTACGTTCATCTTCCACCATGCTTGCCATGGTGCGATAGTCAATCTTTGAACTAAAGCTTCCTGTGATTGAAAAGGTAATGGACTAGGTATTTGTTTCTATTGATAGTGGGTTAAAATTAATGCAAAGCCCGAACCGCCAACCATAATTGGCAATTGAAGTAAATATTCGCGTGGTTTGGTTCGTTCCTCTTAATGCATCAGTCAAATGCTTGTTCGTTCAAACGGTGACGTCATGCGGTCGAGTGGCACGATTTGATACAAAGCGGGTATAAGTGGCTTAAATGTGGCTAGCACGTGCTGTTTGGGCATAATAGAGGCCGCGACTGAGAATTTGTGCAACACATTTAATTAAGTATGCAGCAATTGTGTCATACGTACGTGTGGGAACGATATACGCATCATACTATTACTCTTTGTTTTAAGGCTAGTTGTCGCTGAGATAACGGACTAACTATTCATAGTGGTTAAACATGCATTTATTACACATTGAGATCGCTTGTATATTTATATTTAGTGCTGTTGCTCATAACATAATTCTGATGATTCCAATGGATTTTCTTCAGACAGTGACTCATGTTTATATGGTCGCTAGAGGTTTACATTGCATGAAATCTCAAGCATTTGATCAAAATCATGTCAAATATAGTTCTCTGCTCCGGATGGAGAATCAAAATGAAGCCGTGTTAGCCGAAGAAATCTGACTGGTCATAGGTAAAATGATATTACTCAGGATTGTCATAAAACGAATTCCGCTTTTCTGATTATCAAGGTAGACTATAGATACACACCTCAGAATCGTTTCCGACGAAATTATCATCGTTTGAAATTCGACAAATTCCATCATTAATCCACCTCGATGACGATCTGACATACTCCAATACCGGTTTGTTTATAAAGTATCGACATGCAACCACCACAAATGTCCGCTGTTCAACATAAAATGTCAGTTAATATTTTACGCTGTCTTGGCCCATTGATTACATGCTACCCACGTTCCGTTATGATACTGCTTTGGCTTCCAATCTGTAGCACATACCACCCTTTATGTAATTTGTGTGCTGTTAAAGCTTACAATGCTACAATTTTGAGCAATGTGCTCAATATATCAATAATTGAAGGGAACTTTATTACCAAAGACTGTTCAAGTTTATACGCTCACGTGTCTTTTAACCACCATTCTATCACCTGCGATAAATGTTTGGCTTTAAGTTAACTCTTTTTACAGATCTAAACTGATTCATTTATTTAAACTATGTGATGATCTTGAGGCAGTAGCCAAGACGAGGTCTTTCAATCGATGAGTATTTTGGTTCATCAGGATTCCACTTCTATAATCCTCTTCTAGCTTACTCTCTTTGAGCACCATATTTGCAAATACGATACTGTACTATTTCAGTCTGGTGACTTCTTCAGTTTCCATACCAGTAACATTTGTTGATCCATACGGGTTGATGTCACGTATATAGCCATGTCAACCACGGGCATTTCCTCTGGTCCAGTTTAAGATAATTACCCCGGGCATTCCAAGTAATTCCGTTATCCCATCCCAACATTGTGATAATTACCCCAGGCATTCCAATTAATGCCGTTATACAATTCCAACAGTGTAATAATACCCCAGGCATTCCAACTAATGCCGTTATCCATCCCAACAGTGTGATAATTACCCCAGGCATTCCAACTAATATCGCAATCCCAACATTAGAAATAATGCCGCATGCAAAGGCATCTTATCTACTTGTGTATTCGATATCCATCACCGAATAGGGATAGCCAAGCTTTAAACTACGCAAACACGTATCCTATATATGTAAGCTATACAAGTTTTACATTTCTAGCAGAAAAATTAGCCATGCATAACTAGATTAATATTTGTCACCTATACGCTAGTACTCACAATCACGCATCGATTGGTGTATATCGATGGTTGTCGCCTTCATCATAAGATTATAACAATATATCAATGTACGTATGATTTCAAAACAAAAACATGTATATCAATTGAAACATTAAATCTTGAATAGCAGAGGCATGTCATTGCATCAAATGCAGTGGGGATGTGATTACATTTCATCAGAAGTGATAACATTAACCTTCGTATGGACATAAATAGCATCTGTGGCTAATGAAGAGTTCACCAAACACAGGATCAACCAGATGTACCACCAAGTGTTTCCAGGTTTGAGCCGAAGTCACCATTGTCAAAAATAAAATGCTTACAAACCTTGCATTATTCCTTACGAGCTGATACCATGGGAGTCAAACCTCTTCACATCTATACACAAATTGCCACTGGTGTTGATTCGTACGGATGGTAAAGATATTCGAATGAGTCTTTAGTAAAAACAGTAAATGGGACGATATACAGCACTCCTGTATCGCCCGGTACCTTAAGATTGAAGCAGTATCGAATGCGAGTTATATCTATTGTACGCCATGTATGTGACCGATTTATATTTGTCCTCCCAGTGGTTGGCAATTAAAGTTTGGCTTCCAAATAATGTAATTGTTGTATGCGAACAATGCCCTCATTACTACTTTAAGAGCTACGGTCCATTTAGATACTTATGCCTATAAAACAACCTACGTCATATGGTGATTTATCAGGAGGTGAGCATTATCCAACCGTCTCAGTTTTAGGTTGTCTTGCCATAATAGTTTGAAATATGGGTAACAGCAATATTAGCCAGGCATTCAAGCGAGCAAGGCCATGTCTACCCTGAAACTCTGCCAGTAAATTATTTGTATCCGCATTTGTTTAAATGACATGGCATACTATGATCAACTATGCACCATCACGCTGGAATCGGACTTAACTGTTAGGAGTTATAGTAATGCGAGTCAACACCGAAAAAACTGTAATGTGTTTTGTTTCCTACATAAAGTTGATGCGAACTATGTGTCATTTGATACAGCTTTCATTAAACTACAAAGGTTGTTAGAGTATTTATCGTGCAAATAGTCGCCCATGGCTTTTAAATCAATGAACATTTGTCTTCTGATGCCCCCCAAAAATATGTATAAACAATTTGAGCTATTGCCCTAATATGAATGTTTGTGCGATGATAATTTGTCGTTATGCGGCAACGAGTTGACTCTCATATAATCACGTCTTTACGATAGTGCAGTTGCCTTCAGTTAATATTAACTTTTCTTCTGTTCCTGGCTATACCCATGTTCTTATTCGAAAAAATAAACATGACATGCCAAATAAGTACAGTTCAAACAATATTGCACACTGCCAGTCGATTCAAATTGACAGAGGTATTATCGCACTACGTCATAATGTGATTATCTTTATCTCTTGATTGGATGAAGCTGTGTTAGATGATCAGGGGTCACAATCCATTGGATATATTCAATTATGAATTTACAATCCAACCACGTCTGCCAATGTGATTCGTCCATCGACGGAGATTATTTATACAGCTAAATGGTGCTTTACCACAGGTTATCTGCCGTTGACTGGATAAATAGGTAAATCAATTACCATTACATTACTTATCTTGCGAGAATGAAAATGCATCGTAGAAGAACTAATTTCGAGTATTTTTCCAAATGAAGCAACAGCGATGATGTTATCATATATGATTCGTATAAATATGTGAATGTCTTATATCTTGCTAGCTGTACTGTACCGAAAAAGCGTGATGACGGCTGTGAGGAATAATCTTTGTATATTGATATTTGTTAAACCGTCATCTTCCACCTTTCTCTTATGGTTTAACCATTGACAATATGCCTAGTCGTGAATGTGGATACACTATTCATCGTACATCGCAGCACAGGAAATATATGGGAATCGTGTGTTTTATTCATATTCAGGAAACGTGTATATGCCTCTCGTTAAATCATTTTCCATATCACACCTTTGTCTTACGGTAGAAACTAAGAAAAAGCAAATTGCTTTTCCTGAAGCTTTTCGACGAAACCGCAATCCTAAGAACGCAATTTTTATAACATGCACAGCTACTCAATTCATGTCAACGAAGACGAAATATACTGTTATCGCAGTAGTCTAGATGTCAACCTGCATACCTCGGGTGGCTTGTCGTGTGTAATCTGTAGGATACCATGTTGACAATCATCTCTAAGCTTCCTGCGATCAGAAGGAGCGATTGTATCACAGCACAATTTGAGGTAAGACACTTATGTCCTTGTATTGCATCATTTGTCCAAAAACGCCCTCACAATATCGTGTTGCTTTCAACAGATGTTAAGCAAATAGACCAACCATGAGATTAATGGTGGCGTTTGTCTTCATTAATAATGGATCACCATTTACGCATAGCCTAGAGCGCCCACTTTTATGGAAAGAAACATTTTGTTAAAGGGCATTGTTTGGTTGGTTCCTCGAGATACAGGCTGAAAGGAAACGTAACTTCCGCTTACATGCCATATCGGATCGCCTTTGTAACACTGTCAGAATATTATAGAGCTGAGAAACTCTTTGGAGGGAAATCAGGGTGTTTATCGATGTCAGAGCTTAGGTAGTGAGGATTCAGATCTTTCTTGGTAACATAACTGTCATCAAATTCAATGACCTTGATGTACCCTGTGTCTGATTAATATCACATACTCTAGAACCATGCTTAATCATATGCTACACCAACACACCCTGTGATGCATAACATATATATGTTAGCTCATTCTGAAAGTTATGTCATCTGATTAGTGTCAGACGCGATTTATGTGTGCTTTTTGGATTATTCTTAATAGCACGAGATGCTTGAGCGCTCATGATGCCACCACGGAAATATATTTTGACAATAAAATAAGTACGCTGCAAATTCACCAGACTTTGACCCACGTCCCCAATTCATTATTCAGCCCGGAGTATCATGGTCCCTTGAATTATTTCTTATCCTCAGAGGACATTACATAGTGGTTTGTTTGTTCCCATTAGCAAAAGCAACAACAGATTCATGAAGTTGTCTGGTTCCCATTTTTCACAATTACAGATTTGGCCAGCTCCAATTTTATGCTACTGATATATTCCCATTCCGTGCTTGGGTTCATCAAATCATAGAAGTGGCAAGCTCGAAATCATAAAAGACAATGAACATCTGGAAACAATGAGCGTTTCAATCATGCATCCGTGAATTAAACTTGACAATCTCAACCAGCTGTGCCACATTGTCAAGGATGTTCTTACCATATAATAGCAGATGTCCCCTTGTGAAATTAAGAAAATCAATGCCTGCTTTCATTTGAATTTCCAATGTAAATTGTGTTTGTGTCATACATATTAAAAAATGAGATACAATTACTTGATAAGACGGAAGTGGCATTCGTAAATTAGTAATTGCATTTGCACTGGATCGTTGCAACTCTGTTCATATTAATCGCTTCCGTTATATCACCTCGCGCTGAGCAACAATAAACGACCTACCATGTTCATTGTTATACAATGCTTTCGACAGCATGTAATATCGGAAACCATGGGAAAATCCATTATCGTGGGGTCAGCAATATCGGCAGCACTTGGATTATATCATTTTGTTTGTCTTTGGTTCTACATCTTAAGCTTCTACCCTATCAAGTATGTAGATCTCATTCTTGCACCCCAATTAACATCTCTATAAAATCTTGAACATCTTGGGAAGCAGATGGGCAAGCTGTAATTGGGTCTAGAGGTAGTCTTTTACTCCAATCCATTTGTTAATTAGCCTGCTGCAGGTAAATGTACCATGATGCAAGCGGCATAATTGCAATTGTAACTTTGCGGTATGCTGCAGGGATTTTGTTGAATATTGTTATGTAAATTGTGTCTTCTCTTGGTTATATCCATGTTATATTCATCTTTGGTGGACATGATGTCTCGGAAAATATTAAAATGAAAAGCATGAAAAGCTTTCAGTTATCGATTGTTTTGATATTTATCAAGGAAATCTATTGTATGCTGTTTCCAGCACCATCACACGGTTCCTGATTTCAGGCGTCTGAGCACCGACTGGCTACATCTATACTTAACAACAAGGTATGCAATGTCTTGCAGGCATTGCAACACACTTCCGAGTCAAGCTCGAAATATATTCTTACACCAGCGCTGGTAGACCTGGCATTGGGCATCGAGGGTCATTGGATTCCAGTATTACCGAAGAATAAGTATGACTACTTTGAGAATCACGTGTGTGACAATACAGCTCAGACGATATCCTTAAGATCAGATTGCGTGGCGCCAACTGTTACAAACTATCGGCTATATAGCTGTCGTGTAATTATCGTAACCCCTTGCTTTATTGAAGCTACACAAGATGAACAGCAACTTCACCACAGCACGTAGGTGATTATAGATAAGCAAACCCATTCACGGTCCCCAATCTGTTGCACCCACGGAGAAGGACACGATGTGCATGACATGACATGTAGTGAACGAAATGCTTTGCTTATGTCAACTTCCTCTCTTCTGTTGTACTTATTTTCAACGTCTAGTATTCGTCTAACGATATATCTTCTTAAACCGTTTCGGCTCAACAATTCTCATTACTCGAAGCTTCTTTAAAACTCTACACTTCCCAAGAACCCCCTTGAGTTATCAGCACAGCTACTTGACTCTTGTCAAGGACGGACAAATGAACAGTTGGTCCAGATGTCAACCGGCTTTCCTCGATTGTCTTGTGCTATCAGTATGGTATAATATTAGTATATTAGAGCAACATGATGCAGCGAGACAGACTAACTAATTAGTGGTCTCTATTTGTGCGTATTAACACCGTCTCTGTACAAAAACCATCAGCTTCAATGAGCATGCACCTTTCATCAAGTTTGTAACTATTATTGAATCAAAGCGGATATATATATATATATATATATATATATATATATATATATATATATATATATATATATATATATATATATATATATATATATATATAATAAAAACTATCACAGTGAGTTACAAGCCCAAACGTTCCTGATATCATTATTATCAAGTCCGTTTTGATACGATAGGAGTATCTTATTGGGCTTCTAGACCAAGTACAGCAACATCATACAGTCTGGTGGCACAAGGGAAAATGTCAGTCGTGGTGATGTCGTTAACAATGTATCAAGGCGGCGAACGGAGCAGATATAAATATGGTCTGGCCATCACGATATAGATATTGCGCTATATACCATCCAGGTAAAGTTTAGTCAGGATGTCTCCTGGAGTGTTTCTCACGACGTTAGTAGCCAAATGTACAGACCAATACATTGTCCTTATGAAGTTGTTTTTGATACAAATGACCCACAAAACCAACAACGACTTTTATTATCACATTGGAAGCAGAATCCCTCTCCGCAGATAGACCGCTATAGTCATGAGTACACTAACGTAGCAATAAGCCGTATGCTATGTGAGCAAGCTCTACAGGCGACTGGGGCGCAGTCACTATTTGGATGGTACAGACTGCTTGCTGATGTTTATAAAACACTTAGCCATTATTTACACGGGCTTTTGGATGACATTGCAGCTAATGTCTATATTCGCCGTTAGTTAATTACATGAGTCTGGTAAATAATCACACAGAAGTCCCGTCAAGGGGCAGATACGCTGAGAATATGGCGCGCATATGATTGCTTTGCTTGGCAGTTGACGTGTATTAATCCATGGCAAGCAGACGTTAGTGTGTCGCCTTTGATGACTAATCAACGAATGGCCGGAGGATCATATCGGATGATGAATCTGATTTTGTAGACGATCGATTACCAGAATGAAGTATAAACCATACCGTTCACAATCTGGCGCATGGAATACAGTAAAAGCATGCCATTGATCTTAATGTTCATAATATGATTATCAAAAATCTAGTTCATAGTTCACAAACGTATTTTTTACTTGATTTATAGTCCTACTTTGTTCGACCTTTACTCGTGATTTTACGGATTTGTTTTAGAAATAACACCGCAACTGTTCTTCATGGCTTAATGCGACCAGTTAGTGTTAGGAATGGTCGAGACCTCTTCACGATTCACTGATTCGTGCGACTGGCAGAAACACTATGGTGATAATGACACTGAATATCAACTTAAGTGACAAAAGCATAAATGCATTGTGCTAAGTGCGAAAAATCAAAACACATCCACTTGCCCAAACAGATGGATTTCACCGTTTACATATATGATGCTCTCCGCTGGCTGCCATGATAACCTTCTGGTAAGCACTCTTGGATGTATACTGTGAAAAGTGTCATGCTTAACCAAGATAGGAGCAGATGTTTGAATATCGAATTAAGTTTTCCACCACTCTCTTGTGCATTAGTTTCTCAGTTCATAGCTATAAATATAAATATATATAAAGATATATATATATATTTGTATAAATTTATATATATATATATATATATATATATATATATATATATATATATATATATATATATATATATATATATATATATATATATATATATATATATATATATATATATATATATATATATGTATATACATTTATATATATATGTGTATACATATATATATATATATATATATATATCTATATATATATATATATATATATATATATATATATATATATATATATATATATATATATATATATATATATTATATATATATATATATATATATATATATATATATATATATATATATTTGTTTGCGTGCTGTGTTACCAAAACGTACACGTAAGTGAACGCCTGTTCATTCTTTCAGATAATACACTGGGATGGCATAAGGGATAATCAATGTAACCATTTGCAGTTGTAGTTTATGCTATAAAATTGTAGTTTATGCTTTCATTAGTGAATTGTTTACAGAAATTATGCTATTAATGCTGAAATGATTAAAAAACACTAATATCGCGAGGCAATTTCTCATTATCATTCATTTTTGGCTGTATATACATGATTCACACGTTCGTGATGAAAGCTCCTGAGGATTCAAACCAATGGGACCACAAATAGCACCCCATACAGTCATCCAAAATGGATAGGAAATGTGTCAATTCCATCGTAGTAATAATCGCACTATTGAGTCTTTAAAAAGGCTGTTCAGTCCCATATCGGGCTCTCATTTATCATTTTGTTAATACATAACTACGTTTAACGCATACATAAACACTGGCATCTTATAATTTGTGCAGCAAAGTTTACTCGATCGAAAATCATGTTGATAAATTTTCAACATTATTTATTGACTTGAAATATCCATGATATACTGTGGAAATCTGTTTTATTTAGTTGTATCACTCCATCGACAACGATGCCTAAAACCTTGAACCATACGAATGTTAACAGTAAATCATTACGCGCTCTATAACTACCTCGCTTTCGATGTGCATACTTCCGCTTTAGTTAAGAAATGTAGATTTCATCACATCTTCACTCATTTAAATTGTGGGCATCAATGCGCACAAATTAAACTCGACAAGGAAGGGAAATTTCCGACATTATAAATGGCGACAGCCGAAGTAAGGAGCTATATACTGAGACCACAGCGCCGCGTAGCGACTGAAAATCTGAAAAAATTAAAATTTGGTTTCCAAGGTGCGGTTGCCAAGCAGTCTCTTTAATAGTACGTAATTAACCTCCTCCTCGCTCGTGATTCTCGCCCTCTGGCGCTCTCTCCGTTCACCTTCATCGACAAAGTCTAATATTAATACAATACCAGCACCAATAAATTGCAGACTGAATGCGCTTGTGAACGGACACACAGTTCGCTTACCGAAAGCTATCTATGTAGGATGCATAATGGGTATTTATGTTAGATAAGCAAAGGTTATTTATCAGGGGTCATGAATCTTAACCATGTAATTTTCTTTATAAGCTCGTTTCTAGTTCTGGTTTGATGCAACGTATATAACCACTACTACGACCAAAAATTCCCCTGAATCGGATGAAAAAATGTATTCAAGGCATCTTAAACTAATGCCATATTCCCCATCGCAATCACAGATGCATATCTAAACATTAAGCATTGTGCCTCACTCAAATGTCACGTGTATTTGTTTTTTACATCAGTTAAATATGGATAGCCAAGTGTCAAGCAACATGTTTTAGTTGGAAAATTTCCAGTGCATAACTCTATCAATATTTGCTACCCATTTGGAAGGAATCACTATCACTCATGATTGTAAATACCTTGTGTTTTTCTCCTTCGCCGTCAGAATATAGCCATATGTCAAATAATTCATGTTTACTTCCGGAAAACACACAACACATGCGTAGCAGAGGCGTATCATTGCATTTAATGCCGTGGGGTTGTGAATTCTTTTGATCCAATCTGAGATTGATCCAGGTAAACCATCTGATGTGTCTCCAGGTTTGGGCTGAGTAACTTTTATCACCAAACAGGAGCAGATAGTTGCCTGCCTTTTATTATTTCTCAAGAGCTGATACCACTGCAGTCAATCGTTTTACATCATATCACAAATCGCCTCTGGTACTGTGAGTCAGGGGCTGTTCTGGGTGAGATCAATAGGGGAACGACTTTTTAACGTGTCATCGGTATAAACCGTACCCACGATACCTTATATATCTCGCCCATTTGTACGCCGTGAACGCAAATGATTCATATTGGTCCTATAAGTGACCTGTAATTGAAGACTGACTTGAAATGAAGCAGCTGTTGCATAAGAACTATGGCCTATTTACTACTTTCTGTTCTTTTCAACGACTTCAATGGGTCTATAAACACAAGCTATATCAGAAGGATTGCATATGCATCGACCATTTGACGGCAGCATATGATGTTGCTGACAGAAATGTGGATAAACAAAGTGAACTATAGCCTAATTATCAGTGGATTTGAAATCCGAGATCATTGAGCGTCAAGCTGCAGATATTTGGCTCTCATATGAAGTCATCTTTATTTCAATGTTCAAACGACGCCTTTTGGCAAACTGGAAAGACAAAATTATGTACACTGAATATTGCACGTTGCCAGCAGCGTCAAATTTATATCACATCACGCAGCAATGTAATTATCTTAGTCTTTTGATAGGAAGAAGTGGTGCAAGATTATCGGACACACATATTTATGCATTAACCATTCGAATCACGTCTGCCAATCTACTGCATCCGCCGAAGAATCGTATTTATAAAGCTGGAATGTTGCTTTATTACATGTTATTTCCAACTGGATGAACACTCAGGTAAAATAATCACCATATAATTACTTTATTTGCGAGAGTGGAAATGCATTGAAGAAGAACTAATAGCATCGTTTTGAGGATTTTACATCAAATTATTACAAAACCACGGTGATGATGTTTTCAAATAAGAGTTGTGTTAATATGTGAGTGTCTTATTTCCTCCTTGTTGAAACCCATGTTGTGGAGTATAATAGCGTGATGACTGCTCAGTGCTGATATTTGCTTTACAGTCATTTTCAACTGTTCTCTTGAGGGTTTATTTTGATCAGTGATCTCTACTTTTGAATAAAGATAACATCGTACGTCAAAGAGCTGAGAAAATATAGGAATCAAATGTTTTAATCATATTCTGATGCATTGGTTGCTGTGATATTGCTTCTTCCTCCCTTCCCGCACAGATTCTTTATTCTTGTCAAGGACGACGAAATATGCTGTTATCACAGTAGACCAGATGTCCACCTGCTTACCGCAAATGGCTTGTCATGTGTTATCTGTATGATACCATGTAGGTAATCATCTCCAAGCATCCTTTAATCAGAAGGCCCGATTGTATCACAGCATAAATTGAAGTAAGACAATAATGCCCGTGTATGAATTGCATTGCATTATATGTCCAAAAACGCCATCACATGATAGCGTTGCTTGCAACAGATGTTACGACAATAGACCAGCAATGTGATAAATGGTGGAATTTGACTCCATTTAAATGGAATATAATTTACGCATAGCCTAGTGTGCCACGCTTAATGAAACGTTTAGAGAAACATTTGTTAATAAACGTTGTTTGGCTGGTTCTTTGCGATACAACAGACGGCGGAAATAAAACGTTACCGCTGACGTGCAGTCATATTATCTAGCACCATGTTTAATCATATACCACATGTAAATGCTGGTAGATCAAGAAAAATGCTTGAAATGTTTCAAAACACAAATATAACCACACTATTAAACAGTTAGAGAGGCTATATCTAATTGATTTAAATTGCAATCTCATAATTTTCGTTTTATGCACAATTGCATGAAGAGGTCAACTGTCTATGATAATCTGGGGTTCCTAAGACTGCGTGTGATACCTCCAATCCGCATGACCTCTGGAGGATATTGGTACTGCAGTAGGTTTCTTCAAAACACCAGCTGATATCGGTTTAATCACTTTCCTTCAACGGACGCCTGGATGCGTGTCGGGTGCATGCGCAGATATATACGGCTTCTGTTGTATATTCAATGTGTTGTGATCACAAAAGACTGTTCATGAAAGGTTTATTCGTGTTTCTGGAATAAATATACACCATTAATGCAAATATACAATGTATAAACAGGAGAAGCTTGTCCTTGACCTAGCGACGGGATATTGTTCTGAACAATGAAGATGTATAGACCCAAAACAAGACGTGGATGACGTTGTGGGGTTACATGGTCAGCATCCATTCAAGTAATTAGTACATCGTCTATGATAACTTGCTATGCAAATGACTGTACATTGGTGATAGAAAGAAGTAATGATATCTGAGTACTTGACATCTTCTCATTAGGAGTCATATCAAATCCGATGTACAATTATTTATTTAGTGCCTAGGAAATGCCATGGTCACAAACAATTGAATCATAATCTCTTGACAGTCATTATATGACACATGTTTCGTGTTAAAATGGAACATTCACAAATGTAATTTTACTAAAAGTTTCTAAAACAAACACAGTGCGAAAAGTATGTTTCTCCAAGATAAACATGTCACAAAATTTAACATACTATCAGGTTCCTGATATCATTATATAATTAGTGTTTTTCAACGGGCTATTAAATTAGTTACATATATAGCAAACACTGTTCGAGTAAGAAGTAAGGTTCCTTGTGGTGCCTTACATGAATTGCTTATACTGGCGTAGGTGTGAAAACGTGCATCGCATTACTATCAAATAATCAAATCTAACAATTTACTGAGCAGTTATGATGTGGAACTTCTAGGTCAGCCAAACTAGGGGAATAAAATTCCTTCAAAATCCAATTAAGCACAGCGGTACGAATCGTCCTATGTTTTCGCGTTTTAAAAGTTTAGCTTTTCTAATATTACAAAAATCGTATATTAATATCAGCGCCTGGTAAATATTAAGAATTTGCGGTAGGCAATTCGTTGCCTGAATTGTATCTTTATTCCCTTGTGATCTTCTATATTATTCGATCCTTTCAATATGTCTTTACTCTTCAATTTTTATCTGCTCAATATTCAATAAATTTATAGATGGTAGATTTTATTTAAGATGCTGATCACTTCACAACATTTTTGAAGAGGTCAAATTCTTGGACAAAAATAGTTCGATAATTTTATGCAGTTTATTGTACTGAAGTGAACAGATGGCTATTCGATATTAATGTTAATTTGGAAGTTTTTAATGTTTGGTCTGTACGTCCCACCTAACAATGTACCATTTATCAATATAAAGCTATTTTCTCTTGTGATCAATGGCAGGATTAACATTTCCTCGTAATACGTTTTGATTCCCATTGTGCCATAATCTGCACATGCTGCTCTTTTGATTTTTCATTAGTTATTTTTGGTATCAGCATTGTCCGTCCCATAAACGCTTAATGATGGGCTAAGAGGTAGGCATCAGCTATAAAGATATCATTTTGCCACTAATTGAAAATATTTCCCATTACATTGCTCGTATGTCGCTGTGAGCTTTTTCAGGCGGCTATTAAGTGTGGAATATCCATTGAGCAAGAACGATTATTGCCAATATATCGTCACACCACGAAGGAATGCAAATAGGAATTTCGTATTGCCAGCAAAGATCACTATACCAGTGCCACTCCCATTAATCGTAGGCACATATTAGCAGTTTGGCGTGTATCATATGCATTTCCGGCCTGCTCCTGAGAGTTTTTTTTTTCCAGGTTAGCAATTACGCAAATAAGCATGCTAAATTATATCTAGCTATGAGAATCGATATTGTAGGTCCGTAATCACGTAAAGATCTAGCCACAAAGACAGACACTCCAGGACAAAAGCATAGGTTTGAATGTTGGTGTAAAAATAGATCTGTCTTTCATACCATTCCTCTAACTCTTCTCCCGTCTTTCTTTCGCCGATGATTTATGGTTTGATGTTTGCTGTAATTTGGTATGCCTGTAACCTTTGGCATTCTATGCCAATTCAACCCAAGATATTATAACGCGTGCAATGGAATGATATTATTACATATCGATTCTCCAGACAAGCAAACAAAGTTAGATAATGTTACGAAGTATCATTGAAGATTTTTATGAAACTGATTTTGTTATCATCAAAGCAGGTCATGCATACGCGCTTTATGATCGTCTTCTGAAGATAAATCGCCGGTTTACATTTAACAAATTCCACCATAAATCCACTTCGATGACGGATTGACATAGCTTCGTTTGCAAAGTGTCAACGTATGACCAAGAGAAGGAACAAGCTATTGTACCGAGCGCCAACTATTCAAATGTTGCAGCACTTTTACAATCAGTGTTTATCACCAAAATATATTTTTTACACCACCTATCAACATGCCCTAGCGCTCTTGTACGAGAATTACAAATGGTGACAGATATGAATTAAGACTCGTCAATGATTATCCACTAACATATGTACGGTGGTAGTATGATAAAGTTCTATCGATTGATACCACTTTCGTGCTCGATATACTTTTATGAGTCATTGATATGTAACCGTGTTTTGATAAATGGGCTCGTAGACTGGTTCACGATAGCATGAACATACGATTGACTTTCCATTAAAACGTTTCATTAGCACGTGTGAGTCTGGTGATACCTGTTTAAACCCGGCCTTTGCTTGGTCAATATTGTCCCATGCACGACCAGATGCTTGTAAGTCCTTTATTATTCCTGTTACCATGGCAGTCTATCTATTTACACATGTGCATGCTTCGATTAACCTCGAATCGCCTCTTATATGGAAAGCCGGTTCTGATAAGAAGTAGCTGAATAAATGTGTTTGATCTTTTCTCTTCTAGCGTTACGTTAGTTGCTTCCTATGAATTGGAAGCAACCGATTGGGGAGCTACATTTGACTTATCACTGTAACCGGGATTCGTGTTGTGCATAAACATATTGTAACTGCTAGAGGAAATATGTGCTATGATTAGGAATAGTAACTGTAAGTAAGTGTCCGGCACGTTCCATTCAGCGAATGCTACAAGCAAATGAATAACGACTTACGTCGATAGGAGTTATGTCGTCGAGTACGCTTTATTCTGACGTTCCAGTCTGTTCGGTTTGGTGTTGTGCTGTCATTGTCAATGTGTAAAATATGAGCAACAAGCGTTATAAACACAATAAAAAGAGCGGTAACATAACTCTCTTGAAACACGGTCTGCATACAATTCCTTTACATCCGTATTTGTTAGGATGACAATGCGCCCTATGATCTCAGGCCACAAATTAAAAATTATTCTGACAATTCTACTGTTATCTGTTTTTTTTTTCATTTAGCTTGCGAGTACCATGAGTCTATTGATAATGTTTTAATACAACTCATTTATCACACACAGCAAGACGCATGTTCCCAATTTCTTGTATGACAGCTGGTTCATTATGGATATTTGAGTGAAAACTGAACAATATCTGTGAGTGTTGCAGTTATTCGTGTACATGATTCAAGTACTGCTATATAGTATAGAGTATAAAGAAACACAAGCATCACAATGTGGAAATTACCCGTTTCCTCCATCAGAATAAAGTATCCAGAGACATCCGAAAATATTTAGCACCATTTTAAAGATAAGATAGTCGATAATCAAATAACTGTTATTGCTGTTAATCAACCACTATTGCATTAGTGTACACAAATCGAAGCGTATTAAAGAAAAACAATCTAAGGCATTGTGGTTACTTTCGGAACAAAACACTATAAACCAAGCTAAATGATGCGATAAAACCTGTTGGCGTATCTTTATAAAATGATTATCACTATTGCTAAAATTTCTGGTCTTTTTGCTGTATGAACCAAGCCGCTGCTTGGTGGCAAATAATGCAGGTTTTTGAATTTGGCGGCCAACAAGAAGGCTTTCGGCGCTGTTTGGTTGCTAGAGGGGCGATATAGACGTATTGGGACACGACACTGTTGATGTTTTTATCTGCTCTGGTTAGGAATTTATCAGTTGATTATATGCATATTGATATTCGTTAACTCAAAGTTCGGTTATGTGATATTGTTGCCCAGCACAACATGAAATAAGGCAATGTGGGCCCTGTAAAGGAAGCGTATTCCACTGCATGGCTTTTCAAGCGTTCACATCAAACGATGTAGATTGACGTCATTTACAGTAGGCTGCACCTGCAAAAGAAATGCACAGCACTGTCCTGAAATGGAGGCGTCCCGTTTGTTTTTCTTGCATGGAAAGTGAAGTGAATCTTCATAAAAATCGCATTTGTCTTGGACTAGTTTTGTTTGCGTGAGATGCTTCAGCTACACTGCTCATTCTTTTAAGTCTGCTAATTAAGTAATCAGCATATTTACCGGACTTCTAATCTGCTGAGAGGATTTTAATCCACGGGGGTAGGTCTTATTACTTGGACATTAACCAGAGGTATTGGGGTTTAGGTTAACAAAGCTACATTTAGAATTATGTTGTAGCTAGGATAGACACAGAATGAATAAACATATTTATTAGATTACACAAAACATTGAGCAGAATGCTAATGCATATATGAGAGGGCAACTCCGGATCAATTTATCTACCATTTTTCCAACGAATTACTCATTAGTTATTTGACCATTGATGCTGTTGATATCTTCAATGGTACACCGTGTCATCAATGACAGGCACTAAACATTCACCATCTGAGTCCCACATGATACTTAATAATGGAGCAATGCTTAACAGTGTGCGCCCATCTTAGATCCAGTCATTTTGTTCCTCAATGGCACCACTCGGACAGCCCCATCTTCTGCTCTGTGTAATATCCAGACACAAAAAAAACAAAACATTATCGTGGCACTGGGTATGGTGAAGCTACCTGTCTACTATCGACATATCCCTGTTTTATTAATCAGCCGATTCCCATGGCTAATTTCCATCTCGATGCGACTCTTTAAACAATCAGACCCATCAAGTTATTTGTGATAGCCAACATAGTGTCTTGCAGTGCATATGGCGACGATGTTTACCTGGGGTGTGAGCATTCTTCGTTTATTGCATTATTACGGCAGGTGGTTTTTGTCTTATTGATCACGTACGTACTTCACATGCGCGACAGCTGTGCATTCATTAAGACCATGTGATTTGTAGAACACTTAACAGCTCTTTCTGCGCTACATAAGCATATGCTCCGATGCAAAGCCAAGTGAGTGCTAACAATCGTGTGATTGCATGGTTTATCTGAGCAGATACAATAACGCGTTGAGGTTTTAAAAAACATGTTAAGTAGTGCCTTGTGTATGACATAGATCTACGTCTTACGATGGGTTTTCTTCTGACAGACGCAACTGGTTTTATGTTTGCTGAAAGTTCATGGACTCATTGTCTGTTGCATTATATCCCAAAACGACCGATGGTATAATTACGCAAGCAGGTGCATAATATCTATATTTATCGCACGGTGCTCTCTTCTCCGGATGAAAAGTGAAACGAAGTTGTGTAAGCAGAAGAAATCGGCTCGAGCATAGTGTTACTAGGTATTTAGGATAGCCATTATGCTGGTTTGGTTTTTCTTATTATCAGAACTGGCAATTCATTGATATCAACGGATCGCCTGCAGATGAGCTAAAGGTATCTCTCATCAAAACACCTTACGCATTATTACAGGTGATACTATCGCATTTAAGAGACTGCTTTCGTGGGAACATTGAGGCAAAAGGCAAGATGAGACCAACCAAATTATAAATAATGTAGCTATGCAGCATTCCGCGATCTTCCTCAGGTTTTATCCGTCAAGCAGCATGAACGTCCGTTATCTTTTTCAGGCGTTATCTGTCAAGCAGCATGAACGTCCGTTATCTTCTTCGGGCGTTATCTGTCAAGCAGCATGAACGTCCGTTATCTTTTTCAGGCGTTATCTGTCAAGCAACATGAACGTCCGTGATCTTTTTCGAGCGTTATCCGTCAAGCAGCATGAACGTCCATTATCTTCTTCAGGCGTTATCCGTCAAGCAGCATGAACGTCCGTTATCTTCTTCGGGCGTTATCTGTCAAGCAGCATGAACGTCCGTTATCTTCTTCAGGCGTTATCCGTCAAGCAACATAACAATTAAAGCTAATGCAGACTTTCAGTATTTAACGTGCCTGTTGGTGCCTCTGTTGTCAATGACAGTCATATTCATCTATCCACCCGAATTGATGCAACCCGTCTTACTTTGGAAACATTTCCTCAGTCGCACATACACAAAATAATTCTCCTCGGCAACCCACCTAATCCCGGTTATACACGACGCGCCAAGGTCATGACGCTTCTTATCACCCGGCCTTGACACCAAGCTGCAAAATACTTAAACGTAAATTCTATGTATATAGACCAAGCGAACAGTAAATTCAAATCACCAATGTATAACACAATCAATTTGTGCAATCAATGTTCAAGTTACCGCTATCAAGCCATTGTAAGAGAAAGTCAGTTGTTTTTGTTCTCAGGCACCATCCGATCAACATGTAAATTTACCCATGTTCACTGCCAGAAAAAGCGTTGTAATCGATTGAAGAATTTTATTTAAACAATATGCAAAGGCATATCATTATAGTAAATGCCGCAATGGCTGTGACTGTTTTGAATTAAAGGCGATAGCATCATCAATTGTAAGGATATGTAATGCACGAGTGGAACATGCACAGTCCTTCAATTATCAGGTTATACCAGGAGAATAAGCAGGCGACGGTTACAACCCACCAACCATCAGGTTATACCAGGAGAATAAGCAAGCGGCGGTTACAATCCACCAACCATCAGGTTATACCAGGAGAATAAGCAGACGGCGGTTACAATCCATCAACCATCAGGTTATACCAGGAGAATAAGCAGACGGCGGTTACAATCCATCAACCATCAGGTTATACCAGGAGAATAAGCAGACGGCGGTTACGGGCTTGCACTCAGAAACTATGGCCACAAATACGAATAGATGTTTACGTATCTATCATCGCGAGAGATAGAGGAAGCATCTTGATTTTTTTCTTGAATAGAAACTGCAACAGTTTTTGTTTACCTCACCTATTTGTACACCTTTGGAGTAAATAATTCACATTTGTTCTACCATGATTTAGAATCGGTGTTTGGCTTCAAGCGTCACGGAACAGTTATATGTGACAAAAACTCCCAGTTCTATTAAGGGACTTCCGTAGGGCTACCAAAAATCTACGACTGGTAGCGATTATTTAAGAGACATGCATTATCCAAACCACTCGGTTCCATATTGTCCTGTCATTGTTGCATGAAATATGAGTAATGAGGTTATTAGCCAAGCAATCCATAGAATGATGCTATAGCAGACAAGGCACGACTGAGTACTATCCCATCGGAATAAGACAACAAGGGCATAAATCATCCAGTTTTGGTGAGATGTGCGATTTGCTGTCTCTCACACTTAATTGAGTGTCAATTGTGATATGTAATAGAAACAAGCAAATTGCACAGCGCAAGGGGCAATATTCCTTATACATTCTTAAATAACAATCGGTTTCAATGAGAATGTCTGAGTAACTATAGTGTGAAACATAGGTCTTAATTTACTTAGTACAACGAAACACTAGCAAGAACAACGCGGGAATGATTTGTTTCATATTATATGTATTCCATCAGATATTGCGTAGCACCTTTAACAAGCCCGTCGCAATTTTCATATATATTTGCCATATGATTCCATGTTGAAATCAGGATAAATAATCCTTCGACTACCAAGCAAATATTAATATCGCTACTTGATCCTTTGATATCATTAAAATATATGTCAAAATACAACAGACTCTGATGGATGCATTTGTTTTTGGAATATATCAGTATTAACAACCCAAGCAGTTACTTTTTCGTGAATCAGAGATAAAACGGGAGATCACAGGTTTTAAATGTGGAAAAACAAAGTGAACTGCAGCCTTATTATTACTGGATTTGAAATCCGAGATCATTGAGCGTCAAGCTGTAGATAATTGTCTCTCATGTAGATATAGAAAGGCCAACGAAATGTTTGACAATTACTCTCGTGTTTGGTTGGATCTGCCTTCTGCATGAGCTATTTTTATCAACCAGAGATCAAACGTTTGAGATAATTTAGTGTATCTAAATAAACTGCGAATAAATACTGAGCTAAGAGGGTGTATGATGCAAAGGCGCTATATTTTCCTTCGCATGTCCTGATTTCCATTGAGAAAAGCCAGATAATTCTGTAAGGACTTTGCATGCTACATTTATGTTTATCCGTAAATTAACCATGATTAAATTGCCATGCGATTTGCATTCGGAGAGCATTTTGGTTTATTAAGGGAAAACTAATCAGAGAATTTCTAAGAAAATCTCTTTAACTAAAGCATTAGTAGACGTCGTTTTGGGTCGCCTTGATAAATATTACTAATTCTGATATGTGCACAGTACACGGCATCGAATTACTCCGAGGCAATCTAATCAGCAAATGCATACTATTCAATCTCTTGCATAACGGCCATGGGGGTATGTATGATATTCGCATTCTATTAATTACATGAGTCTGGTCAATAATCAGATCGAACACCTGCCAAGGGGAAAAAAAAAGCTGCGAGTACATCAAAGCATCAAAAAAGTAGACACAATACTATTCCAGAAATGGATGCTTTGCCCGTTGTGTGACATTAATATGCTATCTTATGTCTAGTGAATTATTAACGGATGCATCATTGGAATTTATTTATGTAAAAGTGGATTCTAGTTTGATAGTTGAATCGTCTAGACTTGCGTCTGATCATGAGCCTTCTGTTTTAGCAAAATACGCTTCAGTATCTTTACTTTGTTACTGTGATTTCTATTGGGTTCTGGTGTTTCGACATGTTTCACCAGACATTGTTGTTCCGGAGTCACATTGGTTCTAGAGACCATGCCAAACGAGCACCTATAATCGTGTTATGGTGTTGTTTATCAGGTACCGATACACCTGAGCATATACACCACTGCATTGAGGTGGAATATGCATGTATGATAAGTGTCGTTTTTCATCACATAAACTTGACCTTTCGTAAGGCTTTTCTCCCCCTGTGGGCCGGGTGTAGAATAGGTCCACTGTTTCCCCCTGCATGTCATAAGAGGCGGTAAATAGGGGGCAACCAGTTGGCCGTGGGTTGCGACTCGTGTCGGTGGACAAGGGTATCAAGCTAGCGAGGACTATATCTGTATGTATTTTTTGACCACCCCAGCGACACCCTTCTTTCATTAACATTCACATTCGCAATCTATATCATTTCCTGGCGATTGGTGACTTGACACAGAGAACTGAGAGTCTATGGTTTCTGGTGAGAACGTTCAAAAGAAGAATGATCATGACATGTAAAACTAGTACGTCACAAAATGGATCAACTGAGAATCAGGTGACTAGCAATATAGCTCAGGCGGCAAAATCCATTACACATATATAATTATAAATCTGCTAATTCATTAACGTCCTCTGAACTATTGTACCCGCGAAAGGAGGGATTATTTGTTAAGCTCGACGGCACTTTTTTAGCGTATAGTTGATGTTGGGTGAATGCTCAGATAAACTGATCACCACAATGTTACCGCACATACGAATCGTAGAAATTAAAACGCTTAAAAAATGATTCAATTGCACCGACTTGATTATTTTCTCATCAAACTGAACCAAATAACATATATGATGATATTAAATATGATTGCGCTGCCAATGGTCATCAATATTTGATTACTAATTAGGAAGAGTTAAAACATTGTTTAAAATATTAGTCCATGAAATACACATCAAGTTGGTTTGTAAAAGAGTTCAGCGAGCTGCTTGTTGAACCATGGAGTCACAACGCTATTTGAATAGCTATTTGCTCGCAATTCTGTCCTAGCCATGGGTTTTGTCTGGGTTTCGTTTGTATTACGGTCATATTCTAACATGCTGCCATGTGATCAATCTTCCTGTGTTGAGAAGGTGCGATAGTATCAAGGTACAATTTGAACTAAAGCACTGATGCCCACCTATATAAATGTCATTGCACAATTTATCTTCAACTGCTTCTCTCTTGCTTACAGCAGGTATCATGATAATAGACTAGGTATTTGTTTCCATTAATACTGGGATACAATAAACGCAAACCCCGAACCGCCCGCCATAATGGACAATTGAAGTAAATATTCGAGTGATTTGGTGCGTTCCTCTTAATGAATCAGTCATATGTTTGTACGCTCGGACGGTGACGCCATGCGGTTGAGTGGCACGATTTTTATACAAAGCGCATATAATTTGCTTAAATTTGGCAAGCACGAGCTGTTTGGGCATAATAGAGGACGCGACTGAGAATTTGCGCAACACAATTAATTAAGTAGGGATCAAATGTGCCATACGTACGCGTGGGAAAGATATACGCATCATACTATTACGGACTAACTATTCATAGTAGTCAAAGATGCATCTATTATACATTGAGATCGCTAATATATTTATATTTAGTGCTGCTGCTCATAACATAATTCTGACGATTCCAATGGGTTTTCTTCAAACAGTGACTCATGTTTATATGGTCGCTAAAGGTTAACATTGCATGATATCACAATCAAATATAGTTCTCTGCTCCGGATGAAGAATCGAAATGAAGCCGTGTAAGCTGAAGACATCTGACAGAGCATAGGTACAACAATATTACTAAGGATTGTGGTTAAACGAATTCCGATTATCGATGACGAACTGACATACTCCAATACCGGTTCGTGTATAAAGTATCGACATGTTACCATCAGGAAAAACAAACCATCACATCAAACGTCCGCTGTTCAACTATTGAATACGATATCAGTTAATATTTTACATTCAAAGTGGAATCTTGTCTTGGCTCC
Organism: Urechis unicinctus; assembly: GCA_034190875.2. Lineage (NCBI taxonomy): Eukaryota > Metazoa > Annelida > Polychaeta > Xenopneusta > Urechidae > Urechis > Urechis unicinctus. The sequence continues at coordinate 23,092,571 of CM067344.1, forward strand.
ATCTGATTACATGCTACCCACGTTCCGTTATGAAACTGCTTGGGCGGCAGCAAATGGTGACAGGAATACATCCGGTTATGAATATTCATTAAGTTATTTGCGATGGCAGTATGCGAATGATATTTCCATGGCTGTTCCTTAATGCTGTGGACTACCGGGACATTTTCATCAATTGTTATCAATTTTTTTCCACACTGCACAATAACATTGAAGGGGTCGTAAATGGGTTTAGTTGTAGAAAGAATTTGATGCATTGTAAGTCTATTACAGGCTTGTAAGTCTATTACAGGTGTAGTTGCTCAGTTGTTATGGTAACACACACGAGCAGATGCCTACAAGTCCTGTATCATTCCTTACAAGTTGTAGCCATGACAGACTATCTATTCGCATCTGTGCGCGTATGGATTAATCATCGAATCGCCTGGATATGAAAAGCATAAGCCGGTTCTGTTAAAATGTATTAGCCGGAATGCAATTTACATTTTCCCAGAAAAAAACTTAACCATCGTTTCATTATTTGCCCTCCATACATTGGAAGTAACCGATCGGTCACGTATATTATATCACTGGCTGTTAGTGCCGGTATGTCCTGTCGTTGGGGCTGGCTTGTTCTGCCGTTAGTGCTGGCTTGTCCTGCCATTAGCGGATGATATATGAGGGATTGAGATATTAGTAATGACCTGAAAAGAGTAATGCTTACAATTAATGTAATAAGCAATCAGTATTATGAATCGCATTAGAGTCTCAGGAATCGCAACAACTTGTAAATATGCATAATCGCCTTAAATGTGCGAGGCGATTAACTTTTCCGACTAAATTCCAATATGGCGGCGAGATCGCACAACGGTTGGATTGTAACGGACTTGTTATTATGCTGGATAAAGGAGAGGAAAAGGTAACTACGTCGGAAAGTTATAAGGCATAAATGTAATATAAACTGACTCACCTGTGAAATGTATTATCAAGCAGATAATGGTATGATCCCGCCTGGCAATACAAGCTTCACAAAAGCAATGAAGAGTCAAGTCCTGTTAAACAGACAGCTTCATGATTATTGACAACAATCAAGTCACTCATGAGTAACATGGCCGTATCTGCTTCATGTTACATTAAGTCAAATAATATAACTCCATGATATAGCTAACGCCTGCAATAGAAACAATACACAAGCAAACCAACGTCCCGTGATAGAAGCATCCCTTATCAGTGATAGATCTTGTATGTCAAGAGAAGTCATCTTGATATGTATCACACAGAATTTCATACAAATAGCGTTTTGTTTGTGATGCTTTATCGCTCATGACGCAATCACTGTGAATTCTGATGACTCAAGCAGCAAATTAACCAGTCTTTCACTCAGGGAACTATGATCTTCATTCTATTTAATTCAACAGTGAGCTAGGGACTATTTCTTATCCATAGAGTATATTTGTTGAACAAAAGGGTTAAAAACAAAAGCAACATTAAGATCCTGGTGTGGCAAAGAAACACGTAAAACAGATGTCTTTTCAATTACTATATAAACCAATCGAATCCTAAAGAATTATGACACTATGTCAACATACCCCACATTGCACAGAAGCATAAGTGACCAGCTCCTCGTTGATTACGCGAATGTAATCACATTGCGTGTATGGGTTTTTCGAGTTACACAAAGGAGTGGCGAATTGAAATTCTTCATGAACAATGCGGATCAAAAACAAAACGCCCCCACCCCTAAATCATTTTAGCCGAATCAACAATATAATACGATTTCTGATGACACTGAATAAAAATATTATCGGCAGTTTATGGTTATGAGTATGACAATACTTGACCAAAGGGGAAAAGTTTGATCTCGCAGAACTTCTATCAGTGAGTTTGTGTCTCAACGATTCCTGTACGTGAATAACCTATGCCTCTGCGCTGCAACACATGCAGACACAGCAACGTTATAATTGCACTGCTGCAATGAAACCGCTCTCATTTCCTTGTTTAACTAAGCAGCCGATTTCCATGGCACCCTGATAGAGTGCAATATCTCTCTTCAGTCGACACAGAGTCGAGTAGAGTATGGAAGGATGATGTAAACCGTGAGGACCTTTATGTTTCATGTGTATTGGTGTTAATTGCGTTGATGTGACACTGTTCCTAATGTATCGCGCCCGTACTTGACGTGCGCAACAGTTGTTCATTCCCTTGGACCTTGAGATGTTTTATATAAATTAAAAGAACCGACTGCGTAACATTCCTTTTGTACATCTATTTTCCTTTCGTCTAGATTAACTCTTTGGTTTTACATATTACCTCCCGAAGAAGGGTCATTCAGCGCAAGTTTTGAAATCAATTTATATATGCATGGAAAGAGACATACAAATCTCCTACCTGCTTAACAGCTACAGTTCTGTTAAGTAGCCCAGTCTACTGGCGGGTTTCGATGTTCCTTTGTCTGGATGCGTCACCTCAGGTGAATTAATTACCACAGCAGATGTATTCAAAAACAAGAGTGTACCAGGTTTATCACCCGGCTGTTACTGCTACGGGCTCCACGGGCGTTTTCAGAAGAAGAAACACATGAGGATCCGACCTCATTCTTCATCCTACGTCATGAGCTTGAAGAGCTATCCACAAAACAAAAGTATTTGGCGATCGATGGGTCAATAAAACAACTGTATTGTAAATAACCTTTGGATTAGTAGCTGCAATAACATGTAGTATGGCTGAGCCAAGAGGTGGGTCTGTCGTGGTGTCCTCAAATAATTACCGGCTGCGTTCACCAAGTAACATGAAATGTCATTCATCATCGCAACCAGGGGAAACTAATCTGAGTTGTCCCAGGAAAATCTAGCTAAGGATAGCAATATCTAGCACCCACTAGTATAGCCTTAATGAAGGTTTAGCGTTCCTAATATTTGCAACGAAAATCTAGTAATCAGTCATTCAGATGTATTTTTGGTGTGACACATGGTATAAATCTATTTATCCTTCATATATGCATACCCTATCTTGGGTAATCGAACCCAAGTTTATTTTCAAAGGTGTCAGTAGAGGATGTGAATGTGTCGCCTCTGCGCATGCATTTAGTCGTTTACAATAACTTGCATATGATGGAAATATTAGGAACGCTACAACATCGCTGTTTTGTTCATTGCGTTTACAATGTGCTTGCTAGTTCGGGTCCGATCCTGTACGTATCCAATAACGCATATATATATATATATATATATATATATATATATATATATATATATTTATATACATATATATATATATATGCATACATATATATATATTAATATATACATATATATATGTATATATATAAAACATAGATATATAAATATTATATATATATAAACATATATATATATATATATATACACAACATACACATATGTATATGTATATATACATATATATATATATAAACATATATAGATATGCACCGTTCCTTCCTCGATATATTTATATATATATAATATACATATATATATATATATATACATATATATATATATGCATATATATGTATATATATATATATTTATAGACATATATAAACATATATAGATATGCATATATATAAATATATATATATATATATATATATATATATATATATATATATACATATATATATATATATATATATATATATATATATATATATATATATATATCTATATATATATATATATATATATAATAAATATATCTATGCATATTTATACTATATATATATATATCTTAATATATATTTATTTATAAATATATATATATATATTTATATATATATATGCACACATATATACATATTAATATACATATATATATGTATATATTTATATATATATATATATGTATATATATATATATATATTATATATGTGGAGAATACATATATATATACATATAAAATACATATATATACATATATTGCTCATGCGTATTTTTATTTATTTATATATCTTTATAAATATTTATTTATAAATATATATATATACATATATGTATATATATTTATATATATATATATATATATATATATATATATATATATATATATAGAGAGAGAGAGAGAGAGAGAGAGAGAGAGAGCGAGAGAGAGAGAGAGAGATATGCAATCTATAGACCTATGTTCGTACAGTAGGCAAGGAGATTGTTAGTTATTTCTGTTACAGCGATATACGTCATCGTTTTATATATCTGTTACCGTTACGCCTGTACGTATCCAATAACGCATCAAGGATTAATGTACATATGTAAATATTGTTGCTGTTGATAACATCAACCTGAAACTACCAATGGGTATTCTTCCGACGTGCTTTTACGTTCGGTCAAAGTTCATGTGCTTGTTATCTTTGGCATTCTATCGCAGACAATCCCCGAATAGATTATTATCGATCGCACGGTATTCCCTTCTCCGTTTACAAGGAGCAAAACGAAGAAATGTAAGCCAAGTTTATCTTATTAAGATATTATTATCATATAGGGTTGCCATAAAACTGGTTGGTTTTTCCCTGAGCAATGTATTTATATCAAAGGATCGCCTGCAGACGGTCGAAAGGTGACGTCGTGCGGGTATCAGCTTGCCGCTGAATTGAGATCACTGTACAGTGCAACAACTGCTGCAAATATTGCCTCATTGACAACGCATTTTTGTTTAATACCATATGCGGATTATTACTCGTCAATGAATAGATTAAAAAGGTATGTGCCATGGAGATTGTTGCTTCTTTTGTCCATCCATCTTATGTGGTCTAAGACGCCGTCATTCATTGGTATCACATATGTGCTTCATATGTTGCTAATACATGTGTAACTAGTATACGTTGCGTCTAGCTTTAAATGCACCTCACTAGGTATGCATAATTTACTCATCAAATGTTTCAAGATGTGGTTGTAACCTGTTAACTTTACTTGCTTGTCGATTCTTATTAAGTCGAGGCTTGTGAATAGTTACTCAGCACAGGGTAGTATTTATGGAATGCCAAGTACTTCAAATCGTAGACTGAATGCGCTCGAAAACGAACATGCAGTTGGCTCAACAAATGCTTCCTATGTTCTTACAATGGGTATTTATAAAAGTAAAGTTTATTAATCAGGGGACATTAATCTTAACCCATATTATATTGTTTAGGTTTGTTTCTAGTTGTGGGTAATAAGCGCGCCTTGATTTCACTTGACCTGTGATGAAAAAATGTTAAGACAGTAAATATCCTCACTTCTTGGAAAAATTATTGTTATGAAAAATTTGGAAAAATTATTGTTAAAGCTTACAATACCACAATTTTTAGCAATGTGCTCAATATATCAATAGTTGAAGGCAACTTTATGACCAAGGACTGTTCAAGTTGATATGTGCTTGTGAAATACCGACTCAGGATTGGACCATTGAGGGTTGTCTTTTGAGTACCATTCCATCACCTGTGATAAATGTTCAGCATTACGCTAACTCTATTCATAACTGCAAACCGATCCATCTATGTAAATTATGTGATGGCCTTGAGGTAGTAGCCAAGACAATGCCTTTCAATCAATTGGTATTCTGGTTTAACAAGATTCCTCTTCTATAATCCTCTTCAAGCTTACACTGTTGAGCACCATGATTGCATTTAAGCAACTGTACTATTTCAATCTACATTTGACGACAGAGCGTAAGTGTCTGGTGGCTTTTTAAATTTCCATACCAGTTACATTTGTTGATCGATCCGGGTTGATGTTACGTATATAGCTATGTCAACCACGGACATTTCCTCTGCTTCAGTTTTAGATAATTACCCCGGGCATACCAACTAATGCCGTTATCTCCATCCAAAAATTGTGATAATTACCCCAGGCATTTCAACCAATGCCATTATCCCAATCCCAACATTGTGAATTATCCCGCATTTAAAGGTCGCTTATCTACGGGTGTATTCGATATTCATCACCAAATAGGGATAACCAAGCTTCAAACTACGCAAACACATATCCTATAGATGTAAGCTATACAAGTTTTACTTGTTTGTCATTTGTGTATAAGGAAAATTAGCTATTCAAAACTAGATCAATATTTGTCACCTATATGCATGTACCCACAATCACGCATCGATTGGTGTAGATCGGTCGTTGTCTGCGTCATCTTAAGATTATAACAATATATCATTGTGATAACAGTAACCGTCAAACACAGGATGAACCAGGTGAACCACCAAATGTTTCCAGATTCAAGCCGAGTCACTATTGTCAGAAATACAATGCTTACAAACCTTGCATTATTCCTTACGAGATGATACCATGGCAGTCAACCTCTTCACAACTGTACACAGATTGCCACTGGTGCTGTGCGTACGGTTGGGAAAGATAATTTTAACTTTTCTGTAGTAAAAACATGACTCACCCATTTGTACGCTTTGTATGTGATCGATTCATGTTTGTCCTCCCAGTGGTTGGTAATTTAAGTTTGGGTTCCAAATAATGTAACTGTTGTATGTGAACAATGCCCTAATAATGATTGTATCACAGCTCAATTTGATGTAAGACACTTATGACCTTGTAAATGAATTGTATTGCATTATTAGTCCAAAAACGCCTTAACATTCTAAGTTTGAAATCTTAAAAGACAATAAACATCTGCAAACAATGAGTTTTTTAATCATACATCAATGAATTAAACTTGACAGTCTCATAAAGCTGTGCCACACTGTCAAGGATGTTCTTACCATATGATATTAGATGTCCCCTTGTGAAATTAAGAAAATTACCGCCTGCTTAATTTTGTATTTCCGATGTGAATTGCGTTTAATGTGGCATACATAATAACAAACAAGATGTAATTACTTGATAAGACGGAAGTCACTAGTAGGGTATGGCATTCGTCAACTAGTTATTACATTATTATTGTACGGTTGCAACTCATATTAATCGCCTCCGTTATATCACCTCGTGCTGAGCAGCAATAAACGACCTACCATATTCATTGTTATGCAATGCTTTCAAAAGACAGCATGTAATATCGGAAACCATGAGAAAATCCATTATCGTGGAGTCAGCATTGTCGGCAGCACTTGGATTATGTCATTTTGTATGTCATTGGTTCTACATCTTAAGCTTCTACCCTATCAAGTATGCAGATCTTATTCTTGAACCCCAATTAACATCTCTATAACATCTTGAGCATCTTGGGAAGCAGATGGGCAAGCTGTAATTGGGTCTAGAGGTAGTCTTTACTCCAATCCGTTTGTTAATTAGCCTGCTGCAGGTAAATGCACCATGATGTAAGCGGCATATTTTGCAATTGTAACTTTGCGGTATGCTGCAGGGATTTGGTTGAATATTGTTATGTAAATTGTGCCTTCTCTTGGTTATATCCATGTTATATTCATCTTTGGTGGACATGATGTCTCGGAAAATAATAAAATGAAGAGCATGAAAAGCTTTCAGTTATCCATTGTTTTAATATTTCTTAAGGCAATCAACCCATTTGGAGGGAATGACTATCACTCATGGATGAGTGTAAATACTTTGTTTTTTTCTCCGTCACCGTCAGAATATAACTATTATCAATTAATTCATGAAAAAACGCACAACACATGCGTAGCAGAGGCATATCATTGCATTTAATGCCGTGGGGTGTGAATCCTTCTCATCCAAACTCAGGCTGAACCAGGTGAACCACTATGAGTTTCCAGGTTTGGGCTGGGTAACAATTATCACCAAACACGAGCAGATGGTTGCCTGCCTTTTATTATTCCTCACGAGCTGATACCATTGCAGTCAATCTGCTCACATCCGTACACAAATCGCCTCTGGTACCGTGAGTCAGAGTCTGTTCTGATTGAGATAAATAGGGGAACGACTTTTGAACGTGTCATCGGTAAAAACCGTACCCACGATACCTCATATGTCTCGCCCATTTGTACGCCGTGTATATTAACGATTAATATTGTTCCTATAAGTGACTGGTAATTGAAGACTGACTTCAAAATTAAAGTAGCTGTTGCATAAGAACTATGCCCTAATTACTACTTTCTGTTCTTTTCAAAGATTTCAATGGGCCTACAAAAACAACCAACAACAGATGGAGATTTATCAGGAGATAAGCATTATCCAACCGGCTCAGCCCTATACTGTCCTCTTATTGTTGTATGAACAATGGCGATGGCAACAATGCAATCAAAAGAGAAATGCCAACGCTGCCGTGAAACACTGTCTATATAATTATTTTGTATCCGCATTTGTTATATTGACAGGGCACATTATGAATGCCTCAGCGCTATCAAATTAGAATCAGACTCCCCTGGGGGAGTTAGACTATAATATTTGGGTTGACGACCCATTAACGTGATAAGCTTTGGGCAATATGGGTCCACTCTCTCATACAGCCCAGATATACGTGTGCGGTTTCCTACATAAAGTTGATGAGCAATATACGTCTCGTGATACAGCTTTGATAAAGCAAGGCTTATCACACAAAGAACAGCGCAATGTTCTGAATACACTCTCAAGTCAAAAATGATTTACCAAGGATATTGATATTGCAGAAAGTCTGTTGATGGGTGTTTCAGTTGCACATGTACATGATATAGTGACAGATTTATTTGATGAATATAAAGAAACACCTGCATCGCTGTGTGGAAATGATCTGCTTTCACCATGTGACGCGATCCTCTGACATAATATCGGTGTACTGTCTGATGCTGTAAGGTAGAAGTGACATGATGTAAAGGTCATCCAAACTTTGGGTTAGGTTAGGTTAGTCCATCCAAGATCAAATAGATATGCTTCTCCAACAACGCAATTATCGTTATCGCTGTTGAATGCATGCATATGCATCGTATGTATGCCAGCGTCTTATTTATTAACGAACATTTGACGGCAGCAGATGATGTTGCTGACAGAAATGTGGATTAACAAAGTGAACTATAGCCTAATTATCAGTGGATTTGAAATTCGAGATCATAGAGCTTCAAGCTGCTGATATTTGGCTCTCATATAAAGTTATCTTTATTTCAACGTTCAAACGACGCTTTTTGGCACACTAGAAAGACAAAATTATGTACACTGAATATTGCACGTTGCCAGCAGCGTCAAATTTATATCACATCACGCAGCAATGTAATTATCTTAGACTCTTGATAGGAAGAAGTGGTGCAAGATGATCAGGGGACGCAATCTATCGGACACACATAATTATGCATTAATCATTCGAATCACGTCTGCCAATCTACTGCATCCGCCGAAGAATCGTATTTATAAAGCTGGAATGTTGCTTTATTACATGTTATTTCCAACTGGATGAACACTCAGGTAAAATAATCACCATATAATTACTTTATTTGCGAGAGTGGAAATGCATTGAAGAAGAACTAATAGCATCGTTTTTAGGATTTTCCATCAAATTATTACAAAACCACGGTGATGATGTTTTCAAATAAGAGTTGTGTTAATATGTGAATGTCTTATTTCCTCCTTGTTGAAACCCATGTTGTTAAATTGACTGTGGAGTATAATAGCGTCATTTTCAACTGTTCTCTTGAGGGTTTATTTTGATCAGTGATCTCTAGTTTTGAATAAAGATAACATCGTACGTCACAGAGCTGAGAAAATATAGGAATCAAATGTTTTAATCATATTCTGATGCATTGGTTGCTGTGATATTGCTTCTTCCTCCCTTCCCGCACAGATTCTTTATTCTTGTCAAGGACGAAGAAATATGCTGTTATCACAGTAGACCAGATGTCCACCTGCTTACCGCAAATGGCTTGTCATGTGTTATCTGTATGATACCATGTAAGTAATTATCTCCAAGCATCCTTCAATCAGAAGGCCCGATTGTATCGCAGCATAAATTGAAGTAAGGCACTAATGCCCCAGTAGATGAATTGCATTGCATTATATGTCCAAAAACGCCATCACATGATAGCGTTGCTTGCAACAGATGTTAAGACAATAGACCAGCAATGAGATAAATGGTGGAATTTTACTCCATTTAAATGGAATATAATTTACGCATAGCCTAGTGTGCCACGCTTAATGAAACGTTTAGAGAAACATTTTGTTAATAAACGTTGTTTGGCTGGTTCTTTGCGATACAACAGACGGCGGAAATAAAACGTTACCGCTGACGTGCAGTCATATTATCTAGCACCATGTTTAATCATATACCACATGTAAATGCTGGTAGATGAAGAAAAATGCTTGAAATGTTTCAAAACACAAATATAACCACACTATTAAACAGTTAGAGAGGCTATATCTAATTGATTTAAATTGCAATCTCATAATTTTCGTTTTATGCACAATTGCATGAAGAGGTCAACTGACTATGATAATCTGGGTTTCCTAAGACTGCACGTGATACCTCCAATCCGCATGACCTCAGGAGGATATTGGTACTGCAGTAGGTTTCTTCAAAACACCAGCTGATATCGGTTTAATCACTTTCCTTCAACGGACGCCTGGTTGCGTGTCGGGTGCATGCGCAGATATATACGGGTTCTGTTGTTTATTCAATGTGTTGTGATCACAAAAGACTGTTCATGAAAGGTTTATTCGTGTTTCTGGAATAAATATACACCATTAATGCAAATATACAATGTATAAACAGGAGAAGCTTGTCCTTGACCTAGTGACGGGATATTGTTCTGAACAATGAAGATGTATAGACCAAAAACTAGACGTGGATGACGTTGTGGGGTTACATGGTCAGCATTCATTCAAGTAATTAGTACATCGTCTATGATAACTTGCTATGCAAATGACTGTACATTGGTGATAGAAAGAAGTAATGATATCTGAGTACTTGACATCTTCTCATTAGGAGTCATATCAAATCCGATGTACAATTATTTATTTAGTGCATAGGAAATGCCATGGTCACAAACAATTGAATCATAATCTCTTGACAGTCATTATATGACACATGTTTCGTGTTAAAATGGAACATTCACAAATGTAATTTTACTAAAAGTTTCTAAAACAAACACAGTGCGAAAAGTATGTTTCTCCAAGATAAACATGTCACAAAATTTAACATACTATCAGGTTCCTGATATCATTATATAATTAGTGTTTTTCAACGGGCTATTAAATTAGTTACATATATAGCAAACACTGTTCGAGTAAGAAGTAAGGTTCCTTGTGGTGCCTTACATGAATTGCTTATACTGGCGTAGGTGTGAAAACGTGCATCGCATTACTATCAAATAATCAAATCTAACAATTTACTGCGCAGTTATGATGTGGAACTTCTAGGTCAGCCAAACTAGGGGAATAAAATACCTTCAAAATCCAATTAAGCACAGCGTTACGAATCGTCCTATGTTTTCGCGTTTTAAAAAGTTTAGCTTTTCTAATATTACAAAAATCGTATATTAATATCAGCGCCTGGTAAATAATAAGAATTTGCGGTAGGCAATTCGTTGCCTGAATTGTATCTTTATTCCCTTGTGATCTTCTATATTATTCGATCCTTTCAATATGTCTTTACTCTTCAATTTTTATCTGCTCAATATTCAATAAATTTATAGATGGTAGATTTTATTTAAGATGCTGATCACTTCACAACATTTTTGAAGAGGTCAAATTCTTGGACAAAAATAGTTCGATAATTTTATGCAGTTTATTGTACTGAAGTGAACAGATGGCTATTCGATATTAATGTTAATTTGGAAGTTTTTAATGTTTGGTCTGTACGTCCCACCTAACAATGTACCATTTATCAATATAAAGCTATTTTCTCTTGTGATCAATGGCAGGATTAACATTTCCTCGTAATACGTTTTGATTCCCATTGTGCCATAATCTGCACATGCTGCTCTTTTGATTTTTCATTAGTTATTTTTGGTATCAGCATTGTCCGTCCCATAAACGCTTAATGATGGGCTAAGAGGTAGGCATCAGCTATAAAGATATCATTTTGCCACTAATTGAAAATATTTCCCATTACATTGCTCGTATGTCGCTGTGAGCTTTTTCAGGCGGCTATTAAGTGTGGAATATCCAATGAGCAAGAACGATTATTGCCAATATATCGTCACACCACGAAGGAATGCAAATAGGAATTTCGTATTGCCAGCAAAGATCACTATACCAGTGCCACTCCCATTAATCGTAGGCACATATTAGCAGTTTGGCGTGTATCATATGCATTTCCGGCCTGCTCCTGAGAGTTTTTTTTTTTTTCAGTTTAGCAATTACGCAAATAAGCATGCTAAATTATATCTAGCTAGAGAAATCGATATTGTAGGTCCGTAATCACGTAAAAATCTAGCCACAAAGACAGACACTCCAGGACAAAAGCATAGGTTTGAATGTTGGTGTAAAAATAGATCTGTCTTTCATACCATTCCTCTAACTCTTCTCCCGTCTTTCTTTCGCCGATGATTTATGGTTTGATGTTTGCTGTAATTTGGTATGCCTGTAACCTTTGGCATTCTATGCCAATTCAACCCAAGATATTATAACGCGTGCAATGGAATGATATTATTACATATCGATTCTCCAGACAAGCAAACAAGTTAGATAATGTTACGAAGTATCATTGAAGATTTTTATGAAAACTGATTTTGTTATCATCAAAGCAGGTCATGCATACGCGCTTTAGCGCCAACTATTCAAATGTTGCAGCACTTTTACAATCAGTGTTTATCACCAAAATATATTTTTACACCACCTATCAACATGCCCTAGCGCTCTTGTACGAGAATTACAAATGTTGGTGACAGATATGAATTAAGACTCGTCAATGATTATCCACTAACATATGTACGGTGGGTAGTATGATAAAGTTCTATCGATTGATACCACTTTCGTGCTCGATATACTTTTCATGAGTCATTGATATGTAACCGTGTTTTAAGGTTTATTCGTGTTTCTGGAATAAATATACACCATTAATGCAAATATACAATGTATAAACAGGAGAAGCTTGTCCTTGATCGAGCGACGGGATATTGTTCTGAACAATGAAGATGTATAGACCAAAAACTAGACGTGGATGACGTTGTGGGGTTACATGGTCAGCATCCATTCAAGTAATTAGTACATCGTCTATGATAACTTGCTATGCAAATGACTGTACATTGGTGATAGAAAGAAGTAATGATATCTGAGTACTTGACATCTTCTCATTAGGAGTCATATCAAATCCGATGTACAATTATTTATTTAGTGCATAGGAAATGCCATGGTCACAAACAATTGAATCATAATCTCTTGACAGTCATTATATGACACATGTTTCGTGTTAAAATGGAACATTCACAAATGTAATTTTACTAAAAGTTTCTAAAACAAACACAGTGCGAAAAGTATGTTTCTCCAAGATAAACATGTCACAAAATTTAACATACTATCAGGTTCCTGATATCATTATATAATTAGTGTTTTTCAACGGGCTATTAAATTAGTTACATATATAGCAAACACTGTTCGAGTAAGAAGTAAGGTTCCTTGTGGTGCCTTACATGAATTGCTTATACTGGCGTAGGTGTGAAAACGTGCATCGCATTACTATCAAATAATCAAATCTAACAATTTACTGCGCAGTTATGATGTGGAACTTCTAGGTCAGCCAAACTAGGGGAATAAAATACCTTCAAAATCCAATTAAGCACAGCGTTACGAATCGTCCTATGTTTTCGCGTTTTAAAAGTTTAGCTTTTCTAATATTACAAAAATCGTATATTAATATCAGCGCCTGGTAAATAATAAGAATTTGCGGTAGGCAATTCGTTGCCTGAATTGTATCTTTATTCCCTTGTGATCTTCTATATTATTCGATCCTTTCAATATGTCTTTACTCTTCAATTTTTATCTGCTCAATATTCAATAAATTTATAGATGGTAGATTTTATTTAAGATGCTGATCACTTCACAACATTTTTGAAGAGGTCAAATTCTTGGACAAAAATAGTTCGATAATTTTATGCAGTTTATTGTACTGAAGTGAACAGATGGCTATTCGATATTAATGTTAATTTGGAAGTTTTTAATGTTTGGTCTGTACGTCCCACCTAACAATGTACCATTTATCAATATAAAGCTATTTTCTCTTGTGATCAATGGCAGGATTAACATTTCCTCGTAATACGTTTTGATTCCCATTGTGCCATAATCTGCACATGCTGCTCTTTTGATTTTTCATTAGTTATTTTTGGTATCAGCATTGTCCGTCCCATAAACGCTTAATGATGGGCTAAGAGGTAGGCATCAGCTATAAAGATATCATTTTGCCACTAATTGAAAATATTTCCCATTACATTGCTCGTATGTCGCTGTGAGCTTTTTCAGGCGGCTATTAAGTGTGGAATATCCAATGAGCAAGAACGATTATTGCCAATATATCGTCACACCACGAAGGAATGCAAATAGGAATTTCGTATTGCCAGCAAAGATCACTATACCAGTGCCACTCCCATTAATCGTAGGCACATATTAGCAGTTTGGCGTGTATCATATGCATTTCCGGCCTGCTCCTGAGAGTTTTTTTTTTTCCAGTTTAGCAATTACGCAAATAAGCATGCTAAATTATATCTAGCTAAGAGAATCGATATTGTAGGTCCGTAATCACGTAAAAATCTAGCCACAAAGACAGACACTCCAGGACAAAAGCATAGGTTTGAATGTTGGTGTAAAAATAGATCTGTCTTTCATACCATTCCTCTAACTCTTCTCCCGTCTTTCTTTCGCCGATGATTTATGGTTTGATGTTTGCTGTAATTTGGTATGCCTGTAACCTTTGGCATTCTATGCCAATTCAACCCAAGATATTATAACGCGTGCAATGGAATGATATTATTACATATCGATTCTCCAGACAAGCAAACAAAGTTAGATAATGTTACGAAGTATCATTGAAGATTTTTATGAAACTGATTTTGTTATCATCAAAGCAGGTCATGCATACGCGCTTTATGATCGTCTTCTGAAGATAAATCGCCGGTTTACATTTAACAAATTCCACCATAAATCCACTTCGATGACGGATTGACATAGCTTTGTTTGCAAAGTGTCAACGTATGACCAAGAGAAGGAACAAGCTATTGTACCGAGCGCCAACTATTCAAATGTTGCAGCACTTTTACAATCAGTGTTTATCACCAAAATATATATTTTTTACACCACCTATCAACATGCCCTAGCGCTCTTGTACGAGAATTACAAATGGTGACAGATATGAATTAAGACTCGTCAATGATTATCCACTAACATATGTACGGTGGTAGTATGATAAAGTTCTATCGATTGATACCACTTTCGTGCTCGATATACTTTTATGAGTCATTGATATGTAACCGTGTTTTGATAAATGGGCTCGTAGACTGGTTCACGATAGCATGAACATACGATTGACTTTCCATTAAAACGTTTCATTAGCACGTGTGAGTCTGGTGATACCTGTTTAAACCCGGCCTTTGCTTGGTCAATATTGTCCCATGCACGACCAGATGCTTGTAAGTCCTGTATTATTCCTGTTACCATGGCAGTCTATCTATTTACACATGTGCATGCTTCGATTAACCTCGAATCGCCTCTTATATGGAAAGCCGGTTCTGATAAGAAGTAGC
This sequence comes from Urechis unicinctus, assembly GCA_034190875.2. Classification (NCBI taxonomy): domain Eukaryota; kingdom Metazoa; phylum Annelida; class Polychaeta; order Xenopneusta; family Urechidae; genus Urechis; species Urechis unicinctus. Next base: position 23,108,104 of record CM067344.1, read on the forward strand.
TGAAGAAATGTGTTTGATCTTTTCTCTTCTAGCGTTACGTTAGTTGCCTCCTATGAATTGGAAGTAACCGATTGGGGAGCTACATTTGTCTTATCACTGTAACCGGGATTCGTGTTTTGCATAAACATATTGAAACTGCTAAAGGAAATATGTGCTATGATTAGGAATAGTAACTGTAAGTAAGTGTCCGCACGTTCCATTCAGCGAATGCTACAAGCAAATGAATAACGACTTACGTCGATAGGAGTTATGTCGTCGAGTACGCTTTATTCTGACGTTCCAGTCTGCTCGGTTTGGTGTTGTGCTGTCATTGTCAATGTGAAAAAATATGAGCAACAAGCGTTATAAACACAATAAAAAGAGCGGTAACATGACTCTCTTGAAACACGGTCTGCATACAATTCCTTTAAATCCGTATTTGTTAGGATGACAATGCGCCCAATGATCGATCACCACATTGGACCAGAATCCCTTTCAGCACAGGGACTGTTAGATTTTGGGTTGATGGCCAATTATAGTAATGCAGTATTGGATATGCGGGTCCGCTTTCTCAGGCCACAAATTAAAAATTATTCGGACAATTCTACTGTTATCTGTTTTTTCCATTTAGCTTGCGAGTACCATGAGTCTATTGATAATGTTTTAATACAACTCATTTATCACACACAGCAAGACGCATGTTCCCAATTTCTTGTATGACAGCTGGTTCATTATGGATATTTGAGTGAAAACTGAACAATGTCTGTGAGTGTTGCAGTTATTCGTGTACATGATTCAAGTACTGCTATATAGTATAGAGTATAAAGAAACACCAGCATCACAATGTGGAAATTACCTGTTTCCTCCATCAGAATAAAGTATCCAGAGACATCCGAAAATATTTAGCACCATTTTAAAGATAAGATAGTCGATAATCAAATAACTGTTATTGCTGTTGAGTTGAATATTCAAGTTAATCAACCACTATTGCATTAGTGTACACAAATCGAAGTGTGATTACGTTCGGAACAAAACACTATAAACCAAGCTAAATGATGCGATAAAACCTGTTGGCGTATCTTTATAAAATGATTATCACTATTGCTGAAATTTCCGGTCTATTTGCTGTATGAACCAAGCCGCTGCTTGGTGGCAAATAATGCAGGTTTTTGCATTTGGCGGCCAACAAGAAGGATTTCGGTGCTGTTTGGTTGCTAGGGGCGATATAGACATATTGGGACACGACACTGTTGATGTTTTTATCTGCTCTGGTTAGGAATTTATCAGTTGATTATATGTATATTGATATTGGTTAACTCAAATTTCGGTTATGTGATATTGTTGCCGAGCTAAACATGAAATAAGGCACTGTGGGCCCTGTAAAGGAATCGTATTCCATTGCATGGCTTTTCAAGCATTCACATCAAACGATGTAGATTGACGGCATTTGCAGTAGACTGCACCTGCAAAAGAAATGCACAGCACTGTCCTGAAATGGATGCGTCCCGTTTGTTTTTTCTTGCATGGAAAGTGAAGTGAATCTTCATAAAAATCGCATTTGTCTTGGACTAGTTTTGTTTGCGTGAGATGCTTCAGCTACACTGCTCATTCTTTTAAGTCTGCTAATTAAGTAATCAGCATATTTACCGGAGAGGATTTTAATCCACGGGGGTATGTCTTATAACTTGAACATTAACCAGAGGTATTGGGGTTTGGGTTTAAAAAGCTACATTTAGAATTATGTTGTAGCTAGGATAGACACAGCATGAATAAACATGTTACACAACACATTGAGCAGAAATATGCTAATGCATATATGAGAGGGCAACTCCGGATCAATTTATCTATCATTTTTCCAACGAATTACTTATTAGTTATTTGACCCATGATGATGTTGATATCTTCACATTCCGCGTGTGGCCTTATCATGTTATGTTTGGGAGAGGCAAGTCAAAATACCTGAAAGGCAATTGAGATCTCATAACAAAACGCCTTTTCGAAACCTGGATTAAAGTCATCATACAACAAAGATGTTTCTTGACAGTAAAGAAAAAATATCTCCTCTAGAGATTTAAAGAATGAATATCTGTGCCATGATATGTGTTTGAGTCGATTACTTTTAATGATGCATAAATGCTGACAATTACGACACGACCAAATGGAAATGACAATTTGCGCCCATCTTAGATCCAGTCATTTTGTTCCTCAATGGCACCACTCGGACAGCCCCATCTTCTGCTCTGTGTAATATCCAGACACAAAAAAAAACCCATTATCGTGGCACTGGGTATGGTGAAGCTACCTGTCTACTATTGACATATCCCTGTTTTATTAATCAGCCGATTCCCATGGCTAATTTCCATCTCGATGCGACTCTTTAAACAATCAGTCCCATCAAGTTATTTGCGATAGCCAACACAGTGTCTTGCAGCTCATATGGTGACGATGTTAACTTGGTGTGCAAATATTCTTCCTTTATAGCATTATAAAGGCAGTTTTTGTCGTATTTATCACGTACGTACTTCACATGCGCGACAGCTGTGCATTCATTGAGACCATGTGATTTGTAGAACACTTAACAGCTCTTTCTGCGCTACATTAGCATGTGCCCAGATGCAATGCGAAGTGAGTGCTAACAATAGTGTGATTGCGTGGTTTATCTGAGCAGATACAATAACGCGTTGAGGTTTTAAAAACATGTAAAGTGGTGCCTTGTTAATGACATAGATCTAACTCTTACGATGGGTTTTCTACTGACAGAGGTAACTGTTTTTATGTTTGCTGAAAGTTCATGGGCTCATTGTCTGTTGCATTATATCCTAAAACGACCAATGGTATCATTACGTCAGCAATTGCATAATATCTATATTTATCGCACGATGCTCTCTTCTCCGGATGAAAAGTGAAACGAAGTTGTGCAAGCAGAAGAAATCGGCTCAAGCATAGTGTTACTAGGTATTATTTAGGGTTGCCATAATGCTGGTTTGGTTTTTCTTATAATCAGAACTGGCAATTTATTGATATCACAGGATCGCCTGCAGACGAGCTACAGGTATCTCTCATCAAAACACCTTACGCATTATTATAGGTGATACTATCGCATTTAAGAGACTGCTTTCGTGGGAACATTGAGGCAAAAGGCAAGATGAGACCAGCCAAATTATAAATAATGTAGCTATGCAGCATTCCGCGATCTTCCTCAGGTTTTATCCGTCAAGCAACATGAACGTCTTTGATCTTCTTTAGGCGTTATCTGTCAAGCAACATGAACGTCTTTGATCTTCTTTAGGCGTTATCTGTCAAGCAACATGAACGTCTTTGATCTTCTTTAGGCGTTATCTGTCAAGCAACATGAACGTCCGTTATCTTCTTCGGGCGTTATCCGTCAAGCAGCATGAACGTCCGTGATCTTCTTCAGGCGTTATCCGTCAAGCAGCATGAACGTCTGTTATCTTCTTTAGGCGTTATCTGTCAAGCAGCATGAACGTCCGTTATCTTCTTCAGGCGTTATCCGTCAAGCAGCATGAACGTCCGTGATCTTCTTCGGGCGTTATCCGTCAAGCAGCATGAACGTCCGTTATCTTCTTCAGGCGTTATCCGTCAGGCAACATAACAATTAAAGCTAATGTAGACGTTCAGTATTTAACGTGCCTGTTGGTGCCTCTGTTGTCAATGACAGTCATATTCATCTATCCACCCGAATTGATGCAACCCGTCTTACTTTGGAAACATTTCCTCAGACGCACATACATAAAATAATTCTCCTCGGCAACCCACCTAATCCCGGTTATACACGACGCGCCAAGGTCATGACGCTTCTTATCACCCGGCCTTGACACCAAGCTGCAAAATACTTAAACATAAATTCTATGTATATAGACCAAGCGAGCAGTAAATTCAAATCACCAATGTATAACACAATCAATTTGTGCAATCAATGTTCAAGTTACCGCTATCAAGCCATTGTATGAGAAAGTCAGTTGTTTTTGTTCTCAGGCACCATCCGATCAACATGTAAATTTACCCATGTTCACTGCCAGAAAAAGCGTTGTAATCGATTGAAGAATTTTATTCAAACAATGTGTTGCAACGGCATATCATTGTAGTAAATGCCACAATGGCTGTGACTGTTTTGAATTAAAGGCGATAGCATCATCAATTGTAAGGATATGTAATGCACGAGTGGAACATGCACAATCCTTCAATTATCAGGTTATACCGGAAGAATAAGCAAGCGGCGGTTACAATCCATCAACCATCAGGTTATACCAGGAGAATAAGCAGACGGCGGTTACAATCCATCAACCATCAGGTTATACCAGGAGAATAAGCAGACGGCGGTTACAATCCACTAACCATCAGGTTATACCAGGAGAATAAGCAGACGGCGGTTACAATCCTTCAGCCATCAGCTTATACCAGGAGAATAAGCAGGCGGCGGTTACAATCCTTCAACCATCAGCTTATACCAGGAGAATAAGCAAGCGGCGGTTACAATCCATCAACCATCAGGTTATACCAGGAGAATAAGCAGACGGCGGTTACAATCCATCAACCATCAGGTTATACCAGGAGAATAAGCAGACGGCGGTTACAATCCATCAACCATCAGGTTATACCAGGAGAATAAGCAGACGGCGGTTACGGGCTTGCGCTCAGAAACTATGGCCACAAATACGAATAGATGTTTACGTATCTATCATCGCGAGAGATAGAGGAAGCATCTTGATTTTTTTCTTGAATAGAAACTGCAACAGTTTTTGTTTGCCTCACCTATTTGTACACCTTTGGAGTAAATAATTCACATTTGTACTACCATGATTTAGAATCGGTGTTTGGCTTCAAGCGTCACGGAACAGTTATATGTGACAAAAACTCCCAGCTCTATTAAGGGACTTCCGTAGGGCTACCAAAAATCTACGACTGGTAGCGATTATTTAAGAGACAGGCATTATCCAAACCACTCGGTTCCTGTCATTGTTGCATGAAATATGAGTAATGAGGTTATTAGCCAAGCAATCCATAGAATGATGCTATAGCTGACGTGAAACACTCTCTACTATTTCTTTGGATTTCCATTTGTTTTGCAGACAAGGCACGACTGAGTACTATCCCATCGGAATAAGGCAACAAGGGCATAAATCATCCAGTTTTGGTGAGATGTGCGATTTGCTGTCTCTCACACTTAATTGAGTGTCAATTGTGATATGTAATAGAAACAAGCAAATTGCACAGCGCAAGGGGCAATATTCCTTACACATTCTTAAATAACAATCGGTTTCAATGAGAATGTCTGAGTAACTATAGTGTGAAACATAGGTCTTAATTTACTTAGTACAACGAAACACTAGCAAGAACAACGCGGGAATGATTTGTTTCATATTATATGTATTCCATCAGATATTGCGTAGCACCTTTAACAGGCCCGTCGCAATTTTCATATATATTTGCCATATGATTCCATGTTGAAATCAGGATAAATAATCCTTCGACTACCAAGCAAATATTAATATCGCTACTTGATCCTTTGATATCATTAAAATATATGTCAAAATACAACAGACTCTGATGGATGCATTTGTTTTTGGAATATATCAGTATTAACAACCCAAGCAGTTACTTTTTCGTGAATCAGAGATAAAACGGGAGATCACAGGTGTTAAATGTGGCAAAACAAAGTGAACTACAGCCTTATTATTACTGGATTTGAAATCCGAGATCATTGAGCGTCAAGCTGTAGATAATTGTCTCTCATGTAGATATAGAAAGGCCAACGAAATGTTTGACAATTACTCTCGTGTTTGGTTGGATCTCCCTTCTGCATGAGCTATTTTTATCAACCAAAGATCAAACGTTTGAGATAATTAAGTGTATCTAAATAAACTGCGAATAAATACTGAGCTAAGAGGATGTATGATGCAAAGGCGCTATATTTTCCTTCGCGTGTCCTGATTTCCATTGAGAAAAGCCAGATAATTCTGTAAGGACTTTGCATGCTACATTTATGTTTATCCGTAAATTAACCATGATTAAATTGCCAAGCGATTTGCATTCGGAGATCATTTTGGTTTATTAAGGGAAAACTAATCAGAGAATTTCTAAGAAAATCTCTTTAACTAAAGCATTAGTAGACGTCGTTTTGGGTCGCCTTGATAAATATTACTAATTCTGATATGTGCACAGTACACGGCATCGAATTACTCCGAGGCAATCTAATCAGCAAATGCATACTATTCAATCTCTTGCATAACGGCCATGGGGGTATGTATGATATTCGCATTCTATTAATTACATGAGTCTGGTCAATAATCAGATCGAACACCTGCCAAGGGGCAAAAAAACTGCGAGTACATCAAAGCATCAAAAAAGTAGACACAATACTATTCCAGAAATGGATGCTTTGCCCGTTGTGTGACATTAATATGCTATCTTATGTCTAGTGAATTATTAACGGATGCATCATTGGAATTTATTTATGTAAAAGTGGATTCTAGTTTGATAGTTGAATCGTCTAGACTTGCGTCTGATCATGAGCCTTCTGTTTTAACAAAATACGCTTCAGTATCTTTACTTTGTTACTGTGATTTCTATTGGGTTCTGGTGTTTCGACATGTTTCACCAGACATTGTTGTTCCGGAGTCACATTGGTTCTAGATACCATGCCAAACGAGCACCTATAATCGTGTTATGGTGTTGTTTATCAGGTACCGGTACACCTGAGCATATACACCACTGCATTGAGGTGGAATATGCATGTATGATAAGTGTCGTTTTTCATCACATAAAATTGAGGCTTTTCTCCCCCTGTGGGTCCGGGTGTAGAATAGGTCCACTGTTTCCTCCTGCATGTCATAAGAGGCGGCTAATAGGGGGCAACCAGTTGGCCGTGGGTTGTGACTCGTGTCGGTGGACAAGGGTATCAAGCTAGCGAGGAATATATCTGTATGTATTTGTTGGCCACCCCAGCGACACCCTTCTTTCATTAACATTCACATTCGCAATCTATGTCATTTCCTGACTATTGGTGACTTGACACAGAGAACTGAGAGTCTATGGTTTTTGGTGAGAACGTTCAAAAGAAGAATGATCATGACATGTAAAACTAGTATGTCACAAAACGGATAAACTGAGAATCAGGTGACTAGCAATATATCTCAGGCGGCAAAATCCATTACACATATATAATTATAAATCTGCTAATCCAATAACGTCCTCTGAACTATTGTACCCGCGAAAGGAGGGATTATTTGTTAAGCTCCACGGCACTTTATTAGCGTATCGTTGATGTTGGGTGAATGCTCAGATAAACTGATCACCACAATGTTACCGCACATACGAATCATAGAAATTAAAACGCTTAAAAAATGATTCAATTGCACCGACTTGATTATATTCTCATCAAACTGAACCAAATAACATATATGATGATATTAAATATGATTGCGCCAATGGTCATCAATATTTGATTACTAATTAGGAAGAGTTAAAACATAGTTTAAAATATTAGTCCATGAAATACACATCAAGTTGGTTTGTAAAAGAGTTCAGCAAACTGGTTGTTGAACCATGGAGTAACAACGCGATTTGAATAGCTATTTGCTCGCAATTCTGTCCTAGCCATGGGTTTTGTATGGGTTTCGTTTGTATTACGGTCATATTCTAACATGCTGCCATGTGGTCAATCTTCCTGTGTTGAGAAGGTGCGATAGTATCAAGGTACAATTTGAACTAAAGCACTGATGCCCACCTATATAAATGTCATTGCAAAATTTATCTTCAACTGCTTCTCTCTTGCTTACAGCAGGTATCATGACAATAGACTAGGTATTTGTTTCCATTAATGCTGGGTTACAATTAACGCAAAGCCCGAACCGCCAACCATAAAGGGCAATTGAAGTAAATATTCGAGTGATTTGGTGCGTTACTCTTAATGCATCAGTCATATGTTTGTACGCTCGGACGGTGACGTCATGCGGTTGAGTGGCACGATTTAATACAAAGCGCGTATAATTTGCTTAAATTTGGCAAGCACGAGCTGTTTGGGCATAATAGAGGACGCGACTGAGAATTTGCGCAACACAATTAATTAAGTAGGGATCAAATGTACCATACGTACGCGTGGGAACGATATACGCATCATACTATTACTCTTTGTTTTGAGGTTAACGGACTAACTATTCATAGTTGTTAAACATGCATCTATTACACATTGAGATCGCTTATATATTTATATTTAGTGCTGTTGCTCATAACATAATTCTGACGATTCCAATGGGTTTTCTTCAAACAGTGACTCATGTTTCTATGGTCGCTAAAGGTTTACATTGCATGATATCACAATCAAATAGAGTTCTCTGCTCCGGATGAAGAATCGAAATGATGCCGTGTAAGCTGAAGACATCTGACAGAGCATAGGTACAACAATTTTACTAAGGATTGTCGTTAAACGAATTCCGATTATCGATGACGAACTGGCATACTTCAATACCGGTTCGTGTATAAAGTATCGACATGTTACCATCAGGAAAAACAAACCATCACATCAAACGTGCGCTGTTCAACTATTGAATACGATATCAGTTAATATTTTACATTCAAAGTGGAATCTTGTCTTGGCTCCATCTGATTACATGCTACCCACGTTCCGTTTTGATACTGCTTGGGCGGCAGCAAATGGTGACAGGAATACATCCGGTTATGAATATTCATTAAGTTATTTGCGATGGTAGCATGCGAATGATATTTCCATGGTTGTTCCTAAATGCTGTGGACTACCGGGACATTTTCATCAATTGTTATCAATTTTTTTCCACACTGCACAATAACATTGAAGGGGTCGTAAATGGGTTTAGTTGTAGAAAGAATTTGATGCATTGTAAGTCTATTACAGGCTTTGGTGTAGTTGCTCAGTTGTTATGGTAACACACACGAGCAGATGCCTACAAGTCCTGTAACATTCCTTACAAGTTGTAGCCATGACAGACTATTCGCATCTGTGCGCGTATGGATTAATCATCGAATCGTCTGGATATGGAAAGCATAAGCCGGTTCTGTTAAAATGTATTAGCCGGAATGCAATTTACATTTTCCCAGAAAAAAACAACCATCGTTTCATTATTTGCCCTCCATACATTGGAAGTAACCGATCGGTCACGTATATTATATCACTGGCTGTTAGTGCCGGTATGTCCTGTCGTTGGGGCTGGCTTGTTCTGCCGTTAGTGCTGGCTTGTCCTGCCATTAGCGGATGATATATGAGGGATTGAGATATTAGTAATGACCTGAAAAGTGTAATGTTACAATTAATGTAATAAGCAATCAGTATTATGAATCGCATTAGAGTCTCAGGAATCGCAACAACTTGTAAATATGCATAATCGCCTTAAATGTGCGAGGCGATTAACTTTTCCGACTAAATTCCAATATGGCGGCGAGATCGCGCAACGTAAGTCGGATTGTAACGGACTTGTTGTTATGCTGGATAAAGGAGAGGAAAGGGTAACTAGGTCGGAAAGTTATAAGGTATAAATGTAATATAAACTGACTCACCTGTGAAATGTATTATCAAGCAGATGATGGTATGATCCCGCCTGGAAATACAAGCTTCACAAAAGCAATGAAGAGTCAAGTCCTGTTAAACAGACTGCTTCATGATTATTGACAACAATCAAGTCACTCATGAGTAACATGGCCGTATCTGCTTCATGTTACATTAAGTCAAATAATATAACTCCATGATATAGCTAACGCCTGCAATAGAAACAATACACAAGCAAACCAACGTCCCGTGATAGAAGCATCCCTTATCAGTGATAGATCTTGTATGTCAAGAGAAGTCATCTTGATATGTATCACACAGAATTTCATACAAATAGCGTTTTGTTTGTGATGCTTTATCGCTCATGATGCAATCACTGTGAATTCTGATGACTCAAGGAGCAAATTAACCAGTCGTTCACCCAGGGAACTATGATCTTCATTCTATTAAATTCAACAGTGAGCTAGGGACTATTTCTTGTCCATAGAGTTTGTTTGCTGAACAGAAGGGTTAAAAGGCAACATTAAGATCCTGGTGTGGCAAAGAAACACGTACAACAGATGTCTTTTCAATTACTATATAAACCAATTGAATCCTAAAGAATTATGACACTATGCCAACATACCCCACATTGCACAGAAGCATAAGTGACCAGCTCGCCGTTGATTACGCGGATGTAATCACATTGCGTGTATGGGTTTTTCGAGTTACACAAAGGAGTAGCGAATTGAAATTCTTCATGAACAATGCTGATAAAAAACAAAACGCCCCCACTAAATCATTTTAGCCGAATCAACAATATAATACGATTTCTGATGACACTGAATACAAATATCATCGGCAGTTTATGGTTATGAGTATGACAATACTTGACCAAAGGTAAAAATTTGATCTCGCAGAACTTATATCAGTAAGTTTGTGTCACAACGATTCCTGTACTTGAATAACCTATGCCTCTGCGATGCAACACATGCAGACACAGCAACGTTATAATTGCACTGTTGCAATGAAACCGCTCTCATTTCCTTGTTTAACTAAGCAGCCGATTTCCATGGCACCCTGATAGAGTGCATCATCTCTCTTCAGTCGACACAGAGTCGAGTAGAGTATGGAACGGTGATGTTAACCTGGAGGCCCTTTATGTTTCAAGCGTATTGGTGTTAATTGCGTTGAAGTGACGTTGTTCCTAATGTATCGCGCCCGTACTTGACGTGCGCAAAAGTTGTTCATTCCCTTGGACCTTGAGATGTTTTATATAAATTAAAAGAACCGACTGCGAAACATTCCTTTTGTACATCTATTTTCCTTTCGTCTAGATTAACTCGCCTGTTTACTGAAGTTCTACATAATACCTCCCGAAGAAGGGTCATTCAGCGCAAGTTATGCAGTCAATTTATCTATGCATGGAAAGAGACACACAAATCTTCTACCTGCTTAACAGCTACAGTTCTCTTAAGTAGCCCAGTCTACTGGCAGGTTTCGATG
>CM067344.1:23121605-23286605 GCA_034190875.2 Urechis unicinctus
GAATGCCAAGTACTTCAAATCGTAGACTGAATGCGCTCGAACACGAGCAAGCAGTTGGCTCAACAAATGCTTCCTAGGTTCTTACAATGGGTATTTATAAAAGTAAAGTTTATTAATCAAGGGACATTAATCTTAACCCATATTATATTGTTTAGGTTTGTTTCTAGTTGTGGGTAATAAGCGCGCCTTGATTTCACTTGACCTGTGATGAAAAAAATGTTAAGACAGTAAATATCCTCACTTCTTGGAAAAAATTATTGTTATGAAAAATTTGGAAAAAATATTGTTAAGACTTACAATACCACAATTTTTATCAATGTGATCAATATATCAATAGTTTAAGGGAACTTTATGACCAAGGACTGGAGGCTTTTTAAATTTCCATACCAGTTACATTTGTTGATCGATCCGGGTTGATGTTACGTATATAGTTATGTCAACCACGGACATTTGCTCTGCTTCAGTTTTAGATAATTACCCCGGGCATACCAACTAATGCCGTTATCTCCATCCAAACATTGTGATAATTACCCCAGGCACTACAACTAATGCCATTATCCCAATCCAACATTGTGAATTATCCCGCATTTAAAGGCCGCTTATCTATTGGTGTATTCGATATTCATCACCAAATAGGGATAACCAAGCTTCAAACTACGCAAACACATATCCTACAGATGTAAGCTATACAAGTTTTACTTGTTTGTCATTTGTGTATAAGGAAAATTAGCTATTCAAAATCTAGATCAATATTTGTCACCTATATGCATGTACCCACAATCACGCATCGATTGGTGTAGATCGGTCGTTGTCTGCGTCATCTTAAGATTATAACAATATAGCAATGTGATAACAGTAACCGTCATTTGGACATAAATAGCATCAGTGGCTGATGAAGACTTCGCCAAACACAGGATGAACCAGGTGAACCACCAAATGTTCCAGGTTTAAGCCGAGTCACCAATGTCAGAAATACAATGCTTACAAACCTTGCATTATTCCTTACGAGATGATACTATGGCAGTCAAACTCTTCACAACTGTACACAGATTGCCACTGGTGCTGTGCGTACGGTTGGGAAAGATAATTTTAACTTTTCTGTAGTAAAAAACATGACTCACCCATTTGTACGCTTTTTATGTGACCGATTCATATTTGTCCTCCCAGTGGTTGGTAATTTAAGTTTGGGTTCCAAATAATGTAACTGTTGTATGTGAACAATGCCCTTATAACGATTGTTTCACACCTCAATTTGATGTAAGACACTTATGCCCTTGTAAATGAATTGTATTGCATTATTTGTCCAAAAACGCCGTAACATTCTAAGTTGGAAATCTTAAAAGACAATAAACATCTGCAAACAATGAGTTTTTTAATCATACATCCATGAATTAAACTTGACAGTCTCATATAGCTGTGCCACATTGTCAAGGATGTTCTTACCATATGATATTAGCTGATTTGTAATCCCTTGTGACACGATTAAGAAAATTGAACGCCTGCTTAATTTTGTATAACTCCGATGTTAATTGCGTTTTTAAATGTGGCATTCATAAGAACAAACAAGATACAATTACTTGATAAGACGGAAGTGACTAGTTGGGTATAGCATTCGTCAACTAGTACTTATTACATTATTATTCTACGGTTGCAACTCTGTTCATATTAATCGCCTCCGTTATATCACCTCGTAATTGAGGTCAACAAAAACCATCGACCTCAATGAGCACCAACTTTCATCAAGTTTGTAACAATGCTTTCAAAAGACAGCATGTAATATCGGAAATCATGGGAAAAGTCCGTCATTTGATAAGTCAGGAGTATTGTCGGGGCTTCTAGACACTTATTATCATACAGTCTGGTGACACAAGGGAAAATGTCATTGGTGGTGAGCTTAAGCTTCTACAATGTATCAAGGTGGCGAACGGCAAATCTTATTCTGAACCCCAATTAATATAGATATAACATATACCATCCAGGTTGGGAAGCAGTCAGGATGGGCTCCAGGAGGGTGTAATTGGGTCTACGTTAATAGTCAAATTTACAGACCAATCCGTTAGTTGAATTGCTGCCTGCTGTCAGTATAAAATGCACCCATGAACCAAGCGACATTTTTTCACTTTGGAATTGTAACTTTGCGGTATGCATGCAGGGATTGTTGGTTGAATATTGTTATGTAAATTGTGTCTTCTCTTGGTTAAATCCATGTTATATTCATCTTTGGTGGACATGATGTGTCTCGGAAAATAATAAAATGAAAAGCATGAAAAGAAAATCGGAAATGCTTGATCCATTCACATTTGATTTATTTATGAAGGCAATCATAGCCTGATTATGACTGTTTCCAGCACCATCACTCGGTTCCTGATTTCAGGCGTCTCGAATTTGTTTGGGGAGACTGGCTACGTAAGATCTTAACATGTGTCAACAGTTTGATATGCATTGCCATGCAAAATCGCGAAGTGGTCTGAAATGTCAATGATGATAATTCCAGATGAAGCTTGTGTTAGGTCATTGGTAAATATGTGGTCAATGAGCAGATTAGTGTGGCAGATGTAGGTGTCACCCTTGTGGGTTTCGTGATCATTGGAACAAACCCATTTACAAAAACATTCTCAAGATATATAGAATATGAAAACAGCTCGAAATCCAAATATATAGTTGGAATAGTTTATCGACCAAACACGGCACCTCTTGCTGATACCGACGTATTTTCAACCACTATCATAGAAATTATAAACAAGATGAGCAGTGAGAAAAAAAATGTTGTATAATGGGAGATATGAATCTCGATCTTTTAAAGTTCAAAAAGCATGTATATATATATGTATATACATATGTTTATATATATACATATATATATATATTGCCATAAGGCGTATCAATTATATATATATACATATATATATATATTTATATATATATATATATATATGTATATATATATATGTGTGTGTGTGTGTGTATATATATATATATATATATATATATATATATATATATATATATATATATATATATATATATATATATATATATATATATATATATATATATATGGATGATATATTTAATATACATATATACCAAAGATGCATATCTTAACATTGAGCTTTGTGCCCCTTGCAAATGGCGCTTGTCGACGATTGTATTTTGTTTTTCCATCAATACTTATGGAAAGCCAAGTGTCAAGCTACAAGTTGTTAGTTGGAAAATTACCAGTGCATAACTCCATCAATATCTGATACCCATTTGGAGGGAATGACTATCACTCATCTATGAGTGTAAATACTTTGTGTTTTTCTCCGTCACCGTCAGAATATAACTATTATCAATTAATTCATGTTTGCTTCCGAAAAAACGCACAACACATGCGTAGCAGAGGCATATCATTGCATTTAATTGCGTGGGGTGTGAATCCTTCTCATCCAAACTCAGGCTGAACCAGGTGAACCACTATCAGTTTCCAGGTTTGGGCTGGGTAACTTTTATCACCAAACACGAGCAGATGGTTGCCTGCCTTTTATTATTCCTCACGAGCTGATACCATTGCAGTCAATCTGCTCACATCCGTACACAAATCGCCTCTGGTACCGTGAGTCAGAGTCTGTTCTGATTGAGATAAATAGGGGAACGACTTTTGAACGTGTCATCGGTAAAAACCGTACCCACGATACCTCATATGTCTCGCCCTTTTGTACGCCGTGTACATTAACGATTAATATTGTTCCTATAAGTGACTGGTAATTGAAGACTGACTTCAAAATTAAAGTAGCTGTTGCATAAGAACTATGCCCTAATTACTACTTTCTGTTCTTTTCAAAGATTTCAATGGGCCTATAAAAACAACCTACAACAGATGGAGATTTATCAGGAGACAAGTATTATACAACCGGCTCTGCCCTATACTGTCCTCTTAATGCTGTATGAACAATGTCGATGGCAACAATGCAATCAAGAGAGAAATGCCAACGCTGCCGTGAAACACTGTCTATATAATTATTTTGTATCCGCATTTGTTATATTGACAGGGCACATTATGAATGCCTCAGCGCTATCAAATTAGAATCAGACTCCCCTGGGGGAGTTAAACTATAATATTTGGGTTGACGACCCATTAACGTGATAAGCTTTGGGCAATATGGGTCCACTCTCTCATACAGCCCAGATATACGTGTGCGGTTTCCTACATAAAGTTGAACCTGCATCGCAATGTGGAAATTATCTGCTTTCGCCATGAGACACGATCCTCTGACATGATATCGGTGTACTGTTTGATGCTGTAAGGTAGAATCGGCGTGATGTAAAGGTCATCCAAACTTAGGGTTAGGTTAAGTTAGTCCATTCGAGATCAAATAGATATGCTTCTACAACAACGCAATTATTGTTATCGCTGTTGAATTCTTGCATATGCATCGTATGTATGCCAGCGTCTTATTTATTAACGAACATTTGACGGCACAGATGATGTTGCTGACAGAAATGTGGATTAACAAAGTGAACTATAGCCTAATTATCAGTGGATTTGAAATCCGAGATCATAGAGCGTCAAGCTGCTGATATTTGGCTCTCATATAAAGTCATCTTTATTTCAACTTTCAAACGACGCCTTTTGTGATGATGTTTTCAAATAAGAGTTGTGTTAATATGTGAATGTCTCATTTCTTCCTTGTTGAAACTGACGGCCATGCTCTTAAATTGACTGTACAGTATAATAGCGAGATGACTGCTCAGTGTTGATATTTGCAGTCATCTTCAACTGTTCTCTTGTGGGCTTGTTTTGATCAGAGATACCTAGTCTTGAATTAAGATAACATCGTACGTCACAGAGCTGAGAACATATAGGAATCAAATCTTTTATTCATATTCTGACAACGCGTAAAAGCCATGCATTGGTTGCTGTGATATTGCTTCTTCCTCCCCCCGCTAGTCATCTTTGACAACAGACAGTTCCTTGAATAAACATACACCAGTAATGCAAATATACAATGTATAAACAGTAGAAGCTTGTCCTTGACCTAGTGACGGGATATTGTTCTGAACAATGAAGATGTATAGACCAAAAACTAGACGTGGATGACGTTGTGGGGTTACATGGTCCGAATTCATTCGAGTAATTAGTACATCGTCTATGATACCTTGCTATGAAAATGGCTGTACATTGGTGATAGAAACAAGTAATGATATCTGAGTACTTGACATCTTTCCTTTGGAGCCATATCAAAATCCGATGTATTATTATTTATTTAGTGCATAGGAAATGCCATGGTCACAAACAATTGAATCATAATCTCTTGACAGTCATTATATGACACATGTTTCGTGTTAAAATGGAACATTCACAAATGTCATTTTACTAAAAGTTTCTAAAACAAACACAGTGCGAAAAGTATGTTTCTCCAAGATAAACATGCAATACAATTTAACATACTAGCAGGTTCCTGATATCATTATATAATTAGTGTTTTTCAACGGGCTATTCAATTAGTTACATATGTAGCATACACTGTTCGAGTAAGAAGTAAGGTTCCTTGTGGTTCCTTCCATGAATTGTTTATACTGGCGTAGGTGTGAAAACGTGCATCGCATTACTATCAAATAATCAAATCTAACTGCGCATTCAGTAGTATGATGTGGAACTTCTAGGTCAACCAAACTAGGGGAATAAAATTCCTTCAAAATCCAATTAAGCACAGCGGTACGAATCGTCCTACGCTGTCGCGTTTTAAAAGTTTAGCTTTTCTAATATTACAAAAATCGTATATTAATATCAGCGCCTGGTAAATGATAAGAATTTGCGGTAGACAATACGTTGCCTGAATTGTATCTTTATTCCCTTGTAATCATCTATATAATTCGATCCTTTCAATATGTCTTTACTCTTCAATTTTTATCTGCTCAATATTGAATAAATTTATAGATTGTGGATTTTATTTAAGATGTTGATCACTTCACAACATTGTTGTAGAGGACAAATGCTTGGACAAAAATAGTTCGGTAATTTTATGCAGTTTATTGTACTGAAGTGAACAGATGGCTATTCGATATTAATGTTAATTTGGAGGTTTTTAATGTTTGGTCTGTACGTCCCACCTAACAATGTACCATTTATCAATATAAAGCTATTTTCTCTTGTGATCAAAGGCAGGATTAACATTTCCTCGTAATACGTTTTGATTCTGCACATGCTGCTCTTTTGATTTTTCATTAGTTATTTTTGGTATTAGCATTGTCCGTCCCATAAACGCTTAATGATGGGCTAAGAGGTAGGCATCAGCTATAAAGATATCATTTGCCACTAATTGAAAATATTTCCCATTACATTGCTCGTATGTCGCTGTGAGCTTTTTCGGGCGGCTATTAAGTGTGGAATATCCAATGAGCAAGAACGATTATTGCCAATATATCGTCACACCACGAAGGAATGTAAATAGGAATTTCGTATTGCCAGCAAAGATCACTACCAGTGCCACTCCCATTTATCGTAGGCACATATTAGCAGTTTGGCGTGTATCATATGCATTTCCGGCGAAGCATGGAGGCCTGCTCCTGAGAGTTTTAATTTCCAGGATAGCAATTACGCAAATAAGCATGCTAAATTATATCTAGCTATGAGAATCGATATTGTAGGTCCGTAATCACGTAAAGATCTAGCCACAAAGCCAGACACTCCAGGATAAAAGCATAGGTTTGAATGTTGGTGTAAAAATAGATCTGTCTTTCATAGCATTCTTCTAACTCTTCTCCCGTCTTTCTTTCGTCGATGATTTATGGTTTCATGTTTGCTGTAATTTGGTATGCCTGTAACCTTTGGCATTCTATGCCAATTCAACCCAAGATATTATAACGCGTGCAATGGCATAATATTATTGCATATCGATTCTCCAGACAAGCAAACAAAGTTAGATAATGTTACGAAGTATCATTGAAGATTGTTATGAAACTGATTTTGTTATCATCAAAGCAGGTCATGCATACGCGCTTTATGATCGTCTTCTGAAGATAAATCGCCGGTTTACATTTAACAAATTCCAACATAAATCCACTTCGATGACAGACTGACATAGCTTCGTTTGCAAAATGTCAACATATGACCAACAGGAGGAACAAGCTATTGTACCGAGCGCCAACTATTCAAATGTTGCAGCACTTCTACAATCAGTGTTTATCACCAAAATATAAGCTATTCTTTACACCACCTATCAACATGCCCTACTGACAGATATGAATTAAGACTCGTCAATGATTATCCACTAACATATGTACGGTGGTAGTATGATAAAGTTCTATCGATTGATATCACTTTAGTGCTCGACATACTTATATGAGTCATTGATATGTAACCGTGTTTTGATAAATGGGCTCGTAGACTGGTTCACGATAGCATGAACATACGATTGACTTTCCATTAAAACGTATCATTAGCACGTGTGAGTCTGGTGATACCTGTTTAAACCCGGCCTTTGCTTGGTCAATATTGTCCCATGCACGACCAGATGCTTGTAAGTCCTTTATTATTCCTGTTACCATGGCAGTCTATCTATTTACACATGTGCATGCTTCGATTAACCTCGATTAGCCGTTTCTGATAAGAAGTAGCTGAATAAATGTGTTTGATCTTTTCTCTTCTAGCGTTACGTTAGTTGCTTCCTATGAATTGGAAGCAACCGATTGGGGAGCTACATTTGTCTTATCACTGTAACCGGGATTCGTGTTTTGCATAAACATATTGTAACTGCTAGAGGAAATATGTGCTATGATTAGGAATAGTAACTGTAAGTGTCCGGCACGTTCCATTCAGCGAATGCTACAAGCAAATGAATAACGACTTACGTCGATAGGAGTTATGTCGTCGAGTACGCTTTATTCTGACGTTCCAGTCTGTTCGGTTTGGTGTTGTGCTGTCATTGTCAATGTGTAAAATATGAGCAACAAGCGTTATAAACAAGAGCTATGAACACAAAAAACATAGCGGTAACATAACTCTCTTGAAACACGGTCTGCATATAATTCCTTTACATCCGTATTTGTTAGGATGACAAAGCGCCCTATGATCTCAGGCCACAAATTAAAAATTATTCTGACAATTCTACTGTTATCTGTTTTTTTCCATTTTGCTTGCGAGTACCATGAGTCTATTGATAATGTTTTAATACAACTCATTTATCACACACAGCAAGACGCATGTTCCCAATTTCTTGTATGACAGCTGGTTCATTATGGATATTTGAGTGAAAACTGAACAATATCTGTGAGTGTTGCAGTTATTCGTGTACATGATTCAAGTACTGCTATATAGTATAGAGTATAAAGCAACACCAGCATTACAATGTGGAAATTACCTGTTTCCTCCATCAGAATAAAGTATCCAGAGACATCCGAAAATATTTAGCACCATTTTAAAGATAAGATAGTCGATAATCAAATAACTGTTATTGCTGTTGAGTTGAATATTCAAGTTAATGTACACAAATCGAAGCGTATTAAAGAAAAACAAACTAAGGCATTTCGGAACAAAACACTATAAACCAAGCTAAATGATGCGATAAAACCTGTTGGCGTATCTTTATAAAATGATTATCACTATTGCTGAAATTTCTGGTCTTTTTGCTGTATGAACCAAGCCGCTGCTTGGTGGCAAATAATGCAGGTTTTTGAATTTGGCGGCCATCAAGAAGGCTTTCGGCGCTGTTTGGTTGCTAGAGGGGCGATATAGACGTATTGGGACACGACACTGTTGATGTTTTTATCTGCTCTGGTTAAGAATTTATCAGTTGATTATATGTATATTGATATTCGTTAACTCAAAGTTGGGCTATGTGATATTGTTGCCGAGCTAAACATAAAATAAGGCACTGTGGGCCCTGTAAAGGAATCGTATTCCATTGCATGGCTTTTCAAGCGTTCACATCAAACGATGTAGATTGACGTCATTTGCAGTAGGCTGCACCTGCAAAAGAAATGCACAGCACTGTCCTGAAATGGAGGCGTCCCGTTTGTTTTTCTTGCATGGAAAGTGAAGTGAATCTTCATAAAAATCGCATTTGTCTTGGACTAGTTTTGTTTGCGTGAGATGCTTCAGCTACACTGCTCATTCTTTTAAGTCTGCTAATTAAGTAATCAGCATATTTACCGGAGAGGATTTTAATCCACGGGGGTATGTCTTATTACTTGGACATTAACCAGAGGTATTGGGGTTTAGGTTTACAAAGCTACATTTAGAATTATGTTGTAGCTAGGATAGACACAGCATGAATAAACATATTTATTACATTACACAACACATTGAGCAGAAATATGCTAATGCATATATGAGAGGGCAACTCCGGATCAATTTATCTATCATTTTTCCAACGAATTACTTATTAGCGTGTGGCCTTATCATGTAATGTTTGGGAGAGGCAAGTCAAAATACCTGAAAGGCAATTGAGATCTCATAACAAAACGCCTTCTCGAAACCTGGATTAAAGTCATCATACAACAAAGATGTTTCTTGACAGTAAAGACAAAATATCTCCTCTAGAGATTTAAAGAATGAATATCTGTGCCATGATATGTGTTTGAGTCGATTACATTTAATGATCCATAAATGCTGACAATTACGACACGACCAAATGGAAATGACAATTTGAATATAGCATGTGTTCTTTTATCCAGAGAGCCACTTTCATATCAGTTACGTTAGCCTTTATTATTTAGACTTGAGCACACACATTCTCGTATATAAACGTTCAATGGTACACCGTGTCATCAATGACAGGCACTAAACATTCACCATCTGAGTCCCACATGATACTTAATAATGGAGCAATGCTTAACAGTGTGCGCCCATCTTAGATCCAGTCATTTTGTTCCTCAATGGCACCACTCGGACAGCCCCATCTTCTGCTCTGTGTAATATCCAGACACAAAAAAACCATTATCGTGGCACTGGGTATGGTGAAGCTACCTGTCTACTATTGACATATCCCTGTTTTATTAATCAGCCGATTCCCATGGCTAATTTCCATCTCGATGCGACTCTTTAAACAATCAGACCCATCAAGTGATTTGTGATAGCCAACACAGTGTCTTGCAGTGCATATGGCGACGATGTTTACCTGGGGTGTGAGCATTCTTCGTTTATTGCATTATTACGGCAGGTGGTTTTTGTCTTATTGATCACGTACGTACTTCACATGCGCGACAGCTGTGCATTCATTAAGACCATGTGATTTGTACAACACTTAACAGCTCTTTCTGCGCTACATAAGCATATGCTCCGATGCAAAGCCAAGTGAGTGCTAACAATCGTGTGATTGCATGGTTTATCTGAGCAGATACAATAACGCGTTGAAGTTTTAAAAAACATGTAAAGAGGTGCCTTGTTAATGACATAGATCTACGTCTTACGATGGGTTTTCTTCTGACAGAGGCAGCTGGCTTTAAGTTTGCTGAAAGTTCATGGGCTCATTGTCTGTTGCATTATATCCTAAAACGACCAATGTTATCATTACGCCAGCAATTGCATAATATCTATATTTATCGCACGATGCTCTCTTCTCCGGATGAAAAGTGAAACGAAGTTGTGCAAGCAGAAGAAATCGGCTCAAGCATAGTGTTACTATTTAGGGTTGCCATAATGCTGGTTTGATTTTTCTTATAATCAGAACTGGCAATTTATTGATATCAATGGATCGCCTGCAGATGAGCTAAAGGTATCTCTCATCAAAACACCTTACGCATTATTACAGGTGATACTATCGCATTTAAGAGACTGCTTTCGTGGGAACATTGAGGCAAAAGGCAAGATGAGACCAGCCAAATTATAAATAATGTAGCTATGCAGCATTCCGTGATCTTCCTCAGGTTTTATCCGTCAAGCAGCATGAACGTCCGTTATCTTTTTCAGGCGTTATCTGTCAAGCAACATGAACGTCCGTGATCTTCTTCGGGTGTTATCCGTCAAGCAGCATGAACGTCCGTGATCTTCTTCGGGTGTTATCCGTCAAGCAGCATGAACGTCCGTTATCTTCTTCAGGCGTTATCCGTCAAGCAGCATGAACGTCCGTGATCTTCTTCGGGTGTTATCCGTCAAGCAGCATGAACGTCCGTTATCTTTTTCAGGCGTTATCTGTCAAGCAACATGAACGTCCGTGATCTTCTTCGGGTGTTATCCGTCAAGCAGCATGAACGTCTGTTATCTTCTTCGGGTGTTATCCGTCAAGCAGCATGAACGTCCGTTATCTTCTTCGGGTGTTATCCGTCAAGCAGCATGAACGTCCGTTATCTTTTTCAGGCGTTATCTGTCAAGCAACATGAACGTCCGTGATCTTCTTCGGGTGTTATCCGTCAAGCAGCATGAACGTCCGTTATCTTCTTCAGGCGTTATCCGTCAAGCAGCATGAACGTCCGTGATCTTCTTCGGGCGTTATCCGTCAAGCAGCATGAACGTCCGTTATCTTCTTCAGGCGTTATCCGTCAAGCAACATAACAATTAAAGCTAATGCAGACTTTCAGTATTTAACGTGCCTGTTGGTGCCTCTGTTGTCAATGACAGTCATATTCATCTATCCACCCGAATTGATGCAACCCGTCTTACTTTGGAAACATTTCCTCAGACGCACATACATAAAATAATTCTCCTCGGCAACCCACCTGATCCCGGTTATACACGACGCGCCAAGGTCATGACGCTTCTAATCACCCGGCCTTGACACCAAGCTGCAAAATACTTAAACATAAATTCTATGTATATAGACCAAGCGAGCAGTAAATTCAAATCACCAATGTATAACACAATCAATTTGTGCAATCAATGTTCAAGTTACCGCTATCAAGCCATTGTAAGAGTAACTCAGCTGTTTTTGTTCTCAGGCACCATCCGATCACCATGTAAATTTACCCATGTTCACTGCCAGAAAAAGCGTTGTAATCGATTGAAGAATTTTATTTAAACAATGTGTTGCAACGGCATATCATTGTAGTAAATGCCGCAATGGCTGTGACTGTTTTGAATTGAAGGCGATAGCATCATCAATTGTACGGATATGTAATGCACGAGTGGAACATGCACAGTCCTTCAATTATCAGGTTATACCAGGAGAATAAGCAGGCGGCGGTTACAATCCATCAACCATCAGCTTATACCAGGAGAATAAGCAGGCGGCGGTTACAATCCATCAACCATCAGGTTATACCAGGAGAATATGCAGGCGGCGGTTACAATCCTTCAACTATCAGGTTATACCAGGAGAATATGCAGACGGTGGTTACGGGCTTGCGCTCAGAAACTATGGCCACAAATACGAATAGATGTTTACGTATCTATCATCGCGAGAGATAGAGGAAGCATCTTGAATAGAAACTGCAACAGTTTATGTTTACCTCACCTATTTGTACACCTAATAAATAATTCACATTTGTACTACCATGATTTAGAATCGGTGTTTGGCTTCAAGCGTCACTGAACAGTTATATGTGACAAAAACTCCCAGCTCTATCAAGAGACTTCCGTAGGCCTACCAAAAACCTACGACTGATAGCGATTTTTTAAGAAGCAGGCATTATCCAAACCCCTCGGTTCCATCTTGTCCTGTCATTGTTGCATGAAATATGAGTAATGAGGTTATTAGCCAAGCAATCAATAGAATGATACTATAGCTGACGTGAAACACTGCCTTCTATTTATCTGGATTTCCATTTGTTTTGCAGACAAGGCACAACTGAGTACTATCCCATCGGAATAAGCCAACACAGGCATAAATCAGCCAGTTTTGGCGAGATGTGCGATGTGCTGTTTCTCACACTTGAGTGTCAATTGTGATATGTGATAGAAACAAGCAAATTGCACTGCGCAACGGGGCAATATTCCTGAAGCAGTCTTAACTTACAATCGGTGTCAATGAGAATGTCTGAGCAACTATAGTGTGAAACATAGAGCTTAATTAACTTAGTACAACGAAACACTAACAAGAACAATTGGTTTCCTGTTATATGTATTCCATCTGATGTTGCGTAGCACTTTTAACAGGCCCGTCGAAATTTTCATATATATTTGCCATATGATTCCATGTTGAAATCAGGATAAATAAGCGTCACCAAGCAATATTTATATTGTTTATATCGCTACTTGATCCTTTAATATCGTTAAAATATATGATAGTATATTTAATGCCGAAATCCAACAGACTCCGATGGATGCAGTTGTTTTAACAATTTATCAGGATTAACGACCCAAGCAGATACTTATTCGAGAATCAGAGATCAAAACGGGAGATCACAGGTGCAACAAGTCAAACATCTATCCGACACCAGTCACATATCAAATGATTCTTTAGACTGCTACCGGGTGCATGTAGATATAGAAAGGCCAACGAAATGTTTGACAATTACTCTCGTGTTTGGTAGGACCTCCCATCTGCACAATCTATTGTTATCAACCAGAGATCAAACGTTTGAGATAATTAAGTGTATCTAAATAAACTGCGAATAAATACTGAGCTAAGAGGGTGTATGATGCAAAGGCGCAAGATTTTCCTTCACGTGTCCATATTTCCATTGAAAAAAAGCAAGATAATTCTGTAAGCTACACTTATGTTTATAAGTAAATTAACCCACTTTTGTTGGTACAACATGATCAAATTGCCATGCAATTTGCATTCGTAGATCATTTTGTTTTATCCGAGGGAAACTAATCAGAGAATTTCTAAAGAAATCTCTTTAACTAAAGCATTACGAGACATCGTTTTGGGTCGCCTTGATAAAGTTTTAGCTTTCCAAATATTACTAATTCTGATATGTCTACAGTAAACGGCATCGAATAACTCCGAGGAGTCTAATCAGCACATGCATGCTATTCAATCTCTTGCATAACGGCCATGGGATGGCCATTTTTCAACTCATCTTATCCAAGCGTAACGTTTTTATTTAGAGTTCCTTGGGCGAGTAGATTATTATACGTCAATATGTCGCCGATTATTTCAAAATACTTCTTCAGAGAGAAAACATTTGGATGAAGCATATTTCGGTGAAACAAGGCACAATTTAATGCCATAATATACTTGTTGCACCACTTAATCATTGTTGGGAGTTTTGCATTGTTTTTTTAACATACCCTCACAGCCGATAGACCTATATAATCATGAGTACACTAACGCTGATGTTTATAAAACACTTAGCCATCATTTACACGGGATTTTGATTGACATTGCAGTTAATGTCTATATTCGCCGTTAGTTAATTACATGAGTCTGGGAAATAATCACTTAGGTCCGAAAATCGGAAATGCTTGATCAAATTCACATTTGTATTTATTTATGAACACATCATACGCCTGATTAGGACATTCATGCTCTGAGACATTCGAAAAATCGGTTATTTCTAAATAATTTATGAAATTATCGAATTTGTTTGGGGAGAAGTTGCGTCTTAGCGTAAGATCTTAACATGTGTCGTTAGTTTGTTCTGTATGAGTCATGCAGAATGTGGCGAAGTGGTCTGAAATGTCAGTGATGATAATTCCAGATGAAGCTTGTGTTAGGTCATTGGTAAATATGTGGTCAATGAGCAGATTAGTGTGGCAGATGTAGGTGTCACCCTTGTGGGTTTCGTGATCATTGTGCTCACATCCGTACACAAATCGCCTCTGGTACCGTGAGTCAGAATCTGTTCTGATTGAGATAAATAGGGGAACGACTTTTGAACGTGTCATCGGTAAAAACCGTACCCACGATACCTCATATGTCTCGCCCATTTGTACGCCGAGTACATTAACGATTAATATTGTTCCTATAAGTGACTGGTAATTGAATACTGACTTCAAAATTGAAGTAGCTGTTGCATAAGAACTATGCCCTTATTACTACTTTCTGTTCTTTTCAAAGATTTCAATGGGCCTACAAAAACAACCTACAACAGATGGAGATTTATCAGGAGATAAGCATTATCCAACCGGCTCAGCCCTATACTGTCCTCTTATTGTTGCATGAACAATGGCGAGAGAGAAAATGCCAACGCTGCCGTGAAACACTGTCTATATAATTACTATGTATCCGCATTTGTTATATTGACAGGGCACTTTATGAATGCCTCAGCGCTATCAAATTAGAATCAGACTCCCCTGGGGGAGTTAGACTATTTGGGTTGACGACCCATTTACGTGATAAGCTTTGGGCAATATGGTCCACTCTCTCATACAGCCCAGATATACGTGTGCGATTTCCTACATAAAGTTGATGAGCAATATACGTCTCGTGATACAGCTTTGATAAAGCAAGGCTTATCACACAAAGAACAGCACAATGTCTTGAATTCACTCTCAAGTAAAAAACGATTTACAAAGGATATTGATATTGCAGAAAGTCTGTTGATGGGTGTTTCAGTTGCACATGTGCATGATATAGTGACAGATTTATTTGATGAATATAAAGAAACACCTGCATCGCAGTGTGGAAATGATCTGCTTTCGCCATGTGACGCGATCCTCTGACATAATATCAGTGTACTGTCTGATGCTGTAAGGTAGAAGCGGCGTGATGTAAAGGTCATCCAAACTTAGGGTTAGGTTAGGTTAGTTCATTCGAGATCAAATAGATATGCTTCTCCAACAACGCAATTATCGTTATCGCTGTTGAATTCTTGCATATGCATCGTATGTATGCCAGCGTCTTATTCATTAACGAACATTTGACGGCAGCAGATGATGTTGCTGACAGAAATGTGGATTTTGGCACAAAGTGAACTATAGCCTAATTATCAGTGGATTTGAAATGGTGCAAGATAATAAGGGGACGCAAGATCATAGAGCGTCAAGCTGCTGATATTTGGCTCACATATAAAGTCATCTTTATTTCAACGTTCAAACGACGCCTTTTGTGATGATGTTTTCAAATAAGAGTTTTGTTAATATGTGAATGTCTTATTTCTTCCTTGTTGAAACTGACGGCCATGCTGTTAAATTGACTGTACAGTATAATAGCGTGATGACTGCTCAGTGTTGATATTTGCAGTCATCTTCAACTGTTCTCTTATGGGCTTGTTTTGATCAGAGATCCCTAGTCTTGAATTAAGATAACATCGTACGTCACAGAGCTGAGAAAATATAGGAATCAAATGTTTTATTCATATTCTGACAACGCGTAAAAGCCATGCATTGATTGCTGTGATATTGCTTCTTCCTCCCCTCCCGCTAGTCATCTTTGACAACAGACAGTTCCTTGAATAAACATACACCATTAATGCAAATATACAATGTATAAACAGTAGAAGCTTGTCCTTGACCTAGTGACGGGATATTGTTCTGAACAATGAAGATGACTAGACGTGGATGACGTTGTGGGGTTGCATGGTCAGCATTCATTCGAGTTATTAGTACATTGTCTATGATAACTTGCTATGCAAATGGCTGTACATTGGTGATAGAAACAAGTAATGATATCTGAGTACTTGAAATCTTTCCTTTGGAGCCATATCAAAATCCGATGTATTATTATTTATTTAGTGCATAGGAAATGCCATGGTCACAAACAATTGAATCATAATCTCTTGACAGTCATTATATGACACATATTTCGTGTTAAAATGGAACATTCACAAATGTCATTTTACTAAAAGTTTCTAAAACAAACACAGTGCGAAAAGCATGTTTCTCCAAGATAAACATGCAATACAATTTAACATACTAGCAGGTTCCTGATATCATTATATAATTAGTGTTTTTCAACGGGCTATTAAATTAGTTACATATGTAGCAAACACTGTTCGAGTAAGAAGTAAGGTTCCTTGTGGTTCCTTCCATGAATTGTTTATACTGGCGTAGAGGCAGCCATCAGCTATAAATATATCATTCTGCCACTAATTGAAAATATTTCCCATTACGTACATCGCATTACTATCAAATAATCAAATCTAACAATTTACTGCGCATTCAGTAGTATGATGTGGAACTTCTAGGTCAGCCAAACTAGGGGAATAAAATTCCTTCAAAATCCAATTAAGCACAGCGGTACGAATCGTCCTACACTGTCGCGTTTTAAAAGTTTAGCTTTTCTAATATTACAAAAATCGTATATTAATATCAGCGCCTGGTAAATAATAAGAATTTGCGGTAGACAATACGTTGCCTGAATTGTGTCTTTATTCCCTTGTAATCATCTATATAATTCGATTCTTTCAATATGTCTTTACTCTTCAATTTTTATCTGCTCAATATTGAATAAATTTATAGATTGTGGACTTTATTTAAGATGTTGATCACTTCACAACATTGTTGTAGAGGACAAATGCTTGGACCAAAATAGTTCGTTAATTGTATGCAGTTTATTGTACTAAAGTGAACAGATGGCTATGAGATATTAATGTTAATTTGGAAGTTTTTAATGTTTGGTCTGTACGTCCCACCTAACAATGTACCATTTATCAATATAAAGCTATTTTCTCTTGTGATCAAAGTCAGGATTAACATTTCCTCGTAATACGTTTTGATTCTGCTCATGCTGTTATTTTTGGTATCAGCTTTGTCCGTCCCATAAACGTTTAATGATGGGCTAAGAGGCAGCCATCAGCTATAAAGATATAATTCTGCCACTAATTGAAAATATTTCCTATTACATTGCTCGTATGTCGCTGTGAGCTTTTTCGGGCGGCTATTAAGCGTGGAATATCCAATGAGCAAGAACGATTATTGCCAATATATCGTCACACCACGAAGGAATGCAAAAAGGAATTTCGTATTGCCAGCAAAGATCACTACCAGTGCCACTCCCATTTATCGTAGGCACATATTAGCAGTTGCTAAAATTGGAAGCAACCGATTTTGGGAGCTACATTTGTCTTATCACTGTAACCGGGATTCGTGTTTTGCATAAACATATTGTAACTGCTAGAGGAAATATGTGCTATGATTAGGAATAGTAACTGTGAGTAAGTGTCCGGCACGTTCCATTCAACGAATGCTACAAGCAAATGAATAACGACTTACGTCGATAGGAGTTATGTCGTCGAGTACGCGTTATTCTGACGTTCCAGTCTGCTCGGTTTGGTGTTGTGCTGTCATTGTCAATGTGTAAAATATGAGCAACAAGCGTTATAAACACAATAAACCTAGCGGTAACATAACTCTCTTGAAACACGGTCTGCATACAATTCCTTTACATCCGTATTTGTTAGGATGACAAAGCGCCCTATGATCTCCGGCCACAAATTAAAAATTATTCGGACAATTCTACTGTTATCTGTTTTTCCCATTTAGCTTGCGAGTACCATGAGTCTATTGATAATGTTTTAATACAACTCATTTATCACACACAGCAAGACGCATGTTCCCAATTTCTTGTATGACAGCTGGTTCATTATGGATATTTGAGTGAAAACTGAACAATATCTGTGAGTGTTGCAGTTATTCGTGTACATGATTCAAGTACTGCTATATAGTATAGAGTATAAAGAAACGCCAGCATCACAATGTGGAAATTACCCGTTTCCTCCATCAGAATAAAGTATCCAGAGACATCCGAAAATATTTAGCACCATTTTAAAGATAAGATAGTCGATAATCAAATAACTGTTATTGCTGTTAATCAACCACTATTGCATTAGTGTACACAAATCGAAGCGTATTAAAGAAAAACAATCTAAGGCTTTGTGATTACTTTCGTAACAAAACACTATAAACCAAGCTAAATGATGCGATAAAACCTGTTGGCGTATCTTTATAAAATGATTATCATTATTGCTGAAATTTCCGGTCTATTTGCTGTATGAACCAAGCCGCTGCTTGGTGGCAAATAATGCAGGTTTTTGCATTTGGCGGCCAACAAGAAGGATTTCGGTGCTGTTTGGTTGCTCGAGGGGCGATATAGACATATTGTGACACGACACTGTTGATGTTTTTATCTGCTCTGGTTAGGAATTTATCAGTTGATTATATGTATATTGATATTCGTTAACTCAAAGTTCGGTTATGTGATAATGTTGCCGAGCTAAACATGAAATAAGGCACTGCGGGCCCTGTAAAGGAATCGTATTCCATTGCATGGCTTTTCAAGCATTCACATCAAACGATGTAGATTGACGTCATTTGCAGTAGACTGCACCTGCAAAAGAAATGCACAGCACTGTCCTGAAATGGAGGCGTCCCGTTTGTTTTTCTTGCATGGAAAGTGAAGTGAATCTTCATAAAAATCGCATTTGTCTTGGACTAGTTTTGTTTGCGTGAGATGCTTCAGCTACACTGCTCATTCTTTTAAGTCTGCTAATTAAGTAATCAGCATATTTACCGGACTTCTAATCTGCTGAGAGGATTTTAATCCACGGGGGTATGTCTTATTACTTGGACATTAACCAGAGGTATTAGGGTTTAGGTTAACAAAGCTACATTTAGAATTATGTTGTAGCTAGGATAGACACAGCATTAATAAACATATTTATTAGATTACACAACACATTGAGCAGAATGCTAATGCATATATCAGAGGGCAACTCCGGATCAACTTATCTATCATTTTTCCAACGAATTACTTATTAGTTATTTGACCCATGATGCTGTTGATATCTTCAATGGTACACCGTGTCATCAATGACAGGCACTAAACATTCACCATCTGAGTCCCACATGATACTTAATAATGGAGAAATGCTTAACAGTGTGCGCCCATCTTAGATCCAGTCATTTTGTTCCTCAATGGCACCACTCGGACAGCCCCATCTTATGCTCTGTGTAATATCCAGACACAAAAAAACCATTATCGTGGCACTGGGTATGGTGAAGCTACCTGTCTACTATTGACATATCCCTGTTTTATTAATCAGCCGATTCCCATGGCTAATTTCCATCTCGATGTGACTCTTTAAACAATCAGACCCATCAAGTTATTTGTGATAGCCAACACAGTGTCTTGCAGTGCATATGGCGACGATGTTTACCTGGGGTGTGAGCATTCTTCGTTTATTGCATTATTACGGCAGGTGGTTTTTGTCTTATTGATCACGTACGTACTTCACATGCGCGACAGCTGTGCATTCATTGAGACCATGTGATTTGTAGAGCACTTAACAGCTCTTTCTGCGCTACATTAGCATATGCCCCGATGCAATGCGAAGTGAGTGCTAACAATAGTGTGATTGCATGGTTTATCTTAGCAGATACAATAACGCGTTGAGGTTTTAAAAACATGTAAAGTGGTGCCTTGTTAATGACATAGATCTAACTCTTACGATGGGTTTTCTACTGACAGAGGTAACTGGTCTTATGCTTGCAGAAAGTTCATGGACTCATTGTCTGTTGCATTATATCCTAAAACGACCGATGGTATCATTACGCCAGCAATTGCATAATATCTATATTTATCGCACGGTGCTCTCTTCTCCGGATGAAAAGTGAAACGAAGTTGTGTAAGCAGAAGAAATCGGCTCAAGCGTAGTGTTACTAGGTATTATTTAGGGTTGCCATAATGCTGGTTTGATTTTTCTTATTATCAGAACTGGCAATTTATTGATATCACAGGATCGCCTGCAGACGAGCTAAAGGTATCTCTCATCAAAACACCTTACTCATTATTACAGGTGATACTAACGCATTTAAGAGACTGCTTTCGTGGCAAAAGGCAAGATGAGACCAGCCAAATTATAATAATGTAGCTATGCAGCATTCCGTTATCTTCTTCAGGCGTTATCCGTCAAGCAGCATGAACGTCCGTTATCTTCTTCAGGCGTTATCCGTCAAGCAGCATGAACGTCCGTTCTTCTTCTTTATCCGTCAGCAGCGTTATCCGTTATCCGTCAAGCACATGAACGTCCGTTATCTTCTTCAGGCGTTATCCGTCAAGCACATGAACGTCCGTTATCTTCTTCAGGCGTTATCCGTCAAGCTGCATGAACGTCTGTTATCTTCTTCGGGCGTTATCCGTCAAGCAGCATGAACGTCTGTTATCTTCTTCGGGCGTTATCCGTCAAGCAGCATGAACGTCTGTTATCTTCTTCGGGCGTTATCCGTCAAGCAGCATGAACGTCTGTTATCTTCTTCTGGCGTTATCCGTCAAGCAGCATGAACGTCTGTTATCTTCTTCGGGCGTTATCCGTCAAGCAGCATGAACGTCCTTTATCTTCTTCAGGCGTTATCCGTCAGGCAACATAACAATTAAAGCTAATGTAGACGTTCAGTATTTAACGTGCCTGTTGGTGCCTCTGTTGTCAATGACAGTCATATTCATCTATCCACCCGAATTGATGCAACCCGTCTTACTTTGGAAACATTTCCTCAGTCGCACATACACAAAATAATTCTCCTCGGCAACCCACCTAATCCCGGTTATACACGACGCGCCAAGGTCATGACGCTTATTATCACCCGGCATTGACACCAAGCTGCAAAATACTTAAACATAAATTCTATGTATATAGACCAAGCGAGCAGTAAATTCAAATCACCAATGTATAACACAATCAATTTGTGCAATCAATGTTCAAGTTACCGCTATCAAGTCATTGTAAGAGTAACTCAGCTGTTTTTGTTCTCAGGCACCATCGGATCAATATGTAAATTTACCCATGTTCACTGCCAGAAAAAGCGTTGTAATCGATTGAAGAATTTTATTTAAACAATGTGTTGCAAACGGCATATCATTGTAGTAAAAGGCGATGCCGCAATGGCTGTGACTGTTTTTATCAATTGAAGGCGATAGCATCATCAAGGAGAATAAGCATTGTACAACAATCAGGATATTATAATGCACGAGTGGAACATCAGCCAGGAGTAATAAGGGCGGCGGTCAATCCTTCAACCATCAGGTTATACCAGGAGAATAAGCAGCAGCGGCGGTTACAATCCATCAACCATCAGGTTATACCAGGAGAATAAGCAGGCGGCGGTTACAATCCATCAACCATCAGGTTATACCAGGAGAATAAGCAGGCGGCGGTTACAATCCTTCAACCATCAGGTTATACCAGGAGAATATGCAGACGGCGGTTACAATCCTTCAACCATCAGGTTATACCAGGAGAATAAGCAGGCGGCGGTTACAATCCTTCAACCATCAGGTTATACTATGCGCGGTTACACAAATACGAATACCAGAGAATAAGTTTACAATCCTTCAACCATCAGGTTATACTATCAATCGCGAGAGATATGCAGACGGCGGTTACAGCCATCTTGAATAGAAACTGCAAACAGTACGAATAGATGTTTACGTATCTATCATCGCGAGAGATAGAGGAAGCATCTTGATTTTTTTCTTGAATAGAAACCTGCAACAGTGTAAACCTCACCTATTTGTACACCTTTGGAGTAAATAATTCACATTTGTACTACCATGATTTAGAATCGGTGTTTGGCTTCAAGCGTCACTGAACAGTTATAAGTGACAAAAACTCCCAGCTCTATTAAGAGACTTCCGTAGGCCTACCAAAAACCTGCGATTGATAGCGATTTTTTAAGAAGCAGGCATTATCCAAACCACTCGGTTCCATCTTGCCCTGTCATTGTTGCATGAAATATGAGTAATGAGGTTATTAGCCAAGCAATCAATAGAATGATACTATAGCTGACGTGAAACACTGCCTTCTATTTATCTGGATTCCATTTGTTTTGCAGACAAGGCACGACTGAGTACTATCCCATCGGAATAAGCCAACACAGGCATAAATCAGACAGTTTTGGCGAGATGTGCGATGTGCTGTTTCTCACACTTAATTGAGTGTCAATTGTGATATGTGATAGAAACAAGCAAATTGCACTGCGCAACGGGGCAATATTCCTTATGCAGTCTTAACTAACAATCGGTGTCAATGAGAATGTCTGAGCAACTATAGTGTGAAACATAGAGCTTAATTAACTTAGTACAAAGAAACACTAACAAGAACAATTGGTTTCATATTATATGTATTCCATCTGATGTTGCGTAGCACCTTTAACAGGCCCGTCGAAATTTTCATATATATATGCCATATGATTCCATGTTGAAATCAGGATAAATAAGCGTCACCAAGCAATATTTATATCGTTTATATCGCTACTTGATCCTTTAATATCGTTAAAATATATGATAGTATATTTAATGCCGAAATCCAACAGACTCCGATCGATGCAGTTGTTTTAACAATATATCAGGATTAACGACCCAAGCAGATACTTATTCGTGAATCAGAGATCAAAACGGGAGATCACAGGTGCAACAAGTCAAACATCTATCCGGTGACAGTCACATATCAAATGATTATTTTGACTGCTACCGGGTGCATGTTAAGATATAGACATGCCAACGAAATGTTTGACAATTACTCTCGTGTTTGGTAGGACCTCCCATCTGCACAATCTATTGTTATCAACCAGAGATCAAACGTTTGAGATAATCAAGTGTATCTAAATAAACTGCGAATAAATACTGAGCTAAGAGGGTGTATGATGCAAAGGCGCAAAATTTTCCTTCACGTGTCCATATTTCCATTGAAAAAAAGCAAGATAATTCTGTAAGCTATACTTATGTTTATAAGTAAATTAACCCACTTTTGTTGGTACATCATGATCAAATTGCCATGCAATTTGCATTCGTAGATCATTTTGTTTTATCCGAGGGAAACTAATCAGAGAATTTCTAAAGAAACTCTTTAACTAAAGCATTACAAGACATCGTTTTGGGTCGCCTTGATAAAGTTTTAGCTTTCCAAATATTGCTAATTCTGATATGTGTACAGTAAACGGCATCGAATAACTCCGAGGAAATCTAATCAGCACATGCATGCTATTCAATCTCTTGCATAACGGCCATGGGATGGCCATTTTTCAACTCATCTTATCCAATCGTAACTTTTTTATTTAGAGTTTCTTGGGCGAGTAGATTATTATACGTCAATATGTCGCCGATTATTTCAAAATACTTCTTCAGAGAGAAAACATTTGGATGAAGCATATTTCGGTGAAACAAGGCACAATTTAATGCCATAATATACTTGTAGCACCACTTAATCGTTGTTGGGAGTTTTGCATTGTTTTTTTTACATAAAAAAAGTTGTTATATGAGCAATATGCCTCAATTACTACTTTATGAGGAGAACAGATTGGTGGTTGCAAATAAGTCAGGCGTTTTCTATTCTGCGAGGTCCACAGGTCTGTAAATAGCAACCTACAATCCAATGGAGTTTCATCAAAAGTTAAGCATTATTTTGACTCCCCAACCGTTTCGGTTCTATATTGCCCTGTCATTGTTGGATAAACATGATGAATTATTAGGCGAGAAATAAATAGTACAGTTTAAATATATTTTTCGAATATATTCTTGTACAACACCGGCGCACAAAAAAATATTTCAGTAAAGGTAGTATGCGGATCTATTGGGCTCACTATTGGGTTCACTGCAAAATTACCAAAAATTGACTAGAACATTGACTGATTAAAACGTTCTGGATGCGCGCCATTTCAAAGACTAATACATCGAAGATATGCTAGTATGCACAAAATGCATCTGGTATTGTCTGTAAAAATGTATCGTAAAAACCTACAAAGCTCCATCCTTCTTAGCAATATGCAAAGGTTGATATCGGAGAGCTAGCATTCATCCACCCTGGACTGACAGCTGACAACTCGTGAGCAAATACAAACAGATTACGATGTAATCGATTACCTATTTTACTGGGAAAAGTAATTCAGCTCAAACGAAAGATAAAAAGGTACCTTGCGTACTGACTATTGCACTGAATCCAATATTAGTACTGAATCCAAGCTCACACAAGCTCGATATGGTCTTTACGTTAAATGGTCATTACTCAAAAAGCATGCACAGCTGTGAGAACACAATATAACAGATTGCAGTTTGTGTCCAAAAATACACATGGTTATAGCATGGTTATTAAAGGCACGAAAATAAAAGCTTCAGATAAAAGATGTTGATGCCAAACAGAAAAAAAGCCAAAATACAGCAAACAAATATTTTGATGTCATGCTAACGTTATGAATACCAACGTACCGATAAGCAAAGTCCAAAGTAATCATGGCTTCAAAATGAATATCTAGACAAAGAGGAACACCATCATACAGACAATTGTACTATACACATATTAAGTGAACGCTTTGATCTAACCGAGCAAACATACCCGGTATTGTACATTCCAAAATAATGTCTGACCCAGTCTAATCGCACCAAGTGGGGCTTGCCATATCAATCTGTGAGATGTCATGCAGTTTATCAGCACGAAGCTCTCTGTGATCAGACGGCGCCATCGCGCAATATTGCTAATTGAATACGAACATTTTTCCATTGTAAGCTCATTATCCTCCCATATTGCAAATCAGTCATCTTGTTCACAGCAAATCCTTATATCAGAGGCCAGTAGTACCTTACTTGTGCTGTATGCCTTCATTGGTAATAATTTGACATATTCACATTGGCCAAAATGCCTACCTTAGTAGAAAGTGAGATGCAATATTGACAAA
The DNA here is from genome assembly GCA_034190875.2 of Urechis unicinctus. Lineage (NCBI taxonomy): Eukaryota > Metazoa > Annelida > Polychaeta > Xenopneusta > Urechidae > Urechis > Urechis unicinctus. Next base: position 23,147,014 of record CM067344.1, read on the forward strand.
GATGTATTGATTTCTCTTACTACACCACACTGTAGAAAAGGAAAAGGTGCTGCTCAGTGACGTCATCCGATTCTATTTGCTACACTGTTGGAATATCTCCACTCTCCACTGCTCCAAATAAGTATATTGCATTTACAAAGCGAGACGTATTTTCTGGCAAAAAGACATAATTAGTAATAGTCCGCTCAGATTTGCGCATATATGCAGGTATATTATTGACACATGATATAAGCCGTGTATTCCTCTTCGGTAAGAACAATTGAATGAATATCACTGAGCTTGTTACTACCATCAACCAAGTTACATCATAAACAGCCCTAGCAATCTAATCAAACAATACCCTCTGTTCTGCCAGCTTCTGATTCACACCTCATTCGGTCAAATAATCTGGTCCCATTCCAAGTCATACACATGTAATAGAAATGCCACTAGCCCACTAAGTGCCTTCCATATCCATATAAGCTCATGCTTAAGAGGTAAAGTCACCCTTTCAAGTGTCAGTTATGACAGCTAGCGTTGGATTTTGTTTAATTGCGTGAGGTGCTTTAACACTAATGATATCAATCATATGGCCCTTCGACCATTTCTTTGAGACGCCTATTGACACGATGTAGGCTTTTACTTCACAGGGCTACTACTTGCATTGTAAGAAGCACGCGCTAGTGCTAACGAGCTGTGCATTATATTTCTTTAGGCTGTACGTTATCACGACTGCTCCTCCGTGATCACTTCAATAAACACTCACAAGCCGTGCATAGCCTATAGATATTTGGAGGCTATTCGCTTTGAATATACATTTTATCAACTACCAATGGTGCTTGAGTTCGCGACAGGTTATTGTTCGGAATGCTGTACATGACAGAGACGCTGTAGACCGTTCAATCAAACTGAATGTGTTCTATTATAGAGGTCCTTGCTTTTGATTGTATGTGTATGAAGGATATACAGTGCTCGTCACCATGGACGGGGAGGGTGGGGGGTACATTAACATAACGATATGCTCACTAAAAGAGCCACGTCCATTGAACCAGTCAGTATAAATGTGCAAACTTTCATGCAATATTAAAATTTAAAGGCTAATCCGTTTCCGGTGCTTATCAGAAAATATTCAGTTTGGTAGCGACACTACGCGTCCTGTGGCTTGCTGTCAGATGGAGGCATTGCACGGCATAGCTAGCGTCTAAGGGTAAATATGAATGCCCGCACCGAGGGAGGAACTACTATTGGCGATTGTCAACGCGGTATAATCTATGTCCAAATGATATAAAGAACAATGGCTGATTACGATCGTTTTAATTAAGCCATGCATTGTCTGGGAAATGGGTACCAGCTTGAATGTCTATCACGCATTAGCTGACAAGGGCTAATCACTACCCGTTATCACAGCCACTGCATCAAGTATCACGGCCGAGCAAATCCCGCTATACTGCATCAGACTTCGGTAGTTAGTGAGTTAGTGACGTAAGCGCCACCAACGAAGGCGCTCTACAGAGACCATCGATCACGACGTGAGGCAGATCCAGGCGAGAGTCATGTCTCAGTCAGCGTTAGTGCGCCGAGGCTGTTCATATGGTTCTGGACACGGATTGCTTCCCGTCGCAGAAATATCCTTGCATTGAGTTCTTATTTTCGATGGTATCGACGCGGAATCTCCGCAATTCCATTTTTGTTACTGAAACTCACAAAATCCTGGAGATATAAAGCACCAGTGTGATAACTTACTATCTTAGTGGTGTACTTAAGCTGGTTAGACCATGGTGATGGATAAACGAATTTTGACGAATAATACTCGCTCTGGTACCTAACATATGTGCATGGACAAAAACTAGTAGCACTTTCACTTTGCAAAGACGAAGCGCATAGAAGTCTATTAAGTCACAATTAAGAGTATGAATATCTTATTTATGAATCCATACAGTTTATAGTCGAGGTCATATTGTGCTTCATATGACTACATTGCTCAAGATCAACAAGACAAATGGAATGTATTCGCGGTTGACCAGCTTTTCTTTGGGAATCCGAGGCGCAGAAGGGAGGTAATATTTACCTCGAAGAGTTACCTGATTGATGTTTTTGTTTCCTTATTTCATGTAAATTGTGAAACATAAGGTACATGGCACACCTGTTGCCGTCATTGAAAACCACGTTCCCGCTGCTTCCCACCTGTAATACCATATACAATACACCTTGATGCTCATCTCAGCCCGTGTCATTTCATCACAGTACCGGCATATGTAACGATCGTGGCTCGGATGAGGGCGTCGCTCTTCCGCCCATCAAAAGAAACTAAATCATAGCGTAATCTCACCCTATTCTATGGATCGTGCTGCTATATCGCGAACACCTCAGTGATTGGAAGAATAGTCAGGTTCCCTAGTGATGAAAGGAATCCTATGTATTAACCTCTCCTACTCCAGCCTAATGAGAGGCTAATGAGGAAGACATGGTTTGGTTGATAAGAGCGCTATTATTCAATACTCAGGCGTCTTTGTTCCAATCAGACTGGAGCTGCCCTCTATGACGTCAAGTGTAAAGTCTGGTAATTGAGTTGCAGCCGGTCCTGGCATCAGTTGTTTTGGGCATGTGATGCCAATATGTCTCGACGTTCGTTAGGAATGCAGCGTGCGATTAATAGGTGTGCTATTAGCTTGAATCCCCACCCCCCCCTGTAGTATTTAGCAGAATAATTATGCGGTACCCCGCGCTATGCTGTGTATCATAGCGCCCAATGTCGTCTGGCAAACTGTAACTCGTGTACTTAAGTTATAGCGGCCATCAAATGGAACCCATTTCACGTGTCACCATATTATGGCATTAGTTGTCAACTGACTTGGGCTTGTCATCGTTCGCCCTCGCAACAACAGCGGCGCTCGTAGCTGCTACAAGCATCGATTACCTCGATGGTTTACCACAGCAAATACATGAGTAGCCGTGCACGACGTCTTTTTGACGTCGTGCGATGATCGTAACCAAATGCGGCGCGACAATACATGAGTTTCAATTATACACGATAATTACACACATGTACATATGAAGAAGAATTTTTCACATAATTGAATGTTTATTAACAAGTTGAGTTAGTTTACGTGTGAGATTTCGTCAAAGGCGATTTAATCCGGTCAGACACATTTTGAAAAGTTCATGTTTATTTTGAACGACAAGATCGGTTTCTGCGCGCAAGCGCAGACAAGGTTGTTCGCAAGCGAACCTTTTCTTTCTGAATTTTATTATTTAAGTATATGTGTCATTTTGTCAATGATTATCTTTTGGAAATTCCTACTTTAGAAGGGCGATATGTATTCAACGATATCACATTGACATTGAAAAAAAGATAACACTTATTGATTCCCGCAGTCTGGAGGGGGCACTTAGCCAAGTCCTGCGTAGGGGTGTGCCCCGATATCTGAAAAACCTGTACCCGTCGTACAAGGTGAAAATGGCAAGAACATACCCCATCCTACAAATATGAAGTCAACAACACCCGTCCGGAGGCCGAAAAAACATACCCCGACAAATGTAAACTACCTCTATATACTTAAGTGCCCCCTCCCCCGGGACCTGCAGTCACATGGCGAGTGAAACTGGAACTTCGTAATGTGAAATCTCCAAAACTGGGGCTCCGCGAATGAAAGTTGTGATTCTAAAAGTTCATTTCTCCAAAACTAAATAATAACGCCGCGAAACCAAAATAGTTGTGAGCTAAAAGTTCATTTGACATATATGCTAAGTACACAATTGGTGAGACCCCGTATAAAATAAAAAAAAATTGCCACACGACATGTTCAATCACGACAGATATTTTATCCGTCATTTGTCGACTAATACATGAGATACCACAGTAAGTACATGACAACTTGTTGTCGGAAGCCCGAACCTCGCACGCGAACTAAAAAAATGCATGTTAAGGGGCCGTTCACGACCCACGATTTTATCCCCCTCAATCACGACGTTACATCAATTTAGAAAAGCCGCTTAACAAATTGTTTGACACAGAGTAAATGTCAGAATAAATTGGCTGTATGATGAACCTGGGGTTCTAAGTATGATAAGCTGGGGTATGGATTTCAGCATTTGACGTACATTGCTTCCGACCATCGCCTATAGCAGTGCTCCTGTTGATGGAGGAAGCAAGTAACCAGACATAACGACCTCGATGTCAGCGTTGTGGTTGTTGGTCATAATGTTTGATATGTCGCAGCGGGGAGTCAATATGGTCTAAAGTGGTTCATGGTAATCTATATATTTCAGGGTGGCGTCATAATGCGTGTTATGCACACTGGTGGTTGTATTTATTCAGTATCATTATGACCATCTTAACGTAACTTATTTGTTGGTTATATATTCAACTCATGTTCGTTTTTGCATACCTTTGGTTATCATAACGTCCTCAGCGTGTTTTAGACTTGCTGTCATGATGGTTGTGCGTGGCGTGCATTACTGCCGTGTGTTTGTTGTCCTGGTCGCTGTGACCGTGATAGAGAGTGCGTTCTGTCACGGCGTTCATCTCGGTTTCTACCTCGCATTCATCTTTGTCGAAAATGATTGCTGAGGACGCTATGATATCAACATTCTGCAAGAATTAATCCATCACAGAGCAGGGTTGTAGGGGGGCACTTAAGTGTATAGAGGTAGTATATATGTGCCGCGCGACGGGGTATGTTTTTTGGGCCTCTCGACTTGTACGACGGATTTTTGGGCCTCATACTTGTACGACGGGGCATGTTTTTCAGGTTCAATGTGTACGACGGGTTATACATTCGCATAATACCTTGCACGACGGGGTATGCTTTTTGGCCCATTTTGACCTTGTACGACGGGTAAGGGTTTTTGAGGTCCCGCGGCACACCCCTATCCAGAATAGGGCCAAGAGCCCCCCCCCCCCACGGGGGTTGTAGCTTGTTATATCAAATAAAGCGTTTCCGTGGCCTATCCTGATCCTAGTGAGCAACATGATACTTTGTGCTGATGCTTACATTGCTTAAGCAGTGTGATCAATTTCCATATTAAAAGGGGTTTCAAAAATATAAAGGGTCAGTGCTAAGGTATTGCAAGAGTGCCAACACGAAATGTAGGCTAACAGTTACGAAAGAGTTCTAAACGTAACTAAGCCCGGGTAAATCAAAGAAGCATTCTTATGGACCAGCGTTTGTATTAGCTGGATGATTTTCTTAGTTGTCCCTTGACCCCTATCGAAGTGTTAAATTCAGAGGTTCACAGTGACAAAGTATCCGAGGCTATTACATTAAAGCTATCAATTTTTTTATCGAACGATTGTTGATGAAGATACGGCGCGTTTTCTTTGCACCTTTCATAAATGTCGCAATCAAAATTCGCTCCGGTTTTTACTCCCATCGAACATATACAACCGATTCTACGAGCAATCAAAATATTTGCCAAAATTTTCACTTCCATCGACCACGGGTGCTGCGAAAACTATACATTATCCTGAAAACAGGTTTATAATGAAGGTTTGTGATTACATTTACCTGCTTAAAAAGGTTTTGATAGTCAATCACAAAATGAGTATCCTATACTGATAAATTGACAAGCCTCAACTGTAATTAGTTGTATTGTGTACTTGGTCATGGTTAGCGTTTGAGCCATTCAATTCAATACAATATTGATCTGCCGTAAATATTCATGAATCTTCCGATGATTGGATTTTATGTTCATTTAGTCGGTTTATCGATAAACGATGAGCCAATAACCTGTTATGGACGGTGGGAGTAAATCATTCCGCCCACTCTATAACTATCTCACTATTGCTGTGTTTATTTTCGCTTTGGTTACAAAATGTAGATTTCATCAAATCTTCACTTATCAAAGTTGTGGGCAACACCCACAAACTAGATACTAACTGTCGGCCCTCCATATACAGTACTCTTGATTATCATATAAAAGTTGGAGCACAGTGTTCGTCGTCACTTGACAGCGAATGTATTTCACATGCGCTCGCAATAGAAACAGAAATAGAGCAACAGAAACATCACTGCCGCCGCCCTGCAGCCACAACTCGACTGCGATACTCATGAAATTTTCAATAAAGAGCGGGCCGGTCACGTTAGCCATGACAGTAAGGATGGTTCGAAGATAACATCATCAGAATCGAGTTTTAGTCTTTGCATCCATGAACACAAATCACAAAAAATACACCAACCGGTACAATGGCGATAGACCGAAGCGCCGTCTAATGTGCGGTTTCTAAGCAGCTTGCTAGGCAACCTCGTTACCGATTTGGGACTGGAACCCCTCTTTAAGTGCAATTTCAGAAAATTAGTAGTCGATGGTTACTCGACCTTTGTGGCTTATGAGCGCGATGCCATGAGTCGGCAACCTCGCCCACTGAGTATGGGTCAGTACGCCCGACCACCTTCGGAACGACCAATACCCTTGTTTCGACGTAGACAAGAGTTGAATCAATGGAATATTTCGGGAGAATGTTTTTGTGCCCTTTGTGGCAGCTGTAGCCATGAACGACATCGGCGCTTCGGTTCTACGCAACTGCCTTTTAAAGAGCCCTTTTCGCACCTTGCAACAATGAGAAACGTCAACATATAATATATGTAAAATGCCTGAAAGCGTCTGACTGAACGACTGAAAGTCTTCTCCACACTGCTCGTCTATTTTTGACTATTATTTGCACACCAATGGTTATTGCCATATCATTGTGAAGGTCAGTCAGATATTTTGACTTACCTTCACAACCTGAATTGTACAATGATTATCGTTATTTTTTATTAGTTCTTACCACTGGAGACATAGATGTAGCATTGTGATTTGTTGGGATAATCACTGAATGAAAATGCGTATTTCACGATCATGGCTGAGAAGCACAAAAGAGAGGTATACTTACAGAAAGATATACCTTTCCTAGATAACGTCTAATTTATTTCACGGAATCGCGAAAGCGAATCATGTCCGTCAAACGCTATGATTATGCGACTAAAACATGCTCAAAGCCAATGCGCAATTGATGTATGTTCCGTTCATTTCATATATGTGCTTTTTGACGATACTTTGTTTTCACATTAACAGCTATTGTGGCTTTATATTTATTACCTGCACACAATAAAACAGGTGATACTTAATGTGACTTATATACGCGTCCTAATGATCGAACAAGTCAATATAAATAAGCTATGCTATGCGTAGAAGTCTATTTGCAAATGAAGCTTGAAACAGAAAGCAGGATACGAACTGAATGCTTGATACAAACCCTTCAACATCATCAGTGACGTCACCAAGAAGTGCTGATAAACGAATCAAAGTGGCAAACAGCTCGGTATGCACATCACCGACGTCATATGAAGCGGAATGATTAGATATATGGAATTAACAGTGCACTCTGATGTCAACCATATACAGCAGCACCAACGTGATCAGACTGCAGGTGAGCAACAAAATAGACAATTTGTAAGTCACACATGCTACCATCAACCAAGAAAACGAGAACAATTTTAAAACTGATCACAGGAAGAAAGTTCCTCACCAAAAATGACACATTCTTGGATACTGCTTCTGCAGAATAATATTACTATAATTAATATTACTAATTGAAGACTGACTGAGTAATCACATTTCAACTATTGTACAGTTAATTCATTTGAGTTTTATAAGAAGAACAGTAGAGCTAACTTCACTATTGTGATACACGATTGAACATTTGACTGTTGAAATAAACATTTTGTTGAATTTGATAACGAAAACAGTGCTTTGCTGTGTGAATAAAAACCCATCATTGAGGATTGTTCACGACATTCATATAAGATGTAAGCACATAAGATCACGCCATATGCTTGACAACGTTTATCGGTAAGTATTCGCGTTAGATATCACACGACAGAGGCAGTAAAAGCGCAAATTGTTGAAATGGTATTTATAAAATCACCCAAAAACCCATATGATTTATGATATTCGTTTCCCCATGTTGTAGGTGTTCTGAACCACAACTGAGCTGTACCTTCGCTTGCGCTGTTTTCAAAGACACACCTTTGCAGCACATTAAACTCTGAAGTCTACTATGCAACTATGATCCACACCAACACCCATCTCTTTCAGCGTGTTAAGATATATATTCAAAGAGTGTATAGCTTCGCTAAGAGGGTTCACTTCGAGTGGCTATGTGGTGGTCTCTTCGCCAGAAATAATACACTGCAATCGTTAGGTGGCGCTACCGTGATATAAACAAAAGCACACGGGATAACTGGGCTGACGTCACTGCTAGTCAATACTGTCCGCATACAACCATAAAGCTGCATCATGGGTAATTTCGGATTTCATAGTTTGTCTGCGTTTTCTCCGGAGTAAGATTTTTTCTCCTCCTTGTCTTGTCTTGCTGTCGATGCATACAATATATCGCAAGGAGCGAGCGGCCATTCGCTGTGTGGAGTATAATGCGGGATCGTTATTCAGCTCGCTCATAATTATAGAAAAAAAAGACATAATGTCGATAGTACTCAAGCTTTCCACAAAGGTAATATCACTTTATCTTAATGTCAATATCACAGAAATGCTGCAGGCAGAAATAAAGTTTGTCCATTAATGCAAAGGTAGTTGAGTATGGATTTGAACGTGTTCATTGGGCACATGACCACAACCATCTGATAAACTAATGTATACAATACCCTGGGTTATCTCTGCCTCGCATTCTGCATGTTAGTTTACATAACAAACAACTCATTTGCGTCCTCTGTTGTATTTAAGCTACTGGAACCATCTATGCAATCGGCAGCAATACCAACAATTCCACAGAAGCAGTGATGTATTGTCGAGTGGCAAGAGTAGAAACCTCGATCATTGCACACAACGTTTATAGGTCACTTCAGTTTTCAACAGTACATCGCTATGTCTTGTTAATTTGCTTTGCTCTTCATCATTCGTTGATGTTAGTAAGATACTGATGTATATGCAAACACCAAGTGTAGCATAGTGATATTAGAAACCCTTTTGTTGGAAATATTAACATCGATCATTTACGCCATCGTTTCGACAACACAATAAATAGCACATATGTATTGCCCATCTATGTGGTCAGTAAGTACATTTGTCTCGGCTGTGTGTGTGAGTAAGGCTTTTATTTTTGTCTATGTTCTCTATAAATAACAATTTATCTTTAAGCCAGACAGTATTCAAACTCTATGATTAGCCGCAAAACCAAGAGCGTCCCCATACATTGCTCTCTCCCTGTTGTTACAAATACCATGCATTAAATGCACGATGCAAATTAAACCTTGATCCGATGCAAAGACTGCCTAAATATTACTTTCAATGAGGTCAGAATCTACCCGTTTTTACCCCATACCCCCAGCGGAGGGGTGCCAGGGGGCGAACGCTAGCTCCACCAAGTCGAGTCCCCATGAATCGACCAAATGTATGCTAACCCGCACTTAATGTGAGTGTTACTTTACTACCAACAATCGCTTTACTTACTGACGACCATATTGTAGTTTGTTCATATGTATATTGATTTTTGAACCACACCGGTGAATTTGTTTTTGTACAGTAATACCCCCTTCACATACACGGATTTTCTTACGAGTCCTTACGGATCGCCAACTCGTAGTCAATCGCATGCATCCGTAAATAGCTCGTTGGTATCCGTTAATAACTCGTCACAACTCGCAGACAATCGTGAGGATCCGTGAAAAGAGAGACAAAATTTTTGACATGTCAAAAATTTTCTTGCTATTGTTCACGGATTACATTTTCCGTAAATAACTCGTAAATAACTTGTAACAATCCGTAAGTATCGTAAACCGGTCGCAACAACACGTAACCCTCCGTAAACTGCTCGCAGGAATCCGTAAATTGTCTCGTTAACAATTTGTTTTACGATTTGTTACGGTTAGTTAACGATTTGTTTACGGATTATTACGAGTGCTTAATGATGAGTACGATTTCATTCACGTCGTGCTACAATAGTTTTACGGATTGTTAAGAGTTATTACGAGCATTTTACGTATAGTTACGAATACTTTACGAATACATACGTATACTTTACGATTTAGGAGAGGTATAAAAGCTGCAAAATCGAACAGTTCCTTTCAGTTGTTATGAAGACGTCAAAGAAGTTAGATCTCTAATATAGTATACAAAATCTACAAGCATGGCTCCAAAAAAGAAGGCAGTCAACAGGAAGAAGAGCACGAGGAATGTCTATTTGCTGCTGGGCATCTTCCTCTTCCCTCTGAGCTAGTGGAAGGAGCAATTGTAGAAATCCCTGATATAACTGCAATCTGTTTTTCTCATATGCCATGTTGTCTTGCTGGATGGCAGTTGTCGAATGATGATACATAGAGAATTGCACATTTTTTTGCAAAAAACATAAGGATTCGTAAATACTCGTAACTAACTCGCAACTATTCGTAACAACACGTTAACAGGTCGTAATTTACACATAAAAGCGTAGATGAAACGTAGCATTCCGTAATATACTCGTAACAATCCATAAATAGCCCGTACAATGTCGTTACTTGCTCGTATTTATCCGTGGTTATTCGAAACAAATCGTAAATGTTTGCCGTAAATACATCGTAATAACTCTTAATAAACCGTAAATGGCTCGTAATTACTTGTAACTACTCTTAAATCGCTCATAAAAGTGACCAAATCGTAAGGATTCGTGTACTTTTACGATTTGTGCCATACGTAAGGATTCGTAAGAAAAATCCGTGTATGTGAAGGTAGCATAAAGATTCACTCACTACGCGTGCACTAACCATATCGATTGCTTCTCAAGCTCACCAGGCCCATAAATAAGGATATGTTTGATATGCTTTCATTGAATATAAATACAGTTCAGAGTCAGCGCGTGTTTCGGAATGATCTGTATATTTTGCGGAATCCCTGAAACAACAGGCAATATATGCATGTCCTGTACGATGATGATAGATGCACTGGCTGCTCAATGCAATGAAGCGGCTCGATGAACTTTATGTGACAGCCTCTGTAGGGTGAGTAGTATTGCGCCAGGGATCAGATGATAAGAGTTGCATTCAATGTAAAGCTGTAATGCAAACAACAACAGGTATTTAGCCTAATAAGTTAGCAATAAAAATGCAGCTGGTTTGAATAGCTGCCATTGCCATATCGTGCAAAGTTGATACGAAGGAAAGTCTGGGTTTCTATTTTTATAAAATGGTGGGTTAAACTTAATAGAATTATACATTGCACTGCGCTTCATGAACACGCACAAAGACGTATGTTTCAATTGTATTTGCCAAGAGCTGTTGATATCTCTTTCCAGAAACTGGCCGGATGTGATCATTGCTCGCCGCACGATGCACAGTAAATAATATCAGAGGGTCCACTCGAGAAAGAACATAATGCTATGATTTGTGAGAACAATATCGTGACAGACACTCTCATGTTTTACAATAATGTCACAGCACAGCAAGGTTTGTCCACTTCAACAACACCAAATGACAGTGGATATCTGATGAGTAATCATATCAGTGATGACACAGGATTGGATTAATGAATAATAGTGTGCGAGCAAGACAACCAATCCTCGATAAACATATTTGCCTGCAATAAGCATTAACAAACGTCTGTGCAATATGTACGCTGTGTGTGTACATTCAACAAACAACACAGCATGGAGCATCGTCTTTTATGGTGCGTAAGCATGTCATCAAACATTGCGTGTTATGGGATAATGCAAATGTATACATGTGATTATTATAACATACTGTACAACAAGAATTGATCTGATGTCGCGCATATTAATAAATATTATAAGCATGGTCATGGACTTGCTTGTTAGCGCGTTCTAGAGCAGCTAAATATCTTTTTGGTCAAATTTAATGTCATCCATTCGTGGATAATTCAATTACTGACATCACGGCCAATCGTCCTTCTATAGCTAATCCCTTCTTCGCAGACTGTTACGAATTATAAAAAAACAGAGAGATCAAGGGATATGAAAGACCCAATGAATGACTTTGACAAGAAGTGTATCCAACTGTTGACCAAATCATCAAGAACCACTCATCTCGAATCAGATTCATGCATAATGATACGTGTAAACATCACCCCGATGGTGTGATCTTTGTGAATGGCGCCTGAGCGGTCAAAAAGCGCGGCTTGTGCAAGAGTTAACAAGCAATGGAAGGTCATTATTCTTATATTGATATTTGTGGTTAACAATATTATCATTCCCATTAATTCTTGACACCCAACATCCGTATAAAAGAACATACATGCGTCTTATATGTTTTACATATCCATCTACATGGATAACTTGAGCTACGATTCGCCACAGACCAATCGTTCATAAAAGTACCAGCTTACGGTAAGTTTTCGCTGTCAGTTACTACCGTTACACTGCAGCTTGGGTCGTTTCATCGACGTCAACTAAGATTTGCCCTCGCCAAGGCTTGTGTCCCAGCATATAATGTAACGCAAGCAGCGTTGTTTTGCTGAATAAAGTGAATCCGCAATGGTAATTCATTGAAGTTTTGCTGTAAAGTGAAGTATTGTCAATAGTACTCAAGCACATGTAACAACATTAGGTTCTCATGTCAACATCTTAGAGATCTTGTTTATAAATACGGTTTTTTCCCCATTAATACAAAGGAAAGTGAGTATGCATTTGAACGTGAGAGGGTTGGTGTATTCCTGTTACAGTTGATTGTGCGCATGACCAAAACCACCTCACAATCACTATGTGAAATATTCAGAGGCTATTTCTGCCTCTACCTCAACGTATTTGCTTGTATAACAAACAACTCATTATAAGCATTAGTGTGTCCTGTAGTATTTCAGCTGTATTGCATCAATGGAGCCGGCTACAATAACACCATTTTCACCAACACATGTGATGGCATAGGCGAGTGGCAAATTTAAAAGCTCTCGTTCATTGATCGCCAATCTTCTCGGTGCATATGTTATGACAATACTAATACAATGGTAAGCTTTCTGTAAACTGAGTGCAACCTATTGATATTAAAACCATTTGAGGTTTGAAAGATCCCCTATGTTAGGTAATTTCCAATAAATGACACCCATTGAAGTTGAACTAACTGCTTACACTGTCTGCAGAAATTCCCTGGCCCGTTTTCTGTGATGTCCTATCTGTAAAATGCAATGTCTGATATCAGTGGTTTGCCGATAAACATGTCTTTTTTGAACATCAAAATGGCGTGGGAATGTCAGCAAATATAGGAGGCACATTTTGCAATAATGTAACTGCGTGGGCCACATTTCAGCTACTCTTAATGTGAGTAGGAATATTTTTGTGCTGGCCACACAATGCACATGCGCAAGGGTGGGCTTCTATTATACACAAGTTCCGACATGGTCACAAAAACGTTAAGCATCAGTGATCATAGCTAACAGGGATTGCATATTTGCAAAAGAAAAGAATAATCCAACAGCCAATTTGATGCACTGTCATAACCTCTAGAGTTACCGCAACAACGATGAACCTTTTATCATGCATATAAATGTTATGTCAAGATATAACAACGATGGCATTTCAATGCAGCTCATTTTCGGTCGAAAGCATCAATGAAAATGCGTGGTACTAAGCGTGGGAATAAGTTTGGACGAACGTCTTGCTAAAAGTACATCTTTAACGCAGACGGACGTTCATCTTGATGCTTGTTTACGTTTACCATTGGTTTTGTTTATCCGATAGTGCAACAGTCGAAGGTCAGATGTGAGTTGCTCGGAATTGGTCATCTGTCGGTAACACAGCAGTACTTGCATTTGCATTTGAGCCAGCTGTATGTTGGAAGTGAGGATGCATTGTATTTAGAAACACGCAATTCCATCGCGCCACAACGAGGATCAGGCTTTATGGTAATAGGCTGTCACAAATCGCATGATCAGAATCACTCGATTGCCTGGTCGAGGAATTATCTAGACTCAACGCTTACATACTGCTAATGCCCATGTCATGAGTTCGAGCATTCATTTTCATTCGTTCAAGATATTTTCATGACAAATTTCTGTACGATATGGGATACCGACATGTATGACGTATTATGAAAGTAATTGTATTGTTCTCACTTCAGTTGCAGCAACTTCTAGTCCTATAAAACGCGGAAGGGCGCTGATGAGAAGTGTGTTTATATTGCAAATAATGTATTTCAATCATAATGGTGTATAATTTAACAACCGGGAATATTTATAGAGATTCGTCGCCAACCGCGAGTGACTAAACAATAATCGACGTGGTCTGCATCTCACAACTATTTCATATGATGCATCTACCATTGAAGGACGTATCCGGTGCAGAAAGACTAATAGATATCAGGCTTCTTCCAGTTATTGATAATTACATGCTATTCTGTTAACATAACCCCGATTATTTCAAAGCCACAAAGGAGAGCATCTTTCACGTGTAGTTAAAGACGTGTTTTTAGCTAGTTAGTATAGGTCCATGATGCTTAAGCGTTTTTTACCCCTTCGTCATGACACTTTATGGTTAGGCCAGACAGAAATAATTATTGAAATTAACGGATCCCCACAAATAACGTGCTTGGTTTTAGCTGTTGTTGTAACTACACAATTAACTCAACAGCGCAACACATACACAGATCCAATCCCGTATCCCATGCAAAATCCATTGAAATGTTTCCTCTCCTTTTTCGTGAAGCTCTCTTTTTGTAAAACCTGACCCTAAATGAAGGTTTTTGATATACAGGGGGTTCTATCGTGAGCGAGAATAGACACATACATACTTGCGAGACTCTGCAGGTTCCATGTCTATCTTGTACGTAACAGTTTTATGGTTGGTCAGTTTACTAACCCTTCAAGGTAACAGCGCATGACTAGGAAAGTAGCATGTATGTTTGATATACGTTATATGTATAAACATACGACTCATAGTTAGTGTGTGTTTGGAGAAGTTTGTATATTCGCCAGAATGCCTGCAGCAGCAGTCTGTATGTGTATCAAATACTTCCTCTCATTTATCGAGTAATTACCCCTTCTGTACATCAGACACTAAGTTATGATTTTTTATATACATAGGGTGCTGTCATGAGCGAGAATATTTGAAACACATACAAAAACTGCGAGACATTGAAGGTTCCATGTCTGTCTTATACGTAACAGTCTTATGGCCGTGCACACATTATGAGATTCGCGCTTAGTCTAATCATGCGGTCAGTTCACTAACCCTTCAGGGCAACAGCGCATGACTAAGAAAGTAGCATGTATGTTTGATATACTTTGTATGCATAATCATACGAGGCTCAGTGAGTGTGTGTTTGGAGAGGTGTGTATACTCGACAGAATGCCTGAAGCAGCAGCTTGTATGTATATGACCGACTATAGACTGTAAGCAGAGCAATATGAGGCGTCTCGCTGCTGCCAACAGCTAGAGCTCATCTCGGGGGAAGAGGTTTGTGATAGAAATCATTCGCGTCAGAGTCACATAAACAGGTTCGGATGGGAAAATAAATCATGGATGTCATTAATAAGTGCTTTGCTTAATAATGAATCCACGATCGTCCGATTACATTGATGCGTTCCGACACGAAGTATCATAGAAGATATTTTACCAAGATCATTGTCAATTTATTTTTGGCGGTCATAAGTCAATGCTTATAAAATTTTACTTTGAAATAATTCAGTTAATTTTAAATCTGACCTCATATATTATTTTATTGAAAATTTTCCAATCTAAGTCAAGTTAAATGTACTATGAGTAAACTTGGTTTGGGAGCGGAGATGTTGCTTGGGAGGCGGAGCTGGGTCCCCTCTTTGTATTTTAGTAGATGCAGATGAGCACCATTGGCAACCAAAACGTACATGCTGTATTATCAAAGCACAATCTCTTTCGATATATTCTCAATTTTGGATGGGTTGAGTTGTTTGAAAATGTGTTCATTTAATGTTTTTGTGGTGGTGTATATCGTATTTTAGGCCTGCCCCAATATTTGGAAAGTTGGCTATATTTAATGGTAAAGAGATTATCTTTACCTAATACTTGCAGATGTTGCAATCACTGGAATACATGCAATGTTTAGCAATAAAAAGAATGTGTAAGGGTTGATTATATTCATATTTTGGACACATATTACATGACGTGATGTTACCAATGTGCCGGGCAAAGAAATAAGCCCAGAGATCGAAATGTTGTGGAGAAATTGGCAGAAAGAAGATTTTCATACAGATATCCGATAAGCATAGGCTTTTGAAAATAATGTTCTTTTTCTATAAAATGTTCATTCGCTATGTTGATTAAATTTAGCTATCTTATGGCCTGATCCATTTGTAGGGAGGAGAAAATTTGACATGAAATTGCGTTTAAATTACCCGAAGTATGTATGAATTAATTCAGAAGGTAATAAATTAGGGTCGTAATCTAAAGGGAAAGTGTTTTAATTCAACCATGATTTGTATTTGACTTTATATTGGTCATTATTTTGACAATATATGACAACTGAACAATGACGTTATCTGGTCGTTCCAAATGGCAAACATCAACATATATTAATAGAAGAACGAAATTGCAATGCAATGTAACAGCATAATAACCAGTTTTACCACGTTTATTGAACAGTTTATACATCACATGTAGACAGGTAGGTTATTTCACAAAACCCGACTGAAGCAGTGATGATGACGATAACATTGACTTGAAATGCACTCATTGCTCGCCTGTAGCCTGTTATATAGAACGTTACATCAAACACAAAAATACTTAAGAACACTATCAAATTATTTACATAACACTACAATACTACTCTGACCTATAATTGTACGACACTTGTCTTGTTGAAATAGACTGATCGCATAATGAAAGGGGTCACCAACTTGGGCTTATTTATAGGAGGTTTCTCGCTTGACCCGTTAAAGATAAAATGAGATCGAACAACTTTATCCACTAGCAAACAAATGCAATATGGTGACACGTTTCTCATCGGCAGAGAATTGCGTTCCAAAGCTGACGTCACAGCCAGAAACCAATGGCGGCGTGCTATTTTAGGCAAGGCGATCAATTGTGTCGAAAGCAGGATGTTTAAATGTGGGTGGCGCAGCTACAAATAAATGAAGAGAGTTACGTGTGTTACAGGAGTCTGTGGGTTTGTTACATAATAAATCGGAAGGTAACAGATATACATTGCGAGGCAACTAAGTCGCAATATATGATTGCTTACACGGTAAACTTTAACTGTAGGGAATTATGTTCAGCTTCATATTAATCGAACTGTTGGTACGGATGTGAACGTGATAATGTACAGATGTTTGAGCGCATGACCTCAACCATCTTGGGAAACCGACACTTAACATACCCCGGGATATTTCCGCCCCTGACGTTGTACATTTATTTACATAACCAACAACGCATTGTAAGAATTAGCGTGTTATATAGTATTTTTCGGAAACACAGGCTTCTTTGACGACATTTCCATGAGAGTGTGTTGGTGTAGGTGACTGGGGAATATTATAATCCCTCAATCAATAACACACATCTTCTGGGCCTCTTTAGATTTTAAATTTTACTTTAGGGCTTCATCATCTGCTGATGTTACGGCAATAGCAATGTAAGGACCCTTAATATAAGGGCATTCTCAATGAATGATAACCATGTAAATTTAACTATGCTCCTACAATGTCCACAGCATTACACATATATGACGCTTATCCTCTTCATCCTATACCGTATAAATAACACATACGCACATGCATTGCTCATTTACGAGCTTTTGGATTATTTGTGTATGTGAATGCGAGTAAGGTTTTTTATATTACTTTTATTCCTTAAAATAACAATTTATCTTTGTTCCAGACAATTTCAACACTCTCGATGTCTTGCTATAAAAACCCAAAGCATCCCAGCAAATTCCTCTCACCATATAAAACATCGCTCCAGCAAAACCTGGGTGCCAAGCACAGTCGGAATCTGCCCGTTTGTGCTCACCATGTCATGCTTGAACGGTATCTCAACGCCCTAATTACATCGGTTTAAGGCATTCTTGTTTGTAGATAGAGCTCTGTTGTAAAGGTGCGAATAAGACGACCCCGTTACCAATAATCACAGACGCTAGGTTCCCGATGCCTAGTTCTCGAGGAGAAACACAACAAATTATCTAACGGTGCCGTTGACGCACCGATATGACGGTTAATGTCTTAGTGTCAATATATCTTCAATTTGGATGTAAATCTATCTTTCAAGAAGGAGGTTGAGCCAAAAATATCTGGTCATAGGGCACCACCCAGGGACTGCCAGTGATGAAACGGCTGTATAATGACACTCGTGTATAAGATACAACCAAGGCATTTAGGCATTCAAATTCATACAATACTGAGTGGAAATGAGTTTATATGACTTACAATCTTGGTTGGGGGTCGTCAAGCGAGTAGATGGGGATAGTGAGTTAGTTGACAATGCTAGAACCATTGACCCTGGGTAAGCAGATATTCCGAGAAACTGGCCCATTTCACGAGATCAGCAGACCCTGATCTGGTTCTCACTGAAGTAAGGCGTACATACTCATCGATTCATCAACGCATATGACCTGCACAACCCCCATTCCATCATCATAATATATTACCCACATCATTTTCTTACCAGCGTTTATGCATATGGTGTAAGACTTGAAGAAAAATTCGTTGATATAGTATTTTTTATCCGTAAATGTCGTAAAACGGAGGCCTCTAACTTTGGCTGGTGGCCCCTATATTTCAAAACCTAGGGGCCCTGATGGCCCCTGAATCAAGAAAGATTATTTCTACCCCTGTATGATATGATCACACACATGTAAACCTGCACGGATTGAATAGCACTTACCGCATGAGTTGTTTAATCAATAAGCAACAAGAATGCATCACCATTTGTAAAAAATAAATCACTTTGCAAAAGTTTTGTATTCATAATAAGCTTCCGACACTGCACACACTGCTAGACCCGTTCTGTTTGACATGAGCCGATGCGGATTGTTGTAGGCTGTCGGTAATGTTTAACCTGCTGAGTGTTGTGTTGTGTATAATAAGCATTAACTCATTTCGAGCGCAGTAGTTTTCTATACACAGGAGCAGGAAGGAACAAAACCCAGTAAATCAATCAATGATGTTGCTTACTTAATCGATGACGAATTCCTTTAGATTATAACAGAGTCCTGCATAATGATAAACATCATCTCCCTGGATTGATCTTTGCGTTTTTGCTACCTATAAAAGCACAAGAACGGTAGACGTTGTGTAGCTTATGCAAACGAATACAAGCAGTTCGCCGAGTGCACACATTGTTATAAACGCCATATCCCTTTTGGTGTTATCGCAACAGCAATGAACCTGTCAGATGTATAGTCAAGATATAACAACGGCGGCACTTCAAATGAGTTTATCTTATCTCAAAGGCATCAATGAAAAGGCGTGAAACTTAAGCGTGGGAAAACTGTTTGCCGGATGTTTTGCTAATGACACTTACCACATAACCTCATCACAGACAGAAGAACATCTTGATGTTTATTTACATTTACCACTGGTTTTGTTTATACGATAGTGCAACAGCCGAAGGTCAGATCTGAGCAGCTAGAAATCGTTCGCTTGTTAGCCATGTACCACAGCAACACTTTGGTCTTTTTTTAACACGAATGTACATAATGACAGCAAGTCCTGGCCCTTCCAAAGCATGATTATAATGAGTTTTTGTCATATAATGTGTAGTTAAGTTAACAATAACTTGTACAAAGTGAAGTGTAGAAATCGCTTTTCGAGCTAACTGTATACTTCTAAGGGGGTGTGCATTGTTATAAACAATGTAAAGCGCGATTTGTGGCAATCGCCTGTCTCAGAATCTGTTGAAACGTTATTGAACCTGTCGCTAATTAATTATGCGCTTGTCTGGTGAATGTGGTCAATTGATGGTAATTATAATAAATAAATAATAGAGAGCCAGGTCGTCAAGTAGTAATTGAATTCAAGGCAAGGAAAAACGTGGGAGAAAGATTTCAATAGCAAGCGGCTTAGTCCTTTCATCAACCTTTCACTTTGACTTTTGGCACAACCACAGATTTAATACATCAAATCGCGGTCAAAAATTACGTTTGGCTATCACCGTCGATTGAAAGCTAGAACCTTATCATAAAGTCAATTGATGAATTTATGAGATTGTGTGATGTGCTGGTTTTTGAGATCCTTTTGTACCATTCATCCCAGGAAGTTGGTGATTGCACAGGCGATTTTTCTAGGAAGCATCAGGTATAACACATTAGATTGACCATCCTTATTTTGCCTAAGTTCTCCACTTGACGTCGATTTTAAAGAAACATACAGTTTGCAAAGTCTAGACAATTCGCTGCTATTGAAATATGACTCGATCTGACGCGTACACATGTAAGCAAAACATTAAAATCGAGTTTCATATGAATTATTCACTAAAACATGTAAAAACGATGTTGTTCAGTTATTTCTATATCATCTCTATTTTACTTTTGTTCATAATAGTGATACATGAAACTGTTGTCTGTTGAACTGAGGTGACGTCGAAGTCGGACTTAATCCTTGATATAGCCGTGTTAATTGAACTTAAGAAATCAGATTTGATACGCCCTCTTCAAGGCCGTTTTCTTGCCACAAAAAAAAGATTTTTATTCGATAGCACAGCAAATTGTAATATTGCAAGGACAATGAAACATATTGCAATACCCGGACCTGGTCACATAGTCCAGTAACAGACCATAGTAAAAACTCAACATTACGGGATCACAGTTTAAGCACAAGCACTTTGATATAGAGGCTCAGGATGGACATTAACAAACCTCTGTGCAATATGTACACTGTGTGTGTACATTCAACAAACAACACAGCATGGAGCACTGTTTTTTATGGTGCGTAAGCATGTCATCAAACATTGCGTGTTATGGGATAATGCAAATGTACACATGTGATTATTATAACATACTGTACAACAAGAATTGATCCGATGTCGCGCATATTAATCAATATTATAAGCATGGTCATGGACTTGCTTGTTAGCGCGTTCTGGAGCAGCTAAAGATCTTTTTGGTCATATTTAATGTCATCCATTCGTGGATAATTCAATTACTGACATCACGGCCAATCGTCCTTCTACAGCTAATCTCTTCTTCGCACACTGTTACGAATTATAAAAAAACAGAGAGATCAAGGGATATGAAAGACCCAATGAATGACTTTGACAAAAAGTGTATCCAACTGTTGACCAAATCATCAAGAACCACTCATCTCGAATCAGATTCATGCATAATGATACGTGTAAACATCACCCCGATGGTGTGATCTTTGTGAATGGCGCCTGAGCGGTCAAAAAGCGCGGCTTGTGCAAGAGTTAACAAGCAATGGAAGGTCATTATTCTTGTATTGATATTTGTGGTTAACAATATTATCATTCCCATTAATTCTTGACACCCAACATCCGTATAAAAGAACATACATGCGTCTTATATGTTTTACATATCCATCTACATGGATGACTTGAGCTACGATTCGCCACAGACCAATCGTTCATAAAAGTACCAGTTTACGGTAAGTTTTCGCTGTCAGTTACTACCGTTACACTGCAGCTTGGGTCATTTCATCGACTTCTGCTAAGATTTGCCCTCGCCAAGGCTTGTGTCCCAGCATATAATGTAACGCAAGCAGCGTTGTTTTGCTGAATAAAGTGTATCCGCAATGGTAATTCATTGAAGTTTTGCTGTAAAGTGATGTATTGTCAATAGTACTCAAGCACATGTAACAACATTAGGTTCTCATGTCAACATCTTAGAGATCTTGTTTATAAATACGGTTTTTTCCCCATTAATACAAAGGAAAGTGAGTATGCATTTGAACGTGAGAGGGTTGGTGTATTCCTGTTACAGTTGATTGTGCGCATGACCAAAACCACCTCACAATCACTATGTGAAATATTCAGAGGCTATTTCTGCCTCTACCTCAACGTATTTGCTTGTATAACAAACAACTCATTATAAGCATTAGTGTGTCCTGTAGTATTTCAGCTGTATTGCATCAATGGAGCCGGCTACAATAACACCATTTTCACCAACACATGTGATGGCATAGGCGAGTGGCAAATTTAAAAGCTCTCGTTCATTGATCGCCAATCTTCTCGGTGCATATGTTATGACAATACTAATACAATGGTAAGCTTTCTGTAAACTGAGTGCAACCTATTGATATTAAAACCATTTGAGGTTTGAAAGATCCCCTATGTTAGGTAATTTCCAATAAATGACACCCATTGAAGTTGAACTAACTGCTTACACTGTCTGCAGAAATTCCCTGGCCCGTTTTCTGTGATGTCCTATCTGTAAAATGCAATGTCTGATATCAGTGGTTTGCCGATAAACATGTCTTTTTTGAACATCAAAATGGCGTGGGAATGTCAGCAAATATAGGAGGCACATTTTGCAATAATGTAACTGCGTGGCCACATTTCAGCTACTCTTAATGTGAGTAGGAATATTTTCGAGGAATTATCTAGACTCAACGCTTACATACTGCTAATGCCCATGTCATGAGTTCGAGCATTCATTTTCATTCGTTCAAGATATTTTCATGACAAATTTCTGTACGATATGGGATACCGACATGTATGACGTATTATGAAAGTAATTGTATTGTTCTCACTTCAGTTGCAGCAACTTCTAGTCCTATAAAACGCGGAAGGGCGCTGATGAGAAGTGTGTTTATATTGCAAATAATGTATTTCAATCATAATGGTGTATAATTTAACAACCGGGAATATTTATAGAGATTCGTCGCCCAACCGCGAGTGACTAACAATAATCGACGTGGTCTGCATCTCACAACTATTTCATATGATGCATCTACCATTGAAGGACGTATCCGGTGCAGAAAGACTAATAGATATCAGGCTTCTTCCAGTTATTGATAATTACATGCTATTCTGTTAACATAACCCCGATTATTTCAAAGCCACAAAGGAGAGCATCTTTCACGTGTAGAGTAAAGACGTGTTTAGCTAGTTAGTATAGGTCCATGATGCTTAAGCGTTTTTTACCCCTTCGTCATGACACTTTATGGTTAGGCCAGACAGAAATAATTATTGAAATTAACGGATCCCCACAAATAACGTGCTTGGTTTTAGCTGTTGTTGTAACTACACAATTAACTCAACAGCGCAACACATACACAGATCCAATCCCGTATCCCATGCAAAATCCATTGAAATGTTTCCTCTCCTTTTTCGTGAAGCTCTCTTTTTGTAAAACCTGACCCTAAATGAAGGTTTTTGATATACAGGGGGTTCTATCGTGAGCGAGAATAGACACATACATACTTGCGAGACTCTGCAGGTTCCATGTCTATCTTGTACGTAACAGTTTTATGGTTGGTCAGTTTACTAACCCTTCAAGGTAACAGCGCATGACTAGGAAAGTAGCATGTATGTTTGATATACGTTATATGTATAAACATACGACTCATAGTTAGTGTGTGTTTGGAGAAGTTTGTATATTCGCCAGAATGCCTGCAGCAGCAGTCTGTATGTGTATCAAATACTTCCTCTCATTTATCGAGTAATTACCCCTTCTGTACATCAGACACTAAGTTATGATTTTTTATATACATAGGGTGCTGTCATGAGCGAGAATATTTGAAACACATACAAACTTGCGAGACATTGAAGGTTCCATGTCTGTCTTATACGTAACAGTCTTATGGCCGTGCACACATTATGAGATTCGCGCTTAGTCTAATCATGCGGTCAGTTCACTAACCCTTCAGGGCAACAGCGCATGACTAAGAAAGTAGCATGTATGTTTGATATACTTTGTATGCATAATCATACGAGGCTCAGTGAGTGTGTGTTTGGAGAGGTGTGTATACTCGACAGAATGCCTGAAGCAGCAGCTTGTATGTATATGACCGACTATAGACTGTAAGCAGAGCAATATGAGGCGTCTCGCTGCTGCCAACAGCTAGAGCTCATCTCGGGGGAAGAGGTTTGTGATAGAAATCATTCGCGTCAGAGTCACATAAACAGGTTCGGATGGGAAAATAAATCATGGATGTCATTAATAAGTGCTTTGCTTAATAATGAATCCACGATCGTCCGATTACATTGATGCGTTCCGACACGAAGTATCATAGAAGATATTTTACCAAGATCATTGTCAATTTATTTTTGGCGGTCATAAGTCAATGCTTATAAAATTTTACTTTGAAATAATTCAGTTAATTTTAAATCTGACCTCATATATTATTTTATTGAAAATTTTCCAATCTAAGTCAAGTTAAATGTACTATGAGTAAACTTGGTTTGGGAGCGGAGATGTTGCTTGGGAGGCGGAGCTGGGTCCCCTCTTTGTATTTTAGTAGATGCAGATGAGCACCATTGGCAACCAAAACGTACATGCTGTATTATCAAAGCACAATCTCTTTCGATATATTCTCAATTTTGGATGGGTTGAGTTGTTTGAAAATGTGTTCATTTAATGTTTTTGTGGTGGTGTATATCGTATTTTAGGCCTGCCCCAATATTTGGAAAGTTGGCTATATTTATTATCAATGGTAAAGAGATTATCTTTACCTAATACTTGCAGATGTTGCAATCACTGGAATACATGCAATGTTTAGCAATAAAAAGAATGTGTAAGGGTTGATTATATTCATATTTTGGACACATATTACATGACGTGATGTTACCAATGTGCCAAGCAAAGAAATAAGCCCAGAGATCGAAATGTTGTGGAGAAATTGGCAGAAAGAAGATTTTCATACAGTTATCCGATAAGCATAGGCTTTTGAAAATAATGTTCTTTTTCTATAAAATGTTCATTCGCTATGTTGATTAAATTTAGCTATCTTATGGCCTGATCCATTTGTAGGGAGGAGAAAATTTGACATGAAATTGCGTTTAAATTACCCGAAGTATGTATGGAATTAATTCAGAAGGTAATAAATTAGGGTCGTAATCTAAAGGGAAAGTGTTTTAATTCAACCATGATTTGTATTTGACTTTATATTGGTCATTATTTTGACAATATATGACAACTGAACAATGACGTTATCTGGTCGTTCCAAATGGCAAACATCAACATATATTAATAAAGAGAAGAACGAAATTGCAATGCAATGTTACGTGTCAGCATAATAACCAGTTTTACCACGTTTATTGAACAGTTTATACATCACATGTAGACAGGTAGGTTATTTCACAAAACCCGACTGAAGCAGTGATGATGACGATAACATTGACTTGAAATGCACTCATTGCTCGCCTGTAGCCTGTTATATAGAACGTTACATCAAACACAAAAATACTTAAGAAAACTATCAAATTATTTACATAACACTACAATACTACTCTGACCTATAATTTGTACGACACTTGTCTTGTTGAAATAGACTGATCGCATAATGAAAGGGGTCACCAACTTGGGCTTATTTATAGGAGGTTTCTCGCTTGACCATGACCCGTTTTTTAAAGAAAAAATGAGATCGAACAACTTTATCCACTAGCAAACAAATGCAATATGGTGACACGTTTCTCATCGGCAGAGAATTGCGTTCCAAAGCTGACGTCACAGCCCAGAAACCAATGGCGGCGTGCTATTTTAGGCAAGGCGATCAATTGTGTCGAAAGCAGGATGTTTAAATGTGGGTGGCGCAGCTACAAATAAATGAAGAGAGTTACGTGTGTTACAGGAGTCTGTGGGTTTGTTACATAATAAATCGGAAGGTAACAGATATACATTGCGAGGCAACTAAGTCGCAATATATGATTGCTTACACGGTAAACTTTAACTGTAGGGAATTATGTTCAGCTTCATATTAATCGAACTGTTGGTACGGATGTGAACGTGATAAGGTACAGATGTTTGAGCGCATGACCTGAACCATCTTGGGAAACCGACACTTAACATACCCCGGGATATTTCCGCCCCTGACGTTGTACATTTATTTACATAACCAACAGCGCATTGTAAGAATTAGCGTGTTATATAGTATTTTTCGGAAACACAGGCTTCTTTGACGACATTTCCATGAGAGTGTGTTGGTGTAGGCGACTGGGAATATTATAATCCCTCAATCAATAACACACATCTTCTGGGCCTCTTTAGTTTTTAAATTTTACTTTAGGGCTTCATCATCTGCTGATGTTACGGCAATAGCAATGTAAGGACCCTTAATATAAGGGCATTCTCAATGAATGATAGCCATGTAAATTTAACTATGCTCCAACAATGTCCCCAGCATTACACATATATGACGCTTCTCCTCCTCATCCTATACCGTATAAATAACACATACGCACATGTATTGCTCATTTACGAGCTTTTGGATTATTTGTGTATGTGACTGTAAGTAGGGTTTGTTATATTACTTTTATTCCTTAAAATAACAATTTATCTTTGTTCCAGACAATTTCAACACTCTCGATGTCTTGCTATAAAAACCCAAAGCATCTCAGCAAATTCCTCTCACCATATAAAACATCGCTCCAGCAAAACCTGGGTGCCAAGCACAGTCTTTCATGTCATTACCTCTGAGGAGGTCGGAATCTGCCCGTTTGTGCTCACCATGTCATGCTTGAACGGTATCTCAACGCCTTAATTACATCGGTTTAAGGCATTCTTTTTTGTAGAGCGAGATCTGTAGTATAGGTGTGAATAAGACGACCCAGTTACCAATAATCACAGACGCTAGGTTCCCGATGCCTAGTTCTCGAGGAGATACACAACAAATTATCTAACGGTGCCGTTGACGCACCAATATGACGGTTAATGTTTATGTCTTAGTGTCAATATATCTTCAATTTGGATGTAAATCTATCTTTCAAGAAGGAGGTTGAGCCAAAAATATCTGGTCATAGGGCACCACCCGGGCACTGTCAGTGATGACCCTGATGTATAATGACACTCGTGTATAAGGTACAACCAAGGCATTTAGGCAATAAAATACATACAATACTGAGTGATAATAAGCTTATATGACTTACAATCTTGGTTAGGGGTCGTCAAGCGAGTAAATGGGGATAATGAGTGAGTAAAAAGTGCTAGTACCCTGGATAAGTAGAAATTCACAGAAACTGGCCCATTTCGCGAGATCAGCAGACCCTGATCTGGTTCTCACTGAAGTAAGGCGCATGTACTCATCGATACATCAATGGATATGATCCACAAAACTGACAGTTTCACAACATCCATGCCCCTCATCATAACATATCACTCTCATTTTTCTTACCAGCGTTTATGCATATGGTGAAAGATTGGAGGAAGATTTCGTTGATGTAGTATTTTTTATCCGTAAATGTCGTAAAACCGAGGCCTCTAACTTTGGCTGGTGGCCCCTAGATTTTAAAACCTAGGGGCCCTGATGGCCCCTGAATCAAGAAAGATTATTTCTACCCCTACATGATATGATCACACACATGTTAACCTGCACGGATTGAATAGCACTTACCGCATGAGTTGTTTAATCAATAAGCAACAAGAATGCATCGCCATTTGTTAAAAATAGATCACTTTACAAAAGTTTTGTATTCATAATAAACTTCCGACACTGCACACACTGCTAGACCCGTTCTGTTTGACATGAACCGGTGAGGATTGTTGTAGGTAGTCGGTAATGTTTAATCTGCTGAGTGTTGTGTTGTGTGCAATGGCTGAGAGACAAACACCTTAAATGAAAGTCATAATAGGGCGGGAAATATAGCATTATTATGATTTGCCGAGACTGTCCCTGGAGGGATATCTGTAAATGAAAACAAGCTGTGACCCATAGTTCAGTCGACACATTTCCGAACACATTTCCGCATCAACAGTGACGTCGTGTAGAAAGCACATTTTACAACAATATCGCCGCAATAGGAGTGTAAACTTCACTTCAAATACGTTCAATGTGAGTGGATAGTTTAGTTGTAAGCATATCAATGATGATACAGTAACCAGGACGATTTCAACTTTATGCACCAATGTTTCTGTTCTCTTCATACATGAAATGACCTGGGCAGCGCAACCAACAATTCAAATAGAGACAATCTGACTGCAATAAGCATTTCGAGCAGTAGTTTTCTATACACAGGAGCAGGAAGAAGCAACACCCAGTAAATCAATCAATGATGTTGCTTACTTAATCGATGACCAATTCCTTTAGATTATAACAGAGTCATGCATAATGATAAACATCATCTCCCTGGGTTTATCTTTGCGTTTTTGCTACCTATAAAAGCACAAGAACGGTAGACGTTGTGTAGCTTATGCAAACGAATACAAGCAGTTCGCCGAGTGCACACATTGTTATAAACGCCATATCCCTTTTGGCGTTATCGCAACAGCAACGAACCTGTCAGATGTAATGTCAAGATATAACAACGGCGGCACTTCAAATGAGTTTATCTTATCTCGAAGGCATCAATGAAAAGGCGTGAAACTTAAGCGTGGGAAAACTGTTTGCCGGATGTTTTGCTAATGACACTTACTCCATAACCTCATCACAGATAGAAGAACATCTTGATGTTTATTTACATTAACAACTGGTTTTGCTTATACAGCCGAAGTTCATATCTGAGCAGCTAGAAATCGTTCGCTTGTTAGCCATGTACCACAGCAACACTTTGGTCTTTTTTTAACACGAATGTACATAATGACAGCAAGTCCTGGCCCTTCCAAAGCATGATTATAATGAGTTTTTGTCATATAATGTGTAGTTAAGTTAACAATAACTTGTACAAAGTGAAGTGTAGAAATCGCTTTTCGAGCTAACTGTATACTTCTAAGGGGGTGTGCATTGTTATAAACAATGTAAAGCGAGATTTGTGGCAATCGCCTGTCTCAGAATCTGTTGAAACGTTATTGAACCTGTCGCTAATTAATTATGCGCTTGTCTGGTGAATGTGGTCAATTGATGGTAATTATAATAAATAAATAATAGAGAGCCAGGTCGTCAAGCAGTAATTGAATTCAAGGCAAGGAAAAACGTGGGAGAAAGATTTCAATAGCAAGCGGCTTAGTCCTTTCATCAACCTTTCACTTTGACTTTTGGCACAACCACAGATTTAATACATCAAATCGCGGTCAAAAATTACGTTTGGCTATCACCGTCGATTGAAAGCTAGAACCTTATCATAAAGTCAATTGATGAATTTATGAGATTGTGTGATGTGCTGGTTTTTTTGAGATCCTTTTGTACCATTCATCCCAGGAAGTTGGTGATTGCACAGGTGATTTTTCTAGGAAGCATCAGGTATAACACATTAGATTGACCATCCTTATTTTGCCTAAGTTCTCCACTTGACGTCGATTTTAAAGAAACATACAGTTTGCAAAGTCTAGACAATTCGCTGCTATTGAAATATGACTCGATCTGACGCGTACACATGTAAGCAAAACAATAAAATCGAGTTTCATATGAATTATTCACTAAAACATGTAAAAACGATGTTGTTCAGTTATTTCTATATCATCTCTATTTTACTTTTGTTCATAATAGTGATACTTGAAACTGTTGTCTGTTGAACTGAGGTGACGTCGAAATCGGACTTAATCCTTGATATAGCCGTGTTAATTGAACTTAAGAAATCAGATTTGATACGCCCTCTTCAAGGCCGTTTTCTTGCCAAAAAAAAAGATTTTTATTCGATAGCACAGCAAATTGTAATATTGCAAGGACAATGAAACATATTGCAATACCCGGACCTGGTCACATAGTCCAGTAACAGACCATAGTAAAAACTCAACATTACGGGATCACAGTTTAAGCACAAGCACTTTGATATAGAGGCTCAGGATGGACATTAACAAACCTCTGTGCAATATGTACACTGTGTGTGTACATTCAACAAACAACACAGCATGGAGCACTGTCTTTTATGGTGCGTAAGCATGTCATCAAACATTGCGTGTTATGGGATAATGCAAATGTACACATGTGATTATTATAACATACTGTACAACAAGAATTGATCCGATGTCGCGCATATTAATCAATATTATAAGCATGGTCATGGACTTGCTTGTTAGCGCGTTCTGGAGCAGCTAAAGATCTTTTTGGTCAAATTTAATGTCATCCATTCGTGGATAATTCAATTACTGACATCACGGCCAATCGTCCTTCTACAGCTAATCTCTTCTTCGCACACTGTTACGATTTATAAAAAAAAAAAACAGAGAGATCAAGGGATATGAAAGACCCAATGAATGACTTTGACAAAAAGTGTATCCAACTGTTGACCAAATCATCAAGAACCACTCATCTCGAATCAGATTCATGCATAATGATACGTGTAAACATCACCCCGATGGTGTGATCTTTGTGAATGGCGCCTGAGCGGTCAAAAAGCGCGGCTTGTGCAAGAGTTAACAAGCAATGGAAGGTCATTATTCTTATATTGATATTTGTGGTTAACAATATTATCATTCCCATTAATTCTTGACACCCAACCTCCGTATAAAAGAACATACATGCGTCTTATATGTTTTACATATCCATCTACATGGATAACTTGAGCTACGATTCGCCACACACAATCGTTCATAAAAGTACCAGCTTACGGTAAGTTTTCGCTGTCAGTTACTACCGGTACACTGCAGCTTGGGTCATTTCATCGACTTCTACTAAGATTTGCCCTCGCCAAGGCGTGTGTACCGGCATATAATGTAACGCAAGCAGCGTTGTTTTGCTGAATAAAGTGTATCCGCAATGGTAATTCATTGAAGTTTTGCTGTAAAGTGAGGTATTGTCAATAGTACTCAAGCACATGTAACAACATTAGGTTCTCATGTCAAACATCTTAGAGATCTTGTTTATAAATACGGTTTTTTCCCCATTAATACAAAGGAAA
Organism: Urechis unicinctus; assembly: GCA_034190875.2. NCBI lineage: Eukaryota > Metazoa > Annelida > Polychaeta > Xenopneusta > Urechidae > Urechis > Urechis unicinctus. The sequence goes on from CM067344.1 coordinate 23,177,762, forward strand.
GTGAGTATGCATTTGAACGTGAGAGGGTTGGTGTATTCCTGTTACAGTTGATTGTGCGCATGACCAAAACCACCTCACAATCACTATGTGAAATATTCAGAGGCTATTTCTGCCTCTACCTCAGCGTATTTGCTTGTATAACAAACAACTCATTATAAGCATTGGCGTGTCCTGTAGTATTTCAGCTGTATTTCATCAATGGAGCCGGCTACAATAACACCATTTTCACCAACACATGTGATGGCATAGGCGAGTGGCAAATTTAAAAGCTCTCGTTCATTGATCGCCAATCTTCTCGGTGCATATGTTATGACAATACTAATACAATGGTAAGCTTTCTGTAAACTGAGTGCAACCTATTGATATTAAAACCATTTGAGGTTTGAAAGATCCCCTATGTTAGGTAATTTCCAATAAATGACATCCATTGAAGTTGAACTAACTGCTTACACTGTCTGCAGAAATTCCCTGACCCGTTTTCTGTGATGTTCTATCTGTAAAATGCAATGTCTGATATCAGTGGTTTGCCGATAAACATGTCTTTTTTGAACATCAAAATGGCGTGGGAATGTCAGCAAATATAGGAGGCACATTTTGCAATAATGTAACAGCGTAGCCAAACTTTTACATTTCAGCTACTCTTAATGTGAGTAGGAATATTTTTGTGCTGGCCACACAATGCACATGCGCAAGGGTGGGCTTCTATTATACACAAGTTCCGACATGGTCACAAAAACGTTAAGCATCAGTGATCATAGCTAACAGGGATTGCATATTTGCAAAAGAAAAGAATAATCCAACAGCCAATTTGATGCACTGTCATAACCTCTAGAGTTATCGCAACAACGATGAACCTTTTATCATGCATATAAATGTTATGTCAAGATATAACAACGATGGCATTTCAATGCAGCTCATTTTCGGTCGAAAGCATCAATGAAAATGCGTGGTACTAAGCGTGGGAATAAGTTTGGACGAACGTCTTGCTAAAAGCACATCTTTAACGCAGACGGACGTTCATCTTGATGCTTGTTTACGTTTACCATTGGTTTTGTTTATCCGATAGTGCAACAGTCGAAGGTCAGATGTGAGTTGCTCGGAATTGGTCATCTGTCGGTACCACAGCAGTACTTGCATTTGCATTTGAGCCAGCTGTATGTTGGAAGTGAGGATGCATTGTATTTAGAAACACGCAATTCCATCGCGCCACAACGAGGATCATGCTTTATGGTAATAGGCTGTCACAAATCGCATGATCAGAATCACTCGATTGCCTGGTCGAGGGATTATCTAGACTCAACGCTTACATACTGCTAATGCCCATGTCATGAGTTCGAGCATTCATTTTCATTCGTTCAAGATATTTTCAGAGACAAATTTCTGTACGATATGGGATACCGACATGTATGACGTATTATGAAAGTAATTGTATTGTTCTCACTTCAGTTGCAGCAACAACTTTCTAGTCATATAAAACGCGGAAGGGCGCTGATGAGAAGTGTGTTTATATTGCAAATAATGTATTTCAATCATAATGGTGTATAATTTTACAACCGGGAATATTTATAGGGATTCGTCGCCAACCGAGAGTGACTAAACAACTATTTCCCAGGATGCGTCCATCATTGAAGGGCGTATCCGGTGCAGAAAGACTAATAGATATCAGGCTTCTTCTAGTTATTGATAATTACATGCTATCCTGTTAACATCGCCCCGATTATTTCAAAGCCACTTTCACGTGTAGAGTTTCATTTCAATAGGTTAATACGTGTTTAGCTAGTTAGTATAGGTCTATGATGCTTAAGCGTTTTTTATCCCTTCGTCATGACACTTTATGGTTAGGCCAGACAGAAATAATTATTGAAATTAAAGGATCCCCACAAATAACGTGCTTGGTTTTAGCTGTTGTTGTAACTACACAATTAACTCAACAGCGCACCACATATACAGATCCAATCCCGTATCCCATGCCACATCCATTCAAATATTTCCTCTCCTTTTTCGAGAAGCTCTCTTTTTGTAAATCTGACCCTAAATGAAGGTTTTTGATATACAATGGGTTCTATCGTGAGCGAGAATAGACACATACTTACTTGCGAGACTCTACAGGTCTCATGTCTATCTTGTACGTAACAGTTTTATGGTTGGTCAGCGCATGACAAGGAAAGTAGCGTGTATGTTTGATATACGTTATATGTATAAACATACGACTCTATATTGCTCGTCTATTTTTGACTATTATTTGCACACCAATGGTTAATGCCATATCATTGTGAAGGTCAGTCAGATATTTTGACTTACCTTCACAACCTGAATTGTACAATGATTATCGTTATTTGTTATTAGTTCTTACCACTGGAGACATAGATGTAGCATGGTGATTGGTTGGGATAATCACTGAATGAAAATGCGTATTTCACGATCATGGCTGAGAAGCACAAAAGAGAGGTATACTTACAGAAAGATATACCTTTCCTAATAACGTCTAATTTATTTCACGGAATCGAATCACAGCACACGTTTGCGGAATCGCGAAAGCGAATCATGTCCGTCAAACGCTATGATTATGCGACTAAAACATGCTCAAAGCCAATGCGCAATTGATGTATGTTCCGTTCATTTCATAATTGTGCTTTTTGACGATGCTTTATTTTCACATTAACAGCTATTGTGGCTTTATATTTATTACCTGCACACAATAAAACAGGTGATACTTAATGTGACTTATATACGCGTCCTAATGATCGAACAAGTCAATACAAATAAGCTATGCTATGCGTAGAAGTCTATTTGCAAATGAAGCTTGAAACAGAAAGCAGGATACAAACTGAATGCTTGATACAAACCCTTCAACATCATCAGTGACGTCACCAAGAAGTGCTGATTAACGAATCAAAGTGGCAAACAGCTCGGTATGCACATCACCGACGACATATGAAGCGGAATGATTAGATATATGGAAGTTAACAGTGCACTCTGATGTCAACCATATACAGCAGCACCAACGTGATCAGACTGCAGGTAAGCAACAAAATAGACAATTTGTAAGCCACACATGCTACCATCAACCAAGAAAACGAGAACAACTTTAGAACTGACTACAGGAAGAATGTTCCTCACCAAAAATGACACATTCTTGGATACTGCTTCTGCAGAATAATATTACTATAATTAATATTACTAATTGAAGACTGGCTGGGTAATCACATTTCAACTATTGTAGTATAGTTAATTTATTTGAGTTTTATAAGAAGAACAGTAGAGCTATCTTCACTATTGTGATACACGATTGAACATTTGACTGTTGAAATAAACATTTTGTTGAATTTGATAACGAAAACACTGCTTTGTTGTGTGAATAAGAACCCATCATTGAGGATTGTTCACGACAGTCATATAAGATGTAAGCACATAAGATCACGCCATATGCTTGACAACGTTTATCGCTAAGTATTCGCGTTAGATATCACACGACAGAGGCAGTAAAAGCGCAAATTGTTGAAATGGTATTTATAAAATCACCCAAAAACCCATATGATTTATGATATTCGTTTCCCCATGTTGTAGGTGTTCTGAACCACAACTGAGCTGTACCTTCGCTTGTGCTGTTTTCAAAGACACACCTTTGCAGCACATTAAACTCTGAAGTCTACAATGCAACTATGATCCACACCAACACCCATCTCTTTCAGCGTGTTAAGATATATATTCAAAGAGTGTATAGCTTCGCTAAGAGGGTTCACTTCGAGTGGCTATGTGGTGGTCTCTTCGCCAGAAATAATACACTGCAATCGTTAGGTGGCGTTACCGTGATATAAACAAAAGCACACGGGATAACTGGGCTGACGTCACTGCTAGTCAATACTGTCCGCATACTACCATAAAGCTGCATCATGGGTAATTTCGGATTTCATAGTTTGTCTGCGTTTTCTCAGGAGTAAGATTTTTTTCTCCTCCTTGTCTTGCCTTACTGTCGATGCATACAATATATCGCAAGGAGCGAGCGGCCATTCGCTGTGTGGAGTATAATGCGGGATCGTTATTCAGCTCGCTCATAATAATAGAAAAAAAAGACATAATGTCGATAGTACTCAAGCTTTCCACAAAGGTAATATCACTTTATCTTAATGTCAATATCACAGAAATGCTGCAGGCAGAAATAAAGTTTGTCCATTAATGCAAAGGTAGTTGAGTATGGATTTGAACGTGTTCGTTGGGCACATGACCACAACCATCTGATAAACTAATGTATACAATACCCTGGGTTATCTCTGCCTCGCACTCTGCATGTTAGTTTACATAACAAACAACTCATTTGCGTCCTCTGTTGTATTTCAGCTACTGGAACCATCTATGCAATCGGCAGCAATACCAACAATTCCACAGAGAAGCAGTGATGTATTGTCGAGTGGCAAGAGTAGAAACCTCGATCATTGCACACAACGTTAATAGGTCACTTCAAGTTTTAACAGTACATCGCTATGTCTTGTTAATTTGCTTTGCTCTTCATCATCCGTTGATGTTAGATACCGATGTAGATGCAAACACCAAGTGTAGCATAGTGATATTAGAAACCCTTTTGTTGGAAATATTAACATCGATCATTTACGCCATCGTTTCGACAACACAATAAATAGCACATATGTATTGCCCATCTATGTGGTCAGTAAGTGCATTTGTCTCGGCTGTGTGTGTGAGTAAGGCCTTTATTTTTGTCTATGTTCTCTATAAATAACAATTTATCTTTAAGCCAGACAGTATTCAAACTCTATGATTAGCCGCAAAACCAAGAGCGTCCCCATACATTGCTCTCTCCCTGTTGTTACAAATACCATGCATTAAATGCACGATGCAAATTAAACCTTGATCCGATGCAAAGACTGCCTAAATATTACTTTCAAAGAGGTCAGAATCTACCCGTTTTTACCCCATACCCCCAGCGGAGGGGTGCCAGGGGGCGAACGCTAGCTACATTAAGTCGAGTCCCCATGAATCGACCAAGTGTATGCTAACCCGCACTTAATGTGAGTGTTTCCATATTGTAGTTTGTTCATATGTATATTGATTTTTGAACCACACCGGTGAATTTGTTTTTGTACAGTAATACCCCCTTCACATACACGGATTTTCTTACGAGTCCTTACGGATCGCCAACTCGTAGTCAATCGCAAGCATCCGTAAATAGCTCGTTGGTATCCGTTAATAACGATTGTTCACGGATTACATTTTCCGTAAATAACTCGTAAATAACAGTCCTGGCCCTTCTAACAATCCGTAAGTATCGTAAACCGGTCGCAACAACACGTAACCCTCCGTAAACTGCTCGCAGGAATCCGTAAATGTCTCGTTAACAATTTGTTTTACGATTTGTTACGGTTAGTTAACGATTTGTTTACGGATTATTACGAGTGCAAATACTTCGTAAGTGTAGAAATCGCTTTTCGAGCTAACTGTATACTTCTATGAGTACGATTTCATTCATGTCGTGCTACAATAGTTTTACGGATTGTTAAGAGTTATTACGAGCATTTTACGTATAGTTACGAGTACTTTACGAATACATACGTACACTTTACGATTTAGGAGAGGTATAAAAGCTGCAAAATCGAACAGTTCCTTTCAGTTGTTATCAAGACGTCTAAGAAGTTAGATCTTAATATAGTATCAAAAAATCTACAAGCATGGCTCCAAAGAAGAAGGCAGTCAACAGGAAGAAGAGTCACGAGGAATGTCTATTTGCTGCTGGGCATCTTCCTCTTCCCTCTGAGCTAGTGGAAGGAGCAATTGTAGAAATCCCTGATATAACTGCAATCTGTTTTTCTCATATGCCATGTTGTCTTGCTGGATGGCAGTTGTCGAATGATGATACATAGAGAAATTGCACATTTTTTTTTGCAAAAAACATAAGGATTCGTTAATACTCGTAACTAACTCGCAACTATTCGTAACAACACGTTAACGTTAACAGGTCGTAATTTACACGTAAAAGCGTAGATGAAACGTAGCATTCCGTAATATACTCGTAACAATCCATTAAAAAGCCCGTAAAATGTCATAACTTGCTCGTATTTATCCGTGGTTATTCGAAACAAATCGTAAATGTTTGCCGTAAATACATCGTAATAACTCGTAATAAACCGTAAACATGCTCGTAATTACTTGTAAGAAGGACTCTTAAATCGCTCATAAAAGTGACCAAATCGTAATGACTCGTGTACTTTTACGATTTGTGCCATACGTAAGGATTCGTAAGAAAAATCCGTGTATGTGAAGGTAGCATAAAGATTCACTCACTACGCGTGCACTAACCATATCGATTGCTTCTCAAGCTCACCAGGCCCATAAATAAGGATATGTTTGATATGCTTTCATTGAATATAAATACAGTTCAGAGTCAGCGCGTGTTTCGGAATGATCTGTATATTTTGTGGAATCCCTGAAACAACAGACAATATATGCATGTCCTGTACGATGGTGATAGATGCACTGGCTGCTCAATGCAATGAAGCGGCTCGATGCAACTTTATGTGACAGCCTCTGTAGGGTGAGTAGTATTGCGCCAGGGATCAGATGATAAGAGTGCTGCATTCAATGTAAAGCTGTAATGCAAACAACAACAGGTATTTAGCCTAATAAGTTAGCAATAAAAACGCAGCTGGTTTGAATAGCTGCCATTGCCATATCGTGCAAATGTGATACGAAGGAAAGTCTGGGTTTCTATTTTTATAAAATGGTGGGTTAAACTTAATAGAATTATACATTGCACTGCGCTTCATGAACACGCACGATAACGTATGTTTCAATTGTATTTGCCAAGAGCTGTTGATATCTCTTTCCAGAAACTGGCCGGATGTGATCATTGCTCGCCGCACGATGCACAGTAAATAACATCAGAGGGTCCACTCGAGAAAGCACATAATGCTATGATTTGTGAGAACAATATCGTGGCAGACACTCTCATGTTTTACAATAATGTCACAGCACAGCAAGGTTTGTGCACTTCAACAACACCAAATGACAGTGGATATCTGATGAGTAATCATATCAGTGATGACACAGGATTGGATTAATGAATAATAGTGTGCGAGCAAGACAACCAATCCTCGATAAACATATTTGCCTGCAATAAGCATTAACAAACGTCTGTGCAATATGTACGCTGTGTGTGTACATTCAACAAACAACACAGCATGGAGCATCGTCTTTTATGGTGCGTAAGCATGTCATCAAACATTGCGTCTTATGGGATAATGCAAATGTATACATGTGATTATTATAACATACTGTACAACAAGAATTGATCAGATGTCGCGCATATTAATAAATATTATAAGCATGGTCATGGACTTGCTTGTAAACGCGTTCTAGAACAGCTAAAGATCTTTTTGGTCAAATTTAATGTCATCCATTCGTGGATAATTCAATTACTGACATCACGGCCAATCGTCCTTCTACAGCTAATCTCTTCTTCGCAGACTGTTACGATTTATAAAAAAAAACAGAGAAATCAAGGGATATGAAAGACCCAATGAATGACTCTGACAAAAAGTGTATCCAACTGTTGACCAAATCATCAAGAACCACTCATCTCGAATCAGATTCATGCATAATGATACGTGTAAACATCACCCCGATGGTGTGATCTTTGTGAATGGCGCCAATATTATCGGTCAAAAAGCTTACGGCTTGTGCAAGAGTTAACAAGCACATGGAAGTCATTATTCTTATAACATATTTGTGGTTAACAATTGATCATTCCCATTAATTCTTGACACCCAACATCCGTATAAAAGAAACATACATGCGTCTTATATGTTTTACATATCCATCTACATGGATAACTTGAGCTACGATTCGCCACAGACCAATCGTTCATAAAAGTACCAGTTTACGGTAAGTTTTCACTGTCAGTTACTACCGTTACACTGCAGCTTGGGTCATTTCATGACTTCTACTAAGTTTGCCCTCGCCAAGGCGTGTTCAATAGTACTCAAGCACATGTAACAACATTAGGTTCTCATGTCAACATCTTAGAGATCTTGTTTATAAAATACGGTTTTTTCCCCATAATACAAAGGAAAGTGAGTATGCATTAGAACGTGAGAGGGTTGGTGTATTCCTGTTACAGTTGATGGTGCGCATGACCAAAACACCTCACAATCACTATGTGAAATATTCAGAGGCTATTTCTGCCTCTACCTCAGCGTATTTGCTTGTATAACAAAACAACTCATTATAAGCATTGGCGTGTCCTGTAGTATTTCAGCTGTATTGTATCAATGGAGCCGGCTCAATAACACCATTTTCACCAACACATGTGATGGCGGCGAGTGGCAAATTTAAAAGCTCTCGTTCATTGATCGCCAATCTTCTCGGTGCATATGTTATGACAATACTAATACAATGGTAAGCTTTCTGTAAACTGAGTGCAACCTATTGATATTAAAACCATTTGAGGTTTGAAAGATCCCCTATGTTAGATAATTTCCAATAAATGACACCCATTGAAGTTGAACTAACTGCTTACACTGTCTGCAGAAATTCCCTGACCCGTTTTCTGTGATGTTCTATCTGTAAAATGCCATATCTGATATCAGTGGTTTGCCGATAAACATATCTTTTTTGAACATCAAAATGGCGTGTGAATGTCAGCAAATATAGGAGGCACATTTTGCAATAATGTAACAGCGTAGCCAAAATTTTACATTTCAGCTACTCTTAATGTGAGTAGGAATATTTTTGTGCTGGCCACACAATGCACATGCGCAAGGGTGGGCTTCTATTATACACAAGTTCCGACATGGTCACAAAAACGTTAAGCATCAGTGATCATAGCTAACAGGGATTGCATATTTGCAAAAGAAAAGAATAATCCAACAGCCAATTTGATGCACTGTCATAACCTCTAGAGTTATCGCAACAACGATGAACCTTTTATCATGCATATAAATGTTATGTCAAGATATAACAACGATGGTATTTCAATGCAGCTCATTTTCGGTCGAAAGCATCAATGAAAATGCGTGGTACTAAGCGTGGGAATAAGTTTGGACGAACGTCTTGCTAAAAGCACATCTTTAACGCAGACGGACGTTCATCTTGATGCTTGTTTACGTTTACCATTGGTTTTGTTTATCCGATAGTGCAACAGTCGAAGGTCAGATGTGAGTTGCTCGGAATTGGTCATCTGTCGGTAACACAGCAGTACTTGCATTTGCATTTGAGCCAGCTGTATGTTGGAAGTGAGGATGCATTGTATTTAGAAACACGCAATTCCATCGCGCCACAACGAGGATCATGCTTTATGGTAATATGCTGTCACAAATCGCATGATCAGAATCACTCGATTGCCTGGTCGAGGGATTATCTAGACTCAACGCTTACATACTGCTAATGCCCATGTCATAAGTTCGAGCATTCATTTTCATTCGTTCAAGATATTTTCAGAGACAAATTTCTGTACGATATGGGATACCGACATGTATGACGTATTATGAAAGTAATTGTATTGTTCTCACTTCAGTTGCAGCAACTTCTAGTCATATAAAACGCGGAAGGGCGCTGATGAGAAGTGTGTTTATATTGCAAATAATGTATTTCATTCATAATGGTGTATACTTTTACAACCGGGAATATTTATAGGGATTCGTCGCCAACCGAGAGTGACTAAACAACTATTTCCCAGGATGCGTCCATCATAGAAGGGCGTATCCGGTGCAGAAAGACTAATAGATATCAGGCTTCTTCTAGTTATTGATAATTACATGCTATCCTGTTAACAGCGCCCCGATTATTTCAAAGCCACTTTCACGTGTAGAGTTTCATTTCAATAGGTTAATACGTGTTTAGCTAGTTAGTATAGGTCTATGATGCTTAAGCGTTTTTTATCCCTTCGTCATGACACTTTATGGTTAGGCCAGACAGAAATAATTATTGAAATTAACGGATCCCCATAAACAACGTGCTTGGTTTTAGCTGTTGTTGTAACTACACAATTAACTCAACAGCGCAAGACATATACAGATCCAATCCCGTATCCCATGCAACATCCTCTCCTTTTTCGAGAGGCTCTCTTTTTGTAAATCTGACCCTAAATGAAGGTTTTTGATATACAATGGGTTCTATCGTGAGCGAGAATCGACGCATACATACTTGCGAGACTCTACAGGTCTCATGTCTATGTTGTACGTAACAGTTTTATGGTTGGTCAGCGCATGACAGGAAAGCAGCGTGTATGTTTGATATACGTAATATGTATAAACATACGACTCTATATTGCTCGTCTATTTTTGACTATTATTTGCACACCAATGGTTAATGCCATATCATTGTGAAGGTCAGTCAGATATTTTGACTTACCTTCACAACCTGAATGTACAATGATTATCGTTATTTGTTATTAGTTCTTACCACTGGAGACATAGATGTAGCATGGTGATTGGTTGGGATAATCACTGAATGAAAATGCGTATTTCACGATCATGGCTGAGAAGCACAAAAAGAGAGGTATACTTACAGAAAGATATACCTTTCCTTGATAACGTCTAATTTATTTCACGGAATCGAATCACAGCACACGTTTGCGGAATCGCGAAAGCGAATCATGTCCGTCAAACGCTATGATTATGCGACTAAAACATGCTCAAAGCCAATGCGCAATTGATGTATGTTCCGTTCATTTCATAATTGTGCTTTTTTGACGATGCTTTATTTTCACATTAACAGCTATTGTGGCTTTATATTTATTACCTGCACACAATAAAACAGGTGATACTTAATGTGACTTATATACGCGTCCTAATGATCGAACAAGTCAATACAAATAAGCTATGCTATGCGTAGAAGTCTATTTGCAAATGAAGCTTGAAACAGAAAGCAGGATACAAACTGAATGCTTGATACCATGTAAATTTCAACATCATCAGTGACGTCACCAAGAAGTGCTGATTAACGAATCAAAGTGGCAAACAGCTCGGTATGCACATCACCGACGACATATGAAGCGGAATGATTAGATATATGGAAGTTAACAGTGCACTCTGATGTCAACCATATACAGCAGCACCAACGTGATCAGACTGCAGGTAAGCAACAAAATAGACAATTTGTAAGCCACACATGCTACCATCAACCAAGAAAACGAGAACAACTTTAGAACTGACTACAGGAAGAATGTTCCTCACCAAAAATGACACATTCTTGGATACGGCTTCTTCTGCAGAATAATATTACTATAATTAATATTACTAATTGAAGACTGGCTGGGTAATCACATTTCAACTATTGTACAGTTAATTTATTTGAGTTTTATAAGAAGAACAGTAGAGCTATCTTCACTATTGTGATACACGATTGAATATTTGACTGTTGAAATAAACATTTTGTTGAATTTGATAACGAAAACACTGCTTTGTTGTGTGAATAAGAACCCATCATTGAGGATTGTTCACGACAGTCATATAAGATGTAAGCACATAAGATCACGCCATATGCTTGACAACGTTTATCGCTAAGTATTCGCGTTAGATATCACACGACAGAGGCAGTAAAAAACCAGCGCAAATTGTTGAAATGGTATTTATAAAATCACCCAAAAACCCCCATATGATTTATGATATTCGTTTCCCCCATGTTGTAGGTGTTCTGAACCACAACTGAGCTGTACCTTCGCTTGTGCTGTTTTCAAAGACACACCTTTGCAGCACATTAAACTCTGAAGTCTACAATGCAACTATGATCCACACCAACACCCATCTCTTTCAGCGTGTTAAGATATATATTCAAAGAGTGTATAGCTTCGCTAAGAGGGTTCACTTCGAGTGGCTATGTGGTGGTCTCTTCGCCAGAAATAATACACTGCAATCGTTAGGTGGCGTTACCGTGATATAAACAAAAGCACACGGGATAACTGGGCTGACGTCACTGCTAGTCAATACTGTCCGCATACTACCATAAAGCTGCATCATGGGTAATTTCGGATTTCATAGTTTGTCTGCGTTTTCTCAGGAGTAAGATTTTTTTCTCCTCCTTGTCTTGCCTTGCTGTCGATGCAATACAATATATCGCAAGGAGCGAGCGGCCATTCGCTGTGTGGAGTATGATGCGGGATCGTTATTCAGCTCGCTCATAATAATAGAAAAAAAGGACATAATGTCGATAGTACTCAAGCTTTCCACAAAGGTAATATCACTTTATCTTAATGTCAATATCACAGAAATGCTGCAGGCAGACATAAAGTTTGTCCATTAATGCAAAGGTAGTTGAGTATGGATTTGAACGTGTTCGTTGGGCACATGACCACAACCATCTGATAAACTAATGTATACAATACCCTGGGTTATCTCTGCCTCGCACTCTGCATGTTAGTTTACATAACAAACAACTCATTTGCGTCCTCTGTTGTATTTCAGCTACTGGAACCATCTATGCAATCGGCAGCAATACCAACAATTCCACAGAAGCAGTGATGTATTGTCGAGTGGCAAGAGTAGAAACCTCGATCATTGCACACAACGTTAATAGGTCACTTCAAGTTTTAACAGTACATCGCTATGTCTTGTTAATTTGCTTTGCTCTTCATCATCCGTTGATGTTAGATACCGATGTAGATGCAAACACCAAGTGTAGCATAGTGATATTAGAAACCCTTTTGTTGGAAATATTAACATCGATCATTTACGCCATCGTTTCGACAACACAATAAATAGCACATATGTATTGCCCATCTATGTGGTCAGTAAGTGCATTTGTCTCGGCTGTGTGTGTGAGTAAGGCCTTTATTTTTGTCTTTGTTCTCTATAAATAACAATTTATCTTTAAGCCAGACAGTATTCAAACTCTATGATCAGCCGCAAAACCAAGAGCGTCCCCATACATTGCTCTCTCCCTGTTGTTACAAATACCATGCATTAAATGCACGATGCAAATTAAACCTTGATCCGATGCAAAGACTGCCTAAATATTACTTTCAAAGAGGTCAGAATCTACCCGTTTTTACCCCATACCCCCAGCGGAGGGGTGCCAGGGGGCGAACGCTAGCTACATTACTACATTAAGTCGAGTCCCCATGAATCGACCAAAGTGTATGCTAACCCGCACTTAATGTGAGTGTTTTCCATATTGTAGTTTGTTCATATGTATATTGATTTTTGAACCACACCGGTGAATTTGTTTTTACAGTAATACCCCCTTCACATACACGGATTTTCTTACGAGTCCTTACGGATCGCCAACTCGTAGTCAATCGCAATCCGTACATCCGTAAATAGCTCGTTGGTATCCGTGTACATAACGATTGTTGGCACGGATTACATTTTTTTGTCAAATAACTCGTAACAATCCGTAAGTATCGTAAACCGGTCGCAACAACACGTAACCCTCCGTAAACTGCTCGCAGGAATCCGTAAATGTCTCGTTAACAATTTGTTTTACGATTTGTTACGGTTAGTTAACGATTTGTTTACGGATTATTACGAGTGCTTAATGATGAGTACGATTTCATTCATGTCGTGCTACAATAGTTTTACGGATTGTTAAGAGTTATTACGAGCATTTTACGTATAGTTACGAGTACTTTACGAATACATACGTACACTTTACGATTTAGGAGAGGTATAAAAGCTGCAAAATCGAACAGTTCCTTTCAGTTGTTATCAAGACGTCTAAGAAGTTAGATCTATAATATAGTATACAAAATCTACAAGCATGGCTCCAAAGAAGAAGGCAGTCAACAGGAAGAAGAGCACGAGGAATGTCTATTTGCTGCTGGGCATCTTCCTCTTCCCTCTGAGCTAGTGGAAGGAGCAATTGTAGAAATCCCTGATATAACTGCAATCTGTTTTTCTCATATGCCATGTTGTCTTGCTGGATGGCAGTTGTCGAATGATGATACATAGAGAATTGCACATTTTTTTGCAAAAAACATAAGGATTCGTTAATACTCGTAACTAACTCGCAACTATTCGTAACAACACGTTAACAGGTCGTAATTTACACGTAAAAGCGTAGATGAAACGTAGCATTCCGTAATATACTCGTAACAATCCATTAAAAAGCCCGTAAAATGTCATAACTTGCTCGTATTTATCCGTGGTTATTCGAAACAAATCGTAAATGTTTGCCGTAAATACATCGTAATAACTCGTAATAAACCGTAAATGGCTCGTAATTACTTGTAACCACTCTTAAATCGCTCATAAAAGTGACCAAATCGTAATGACTCGTGTACTTTTACGATTTGTGCCATACGTAAGGATTCGTAAGAAAAATCCGTGTATGTGAAGGTAGCATAAAGATTCACTCACTACGCGTGCACTAACCATATCGATCTTATTGCTTCTCAAGCTCACCAGGCCCATAAATAAGGATATGTTTGATATGCTTTCATTGAATATAAATACAGTTCAGAGTCAGCGCGTGTTTCGGAATGATCTGTATATTTTGTGGAATCCCTGAAACAACAGGCAATATATGCATGTCCTGTACGATGGTGATAGATGCACTGGCTGCTCAATGCAATGAAGCGGCTCGATGCAACTTTATGTGACAGCCTCTGTAGGGTGAGTAGTATTGCGCCAGGGATCAGATGATAAGAGTTGCATTCAATGTAAAGCTGTAATGCAAACAACAACAGGTATTTAGCCTAATAAGTTAGCAATAAAAACGCAGCTGGTTTGAATAGCTGCCATTGCCATATCGTGCAAATGTGATACGAAGGAAAGTCTGGGTTTCTATTTTTATAAAATGGTGGGTTAAACTTAATAGAATTATACATTGCACTGCGCTTCATGAACACGCATGATGACGTATGTTTCAATTGTATTTGCCAAGAGCTGTTGATATCTCTTTCCAGAAACTGGCCGGATGTGATCATTGCTCGCCGCACGATGCACAGTAAATAACATCAGAGGGTCCACTCGAGAAAGCACATAATGCTATGATTTGTGAGAACAATATCGTGGCAGACACTCTCATGTTTTACAATAATGTCACAGCACAGCAAGGTTTGTGCACTTCAACAACACCAAATGACAGTGGATATCTGATGAGTAATCATATCAGTGATGACACAGGATTGGATTAATGAATAATAGTGTGCGAGCAAGACAACCAATCCTCGATAAACATATTTGCCTGCAATAAGCATTAACAAACGTCTGTGCAATATGTACGCTGTGTGTGTACATTCAACAAACAACACAGCATGGAGCATCGTCTTTTATGGTGCGTAAGCATGTCATCAAACATTGCGTGTTATGGGATAATGCAAATGTATACATGTGATTATTATAACATACTGTACAACAAGAATTGATCTGATGTCGCGCATATTAATAAATATTATAAGCATGGTCATGGACTTGCTTGTTAGCGCGTTCTAGAGCAGCTAAATATCTTTTTGGTCAAATTTAATGTCATCCATTCGTGGATAATTCAATTACTGACATCACGGCCAATCGTCCTTCTACAGCTAATCTCTTCTTCGCAGACTGTTACGATTTATAAAAAAAAACAGAGAAATCAAGGGATATGAAAGACCCAATGAATGACTCTGACAAAAAGTGTATCCAACTGTTGACCAAATCATCAAGAACCACTCATCTCGAATCAGATTCATGCATAATGATACGTGTAAACATCACCCCGATGGTGTGATCTTTGTGAATGGCGCCTGAGCGGTCAAAAAGCGCGGCTTGTGCAAGAGTTAACAAGCAATGGAAGGTCATTATTCTTATATTGATATTTGTGGTTAACAATATTATCATTCCCATTAATTCTTGACACCCAACATCCGTATAAAAGAACATACATGCGTCTTATATGTTTTACATATCCATCTACATGGATAACTTGAGCTACGATTCGCCACAGACCAATCGTTCATAAAAGTACCAGTTTACGGTAAGTTTTCACTGTCAGTTACTACCGTTACACTGCAGCTTGGGTCATTTCATCGACTTCTACTAAGATTTGCCCTCGCCAAGGCGTGTTTCAATAGTACTCAAGCACATGTAACAACATTAGGTTCTCATGTCAACATCTTAGAGATCTTGTTTATAAATACGGTTTTTTCCCCATTAATACAAAGGAAAGTGAGTATGCATTAGAACGTGAGAGGGTTGGTGTATTCCTGTTACAGTTGATGGTGCGCATGACCAAAACCACCTCACAATCACTATGTGAAATATTCAGAGGCTATTTCTGCCTCTACCTCAGCGTATTTGCTTGTATAACAAACAACTCATTATAAGCATTGGCGTGTCCTGTAGTATTTCAGCTGTATTGTATCAATGGAGCCGGCTACAATAACACCATTTTCACCAACACATGTGATGGCATAGGCGAGTGGCAAATTTAAAAGCTCTCGTTCATTGATCGCCAATCTTTTCGGTGCATATGTTATGACAATACTAATACAATGGTAAGCTTTCTGTAAACTGAGTGCAACCTATTGATATTAAAACCATTTGAGGTTTGAAAGATCCCCTATGTTAGGTAATTTTCAATAAATGACATCCATTGAAGTTGAACTAACTGCTTACACTGTCTGCAGAAATTCCCTGACCCGTTTTCTGTGATGTTCTATCTGTAAAATGCAATGTCTGATATCAGTGGTTTGCCGATAAACATGTCTTTTTTGAACATCAAAATGGCGTGGGAATGTCAGCAAATATAGGAGGCACATTTTGCAATAATGTAACAGCGTAGCCAAACTTTTACATTTCAGCTACTCTTAATGTGAGTAGGAATATTTTTGTGCTGGCCACACAATGCACATGCGCAAGGGTGGGCTTCTATTATACACAAGTTCCGACATGGTCACAAAAACGTTAAGCATCAGTGATCATAGCTAACAGGGATTGCATATTTGCAAAAGAAAAGAATAATCCAACAGCCAATTTGATGCACTGTCATAACCTCTAGAGTTATCGCAACAACGATGAACCTTTTATCATGCATACAAATGTTATGTCAAGATATAACAACGATGGCTTTTCAATGCAGCTCATTTTCGGTCGAAAGCATCAATGAAAATGCATGGTACTAAGCGTGGGAATAAGTTTGGACGAACGTTTTGCTAAAAGTACTCACCGCATATCTTTAACGCAGACGGACGTTCATCTTGATGCTTGTTTACGTTTACCATTGGTTTTGTTTATCCGATAGTGCAACAGTCGAAGGTCAGATGTGAGTTGCTCGGAATTGGTCATCTGTCGGTACCACAGCAGTACTTGCATTTGCATTTGAGCCAGCTGTATGTTGGAAGTGAGGATGCATTGTATTTAGAAACACGCAATTCCATCGCGCCACAACGAGGATCATGCTTTATGGTAATAGGCTGTCACAAATCGCATGATCAGAATCACTCGATTGCCTGGTCGAGGGATTATCTAGACTCAACGCTTACATACTGCTAATGCCCATGTCATGAGTTCGAGCATTCATTTTCATTCGTTCAAGATATTTTCAGAGACAAATTTCTGTACGATATGGGATACCGACATGTATGACGTATTATGAAAGTAATTGTATTGTTCTCACTTCAGTTGCAGCAACTTCTAGTCATATAAAACGCGGAAGGGCGCTGATGAGAAGTGTGTTTATATTGCAAATAATGTATTTCAATCATAATGGTGTATAATTTTACAACCGGGAATATTTATAGGGATTCGTCGCCAACCGAGAGTGACTAAACAACTATTTCCCAGGATGCGTCCATCATTGAAGGGCGTATCCGGTGCAGAAAGACTAATAGATATCAGGCTTCTTCCAGTTATTGATAATTACATGCTATCCTGTTAACATCGCCCCGATTATTTCAAAGCCACTTTCACGTGTAGAGTTTCATTTCAATAGGTTAATACGTGTTTAGCTAGTTAGTATAGGTCTATGATGCTTAAGCGTTTTTTATCCCTTCGTCATGACACTTTATGGTTAGGACAGACAGAAATAATTATTGAAATTAAAGGATCCCCACAAATAACGTGCTTGGTTTTAGCTGTTGTTGTAACTACACAATTAACTCAACAGCGCACCACATATACAGATCCAATCCCGTATCCCATGCCACATCCATTCAAATATTTCCTCCCTTTTCGAGAAGCTCTCTTTTTGTAAATCTGACCCTAAATGAAGGTTTTTGATATACAATGGGTTCTATCGTGAGCGAGAATAGACACATACTTACTTGCGAGACTCTACAGGTCTCATGTCTATCTTGTACGTAACAGTTTTATGGTTGGTCAGCGCATGACAAGGAAAGCAGCGTGTATGTTTGATATACGTAATATGTATAAACATACGACTCTATATTGCTCGTCTATTTTTGACTATTATTTGCACACCAATGGTTAATGCCATATCATTGTGAAGGTCAGTCAGATATTTTGACTTACCTTCACAACCTGAATTGTACAATGATTATCGTTATTTGTTATTAGTTCTTACCACTGGAGACATAGATGTAGCATGGTGATTGGTTGGGATAATCACTGAATGAAAATGCGTATTTCACGATCATGGCTGAGAAGCACAAAAGAGAGGTATACTTACAGAAAGATATACCTTTCCTTGATAACGTCTAATTTATTTCACGGAATCGAATCACAGCACACGTTTGCGGAATCGCGAAAGCGAATCATGTCCGTCAAACGCTATGATTATGCGACTAAAACATGCTCAAAGCCAATGCGCAATTGATGTATGTTCCGTTCATTTCATAATTGTGCTTTTTGACGATGCTTTATTTTCACATTAACAGCTATTGTGGCTTTATATTTATTACCTGCACACAATAAAACAGGTGATACTTAATGTGACTTATATACGCGTCCTAATGATCGAACAAGTCAATACAAATAAGCTATGCTATGCGTAGAAGTCTATTTGCAAATGAAGCTTGAAACAGAAAGCAGGATACAAACTGAATGCTTGATACAAACCCTTCAACATCATCAGTGACGTCACCAAGAAGTGCTGATTAACGAATCAAAGTGGCAAACAGCTCGGTATGCACATCACCGACGACATATGAAGCGGAATGATTAGATATATGGAAGTTAACAGTGCACTCTGATGTCAACCATATACAGCAGCACCAACGTGATCAGACTGCAGGTAAGCAACAAAATAGACAATTTGTAAGCCACACATGCTACCATCAACCAAGAAAAAACGAGAACAACTTTAGAACTGACTACAGGAAGAATGTTCCTCACCAAAAATGACACATTCTTGGATACTGCTTCTGCAGAATAATATTACTATAATTAATATTACTAATTGAAGACTGGCTGGGTAATCACATTTCAACTATTGTACAGTTAATTTATTTGAGTTTTATAAGAAGAACAGTAGAGCTATCTTCACTATTGTGATACACGATTGAACATTTGACTGTTGAAATAAACATTTTGTTGAATTTGATAACGAAAACACTGCTTTGTTGTGTGAATAAGAACCCATCATTGAGGATTGTTCACGACAGTCATATAAGATGTAAGCACATAAGATCACGCCATATGCTTGACAACGTTTATCGCTAAGTAATCGCGTTAGATATCACACGACAGAGGCAGTAAAAGCGCAAATTGTTGAAATGGTATTTATAAAATCACCCAAAAACCCATATGATTTATGATATTCGTTTCCCCATGTTGTAGGTGTTCTGAACCACAACTGAGCTGTACCTTCGCTTGTGCTGTTTTCAAAGACACACCTTTGCAGCACATTAAACTCTGAAGTCTACTATGCAACTATGATCCACACCAACACCCATCTCTTTCAGCGTGTTAAGATATATATTCAAAGAGTGTATAGCTTCGCTAAGAGGGTTCACTTCGAGTGGCTATGTGGTGGTCTCTTCGCCAGAAATAATACACTGCAATCGTTAGGTGGCGCTACCGTGATATAAACAAAAGCACACGGGATAACTGGGCTGACGTCACTGCTAGTTAATACTGTCCGCATACTACCATAAAGCTGCATCATGGGTAATTTCGGATTTCATAGTTTGTCTGCGTTTTCTCAGGAGTAAGATTTTTTCTCCTCCTTGTCTTGCCTTGCTGTCGATGCATACAATATATCGCAAGGAGCGAGCGGCCATTCGCTGTGTGGAGTATAATGCGGGATCGTTATTCAGCTCGCTCATAATAATAGAAAAAAAGGACATAATGTCGATAGTACTCAAGCTTTCCACAAAGGTAATATCACTTTATCTTAATGTCAATATCACAGAAATGCTGCAGGCAGAAATAAAGTTTGTCCATTAATGCAAAGGTAGTTGAGTATGGATTTGAACGTGCTCATTGGGCACATGACCACAACCATCTGATAAACTAATGTATACAATACCCTGGGTTATCTCTGCCTCGCACTCTGCATGTTAGTTTACATAACAAACAACTCATTTTCGTCCTCTGTTGTATTTCAGCTACTGGAACCATCTATGCAATCGGCAGCAATACCAACAATTCCACAGAAGCAGTGATGTATTGTCGAGTGGCAAGAGTAGAAACCTCGATCATTGCACACAGGTCACTTCATGTTTTAACAGTACATCGCTATGTCTTGTTAATTTGCTTTGCTCTTCATCATCCGTTGATGTTAGTAAGATACTGATGTAGATGCAAACACCAAGTGTAGCATAGTGATATTAGAATCCCTTTTGTTGGAAATATTAACATCGATCATTTACGCCATCGTTTCGACAACACAATAAATAGCACATATGTATTGCCCATCTATGTGGTCAGTAAGTGCATTTGTCTGTGTGTGTGAGTAAGGCCTTTATTTTTGTCTTTGTTCTCTATAAATAACAATTTATCTTTAAGCCAGACAGTATTCAAACTCTATGATCAGCCGCAAAACCAAGAGCGTCCCCATACATTGCTCTATCCCTGTTGTTACAAATACCATGCATTAAATGCACGATGCAAATTAAACCTTGATCCGATGCAAAGACTGCCTAAATATTACTTTCAAAGAGGTCAGAATCTACCCGTTTTTACCCCATACCCCCAGCGGAGGGGTGCCAGGGGGCGAACGCTAGCTCCACTAAGTCGAGTCCCCATGAATCGACCAAATGTATGCTAACCCGCACTTAATATGAGTGTTTCCATATTGTAGTTTGTTCATATGTATATTGATTTTTGAACCACACCGGTGAATTTGTTTTTGTACAGTAATACCCCCTTCACATACACGGATTTTCTTACGAGTCCTTACGGATCGCCAACTCGTAGTCAATCGCAAGCATCCGTAAATAGCTCGTTGGTATCTGTTAATAACTCGTCACAACTCGTAGACAATCGTGAGGATCCGTGAGAAGAGAGGCAAAATTTTTGACATGTCAAAAATTTTCTTGCGATTGTGCACAGATTATATTTTCCGTAAATAACTCGTAAATAACTTGTAACAATCCGTAAGTATCGTAAACCGGTCGCAACAACACGTAACCCTCCGTAAACTGCTCGCAAGAATCCGTAAATGTCTCGTTAACAATTTGTTTTACGATTTGTTACGGTTAGTCTACGATTTTTTTACGGATTATTACGAGTGCTTAATGATGAGTACGATTTCATTCACGTCGTGCTACAATAGTTTTACGGATTGTTAAGAGTTATTACGAGCATTTTTAGGTATAGTTACGAGTACTTTACGAATACATACGTATACTTTACGATTTAGGAGAGGTATAAAAGCTGCAAAATCGAACAGTTCCTTTCAGTTGTTATCAAGACGTCTAAGAAGTTAGATCTCTAATATAGTATACAAAATCTACAAGTATGGCTCCAAAGAAGAAGGCAGTCAACAGGAAGAAGAGGACGAGGAATGTCTATTTGCTGCTGGGCATCTTCCTCTTCCCTCTGAGCTAGTAGAAGGAGCAATTGTAGAAATCGCTGATATAACTGCAATCTGTTTTTCTCATATGCCATGTTGTCTTGCTGGATGGCAGTTGTCGAATGATGATACATAGAGAATTGCACATTTTTTTGCAAAAAACATAAGGATTCGTAAATACTCGGAACTAACTCGCAACAATTCGTAACAACACGTTGACAGGTCGTAATTTACACGTAAAAGCGTAGATGAAACGTAGCATTCCGTAATATACTCGTAACAATCCATAAAAAGCCCGTAAAATGTCGTAACTTGCTCGTTATTCGAAACAAATCGTAAATACATCGTAATAACTCGTAATAAACCGTAAATGGCTCGTAATTACTTGTAACCAATCTTTAATAGCTCATAAAAGTGACCAAATCGTAAGGATTCGTGTACTTTTACGATTTGTGCCATACGTAAGGATTCGTAAGAAAAATCCGTGTATGTGAAGGTAGCATAAAGATTCACTCACTACGCGTGCACTAACCATATCGATTGCTTCTCAAGCTCACCAGGCCCATAAATAAGGATATGTTTGATATGCTTTCATTGAATATAAATACAGTTCAGAGTCAGCGCGTGTTTCGGAATGATCTGTATATTTTGTGGAATCCCTGAAACAACAGACAATATATGCATGTCCTGTACGATGGTGATAGATGCACTGGCTGCTCAATGCAATGAAGCGGCTCGATGCAACTTTATGTGACAGCCTCTGTAGGGTGAGTAGTATTGCGCCAGGGATCAGATGATAAGAGTTGCATTCAATGTAAAGCTGTAATGCAAACAACAACAAGTATTTAGCCTAATAAGTTAGCAATAAAAACGCAGCTGGTTTGAATAGCTGCCATTGCCATATCGTGCAAAGTTGATACGAAGGAAAGTCTGGGTTTCTATTTTTATAAAATGGTGGGTTAAACTTAATAGAATTATACATTGCACTGCGCTTCATGATCACGCACGATGACGTATGTTTCAATTGTATTTGCCAAGAGCTGTTGATATCTCTTTCCAGAAACTGGCCGGATGTGATCATTGCTCGCCGCACGATGCACAGTAAATAACATCAGAGGCTCCACTCGAGAAAGCACATAATGCTATGATTTGTGAGAACAATATCGTGGCAGACACTCTCATGTTTTACAATAATGTCACAGCACAGCAAGGTTTGTGTACTTCAACAACACCAAATGACAGTGGATATCTGATGAGTAATCATATCAGTGATGACACAGGATTGGATTAATGAATAATAGTGTGCGAGCAAGACAACCAATCCTCGATAAACATATTTGCCTGCAATAAGCATTAACAAACGTCTGTGCAATATGTACACTGTGTGTGTACATTCAACAAACAACACAGCATGGAGCATCGTCTTTTATGGTGCGTAAGCATGTCATCAAAAATTGCGTGTTACAGGATAATGCAAATGTATACATGTGATTATTATAACATACTGTACAACAAGAATTGATCTGATGTCGCGCATATTAATAAATATTATAAGCATGGTCATGGACTTGCTTGTTAGCGCGTTCTGGAGCAGCTAAATATCTTTTTGGTCAAATTTAATGTCATCCATTCATGGATAATTCAATTACTGACATCACGGCCAATCGTCCTTCTACAGCTAATCTCTTCTTCGCAGACTGTTACGAATTATAAAAAAACAGAGAGATCAAGGGATATGAAAGACCAAATGAATGACTTTGACAAAAAGTGTATCCAACTGTTGACCAAATCATCAAGAACCACTCATCTCGAATCAGATTCATGCATAATGATACGTGTAAACATCACCCCGAAGGTGTGATCTTTGTGAATGGCGCCTGAGCGGTCAAAAAGCGCGGCTTGTGCAAGAGTTAACAAGCAATGGAAGGTCATTATTCTTATATTGATATTTGTGGTTAACAATATTATCATTTCCATTAATTCTTGACACCCAACATCCGTATAAAAGAACATACATGCGTCTTATATGTTTTACATATCCATCTACATGGATAACTTGAGCTACGATTCGCCACAGACCAATCGTTCATAAAAGTACCAGCTTACGGTAAGTTTTCGCTGTCAGTTACTACCGTTACACTGCAGCTTGGGTCATTTCATCGACTTCTGCTAAGATTTGCCCTCGCCAAGGCTTGTGTCCCAGCATATAATGTAACGCAAGCAGCGTTGTTTTGCTGAATAAAGTGTATCCGCAATGGTAATTCATTGAAGTTTTGCTGTAAAGTGATGTATTGTCAATAGTACTCAAGCACATGTAACAACATTAGGTTCTCATGTCAACATCTTAGAGATCTTGTTTATAAATACGGTTTTTTCCCCATTAATACAAAGGAAAGTGAGTATGCATTTGAACGTGAGAGGGTTGTGCGCATGACCAAAACCACCTCACAATCACTATGTGAAATATTCAGAGGCTATTTCTGCCTCTACCTCAGCGTATTTGCTTGTATAACAAACAACTCATTATAAGCATTGGCGTGTCCTGTAGTATTTCAGCTGTATTTCATCAATGGAGCCGGCTACAATAACACCATTTTCACCAACACATGTGATGGCATAGGCGAGTGGCAAATTTAAAAGCTCTCGTTCATTGATCGCCAATCTTTTCGGTGCATATGTTATGACAATACTAATACAATGGTAAGCTTTCTGTAAACTGAGTGCAACCTATTGATATTAAAACCATTTGAGGTTTGAAAGATCCCCTATGTTAGGTAATTTCAAATAAATGACATCCATTGAAGTTGAACTAACTGCTTACACTGTCTGCAGAAATTCCCTGACCCGTTTTCTGTGATGTTCTATCTGTAAAATGCAATGTCTAATATCAGTGGTTTGCCGATAAACATGTCTTTTTTTAACATCAAAATGGCGTGGGAATGTCAGCAAATATAGGAGGCACATTTTGCAATAATGTAACCGCGTAGCCAAATTTTTACATTTCAGCTACTCTTAATGTGAGTAGGAATATTTTTGTGCTGGCCACACAATGCACATGCGCAAGGGTGGGCTTCTATTATACACAAGTTCCGACATGGTCACAAAAACGTTAAGCATCAGTGATCATAGCTAACAGGGATTGCATATTTGCAAAAGAAAAGAATAATCCAACAGCCAATTTGATGCACTGACATAACCTCTAGAGTTACCACAACAACGATGAACCTTTTATCATGCATATAAATGTTATGTCAAGATATAACAACGATGGCATTTCAATGCAGCTCATTTTCGTCGAAAGCATCAATGAAAATGCGTGGTACTAAGCGTGGGAATAAGTTTGGACGAACGTCTTGCTAAAAGCACATCTTTAACGCAGACGGACGTTCATCTTGATGCTTGTTTACGTTTACCATTGGTTTTGTTTATCCGATAGTGCAACAGTCGAAAGTCAGATGTGAGTTGCTCGGAATTGGTCATCTGTCGGTAACACAGCAGTACTTGCATTTGCATTTGAGCCAGCTGTATGTTGGAAGTGAGGATGCATTGTATTTAGAAACACGCAATTCCATCGCGCCACAACGAGGATCAGGCTTTATGGTAATAGGCTGTCACAAATCGCATGATCAGAATCACTCGATTGCCTGGTCGAGGGATTATCTAGACTCAACGCTTACATACTGCTAATGCCCATGTCATGAGTTCGAGCATTCATTTTCATTCGTTCAAGATATTTTCATGAAAAATTTCTGTACGATATGGGATACCGACATGTATGACGTATTATGAAAGTAATTGTATTATTCTCACTTCAGTTGCAGCAACTTCTAGTCATATAAAACGCGGAAGGGCGCTGATGAGAAGTGTGTTTATATTGCAAATAATGTATTTCAATCATAATGGTGTATAATTTAACAACCGGGAATATTTATAGAGATTCGTCGCCAACCGAGAGTGACTAAACAATAATCGACGTGGTCCGCATCTCACAACTATTTCATATGATGCATCTACCATTGAAGGACGTATCCGGTGCAGAAAGACTAATAGATATCAGGCTTCTTCCAGTTATTGATAATTACATGCTATTCTGTTAACATCACCCCGATTATTTCAAAGCCACAAAGGAGAGCATCTTTCACGTGTAGAGTTAAGACGTGTTTAGCTAGTTAGTATAGGTCCATGATGCTTAAGCGTTTTTTACCCCTTCGTCATGACACTTTATGGTTAGGCCAGACAGAAATAATTATTGAAATTAACGGATCCCCACAAATAACGTGCTTGGTTTTAGCTGTTGTTGTAACTACACAATTAACTCAACAGCGCAACACATACACAGATCCAATCCCGTATCCCATGCCACATCCATCCAAATGTTTCCTCTCCTTTTTCGTGAAGCTCTCTTTTTGTAAAACCTGACCCTAATTGAAGGTGAGCGAGAATAGACACACACATACTTGCGAGACTCTGCAGGTTCCATGTCTATCTTGTACGTAACAGTTTTATGGTTGGTCAGTTTACTAACCCTTCAAGGTAACAGCGCATGACTAGGAAAGTAGCATGTATGTTTGATATACGTTATATGTATAAACATACGACTCATAGTAAGTGTGTGTTTGGAGAAGTTTGTATATTCGCCAGAATGCCTGCAGCAGAAGTCTGTATGTGTATCAAATACTTCCTCTCATTTATCGAGTAATTACCCCTTCTGTACATCAGACACTAAGTGATGATTTTTTATATACATAGGGTGCTGTCATGAGCGAGAATATTTGAAACACATACAAACTTGCGAGACAATGTAGGTTCCATGTCTGTCTTATACGTAACAGTCTTATGGCCGTGCACACATTATGAGATTCGCGTTAGTCTAATCATGCGGTCAGTTCACTAACCCTTCAGGGCAACAGCGCATGACTAAGAAAGTAGCATGTATGTTTGATATACTTTGTATGCATAATCATACGAGGCTCAGTGAGTGTGTGTTTGGAGAGGTGTGTATACTCGGCCTGAAGCAGCAGCTTGTATGTATATGACCGACTATAGACTGTAAGCAGAGCAATATGAGGCGTCTCGCTGCTGCCAACAGCTAGAGCTCATCTCGGGGGAAGAGGTTTGTGATAGAAATCATTCGCGTCAGAGTCACATAAACAGGTTCGGATGGGAAAATAAGTCATGGATGTCATTAATAAGTGCTATGCTTAATAATGAATCCACGATCGTCCGATTACATTGATGCGTTCCGACACGAAGTATCATAGAAGATATTTTACCAAGATCATTGTCAATTTATTTTATGCAGTCATAACTCAATGCTTATAAAATTTTACTTTGAAATAATTCAGTTAATTTTAAATCTGACCTCATATATTATTTTATTGAAAATTTTCCAATCTAAGTCATGTTAAATGTACTATGAGTAAACTTGGTTTGGGAGCGGAGATGTTGCTTGGGAGGCGGAGCTGGGTCCCCTCTTTGTATTTTACTAGATGCGGATGAGCACCATTGGCAACCAAAACGTACATGCTGTATTATCAAAGCACAATCTCTTTCCATATATTCTCAATTTTGGATGGGTCTAGTTGTTTGAAAATGTGTTCGTTGAATGTTATTTTGTTGGTGTATATTGTATTTTAGGGCTGCCCCAATATTTGGAAAGTTGGCTATATTTAATGGTATCAATAGTAAAGAGATTATCTTTACCTAATACTTGGTGATGTTGTAATCACTGGAATACATGCAATGTTTAACAATAAAGAGAATGTGTAAGGGTTGATTATATTCATATTTTGGACATATATTACATGACGTGATGTTATCAATGTGCCAAGCAAAGAAATAAGCCCAGAAGTTGAAATGTTGTGGAGAAATTGGCAGAAAGAAGATTTTCATACAGTTATCCGATAGGCATAGGCTTTTGAAAATAATGTTCTTTTTCTATAAAATGTTCATTCGCTATGTTGATTAAATTTAGCTATCTTATGGCCTGATCCATTTGTAGGGAGGAGAAAATTTGACATGAAATTGCGTTTAAATTACCCGAAGTATGTATGGATTAATTCAGAAGGTAACAAATTAGGGTCGTAATCTAAAGGGAAAGTGTTTTAATTCAACCATGATTTGTATTTGACTTTATATTGGTCATTATTTTGACAATATATGACAACTGAACAATGACGTTATCTGGTCGTTCCAAATGGCAAACATCAACATATATTAATAGAAGAACGAAATTGCAATGCAATGTAACAGCATAATAAGATTTAATGCCATTGTTACGTGTCTTTAGCCTGTTGGTGTTGGGAAGCTCTGCAAAGCTTGAAGGTGAATTTGGCCACTTAGAGAGAACTCCAGGAATGCACTTGCGTAACCAGTTTTACCACGTTTATTGAACAGTTTATACATCACAGGTAGACAGGTAGGTTATTTCACAAAACCCGACTGAAGCAGTGATGATGACGATAACATTGACTTGAAATGCACTCATTGCTCGCCTGTAGCCTGTTATATAGAACTATACATCAAACATACTTAAGAAAACTAACAAATTATTTACATAACACTACAATACTACTCAGACCTAAAATTTGTACGACACTTGTCTTGTTGAAATGGAGGTAGACTGATCGCATAATGAAAGGGGTCACCATCTTGGGCTTATTTATAGGAGGTTTCTCGCTTGACCATGAGGAAATTTTTAAAGAAAAAATGAGATCGAACAACTTTATCCACTAGCAAACAAATGCAATATGGTGACACGTTTCTCATCGGCAGAGAATTGCGTTCCAAAGCTGACGTCACATCCAGAAACCAATGGCGGGTGGCGCAGCTACAAATACATGAAGTAACGTGTGTTACAGGAGTCTGTGGGTTTGTTACATAATAAATCGGAAGGTAACAGTTATACATTGCGAGGCAACTAAGTCGCAATATATGATTGCTTACACGGTAAACTTTAACTGTAGGGAATTATGTTCAGCTTCATATCAATCGAACTGTTGGTACGGATGTGAACGTGATAATGTACAGATGTTTGAGCGCATGACCTGAACCATCTTGGGAAACCGACACTTAACATACCCCGGGATATTTCCGCCCCTGACGTTGTACATTTATTTACATAACCAACAACGCATTGTAAGAATTAGCGTGTTATATAGTATTTTTCTGAAACACAGGCTTCTTTGGCGACATTTCCATGATAGTGTGTGTTGGTGTAGGTGACTGGGGAATATTATAATCCCTCAATCAATAACACACATCTTCTGGGCCTCTTTAGATTTTAAATTTTACTTTAGGGCTTCATCATCTGCTGATGTTACGGCAATAGCAATGTAAGGACCCTTAATATAAGGGCATTCTCAATGAATGATAGCCATGTAAATTTAACTATGCTCCAACAATGTCCCCAGCATTACACATATATGACGCTTATCCTCCTCATCCTATACCGTATAAATAACACATACGCACATGCATTGCTCATTTACGAGCTTTTGGATTATTTGTGTATGTGAATGTGAGTAAGGTTTTTTATATTACTTTTATTCCTTAAAATAACAATTTATCTTTGTTCCAGACAATTTCAACACTCTCGATGTCTTGCTATAAAAACCCAAAGCATCCCAGCAAATTCCTCTCACCATATAAAACATCGCTCCAGCCCGTTTGTGCTCACCATGTCATGCTTGAACGGTATCTCAACGCCTTAATTACATCGGTTTAAGGCATTCTTGTTTGTAGATAGAGCTCTGTTGTAAAGGTGCGAATAAGACGACCCCGTTACCAATAATCACAGACGCTAGGTTCCCGATGCCTAGTTCTCGAGGAGAAACACAACAAATTATCTAACGGTGCCGTTGACGCACCGATATGACGGTTAATGTCTTAGTGCCAATATATCTTCAATTTGGATGTAAATCTATCTTTCAAGAAGGAGGTTGAGCCAAAAATATCTGGTCATAGGGCACCACCCGGGGACTGCCAGTTAAGAACCTGTTGTATAATGACACTCGTGTATAAGATACAACCAAGGCATTCAGGCATTCAAATTCATACAATACTGAGTGGAAATGAGTTTATATGACTTACAATCTTGGTTGGGGGTCGTCAAGCGAGTAGATGGGGATAGTGAGTTAGTTGACAATGCTAGAACCATTGACCCTGGGTAAGCAGATATTCCGAGAAACTGGCCCATTTCACGAGATCAGCAGACCCTGATCTGGTTCTCACTGAAGTAAGGCGTATATACTCATCGATTCATCAACGCATATGACCTGCACAACCCCCATGCCCATCATCATAATATATTACCCTCATCATTTTCTTACCAGCGTTTATGCATATGGTGTAAGACTTGAAGAATAATTCGTTGAAGTAGTATCTTTTATCCGTAAATGTCGTAAAACGGAGGCATCTAACTTTGGCTGGTGGCCCCTATATTTCAAAACCTAGGGGCCCTGATGGCCCCTGAATCATCAAAGATTATTTCTACCCTTAAATGATATGATCACACACATGTAAACCTGCACGGATTGAATAGCACTTACCGCATGAGTTGTTTAATCAATAAGCAACAAGAATGAATGCATCACCATTTGTAAAAAAACACTGCACACACTCACTTTGCAAAAGTTTTGTTGTATTCATAATAAGCTTCCGACACTGCACATACACTGCTAGACCCGTTCTGTTTGACATGAGCCGATGCGGATTGTTGTAGGCTGTCGCAATAGGTAATGTTTAACCTGCTGAGTGTTGTGTTGTGTATAATACCAGCGATTTCAACTTTAACTCATTTCGAGCGCAATAGTTTTCTATACACAGGAGCAGGAAGAAACAAAACCCAGTAAATCAATCAATGATGTTGCTTACTTAATCGATGACGAATTCCTTTAGATTATAACAGAGTCATGCATAATGATAAACATCATCTCCCTGGATTGATCTTTGCGTTTTTGCTACCTATAAAAGCACAAGAACGGTAGACGTTGTGTAGCTTATGCAAACGAATACAAGCAGTTCGCCGAGTGCACACATTGTTATAAACGCCATATCCCTTTTGGCGTTATCGCAACAGCAATGAACCTGTCAGATGTAATGTCAAGATATAACAACGGCGGCACTTAAAATGAGTTTATCTTATCTCAAGGCATCAATGAAAAGGCGTGAAACTTAAGCGTGGGAAAACTGTTTGCCGGATGTTTTGCTAATGACACTTACCACATAACCTCATCACAGATAGAAGAACATCTTGATGTTTATTTACATTTACCACTGGTTTTGTTTATACGATAGTGCAACAGCCGAAGGTCAGATCTGAGCAGCTAGAAATCGTTCGCTTGTTAGCCATGTACCACAGCAACACTTTGGTCTTGCTTTTTTTAACACGAATGTACATAATGACAGCAAGTCCTGGCCCTTCCAAAGCATGATTATAATGAGTTTTTGTCATATAATGTGTAGTTAAGTTAACAATAACTTGTACAAAGTGAAGTGTAGAAATCGCTTTTCGAGCTAACTGTATACTTCTAAGGGGGTGTGCATTGTTATAAACAATGTAAAGCGAGATTTGTGGCAATCGCCTGTCTCAGAATCTGTTGAAACGTTATTGAACCTGTCGCTAATTAATTATGCGCTTGTCTGGTGAATGTGGTCAATTGATGGTAATTATAATAAATAAATAATAGAGAGCCAGGTCGTCAAGCAGTAACTGAATTCAAGGCAAAGAAAAACGTGGGAGAAAGATTTCAATAGCAAGCGGCTTAGTCCTTTCATCAACCTTTCGCTTTGACTTTTGGCACAACCACAGATTTAATACATCAAATCGCGGTCAAAATTTACGTTTGGCTATCACCGTCGATTGAAAGCTAGAACCTTATCATTAAGTCAATTGATGAATTTATGAGATTGTGTGATGTGCTGGTTTTTGAGATCCTTTTGTACCATTCATCCCAGGAAGTTGGTGATTGCACAGGTGATTTTTCTAGGAAGCATCAGGTATAACACATTAGATTGACCATCCTTATTTTGCCTAAGTTCTCCACTTGACGTCGATTTTAAAGAAACATACAGTTTGCAAAGTCTAGACAATTCGCTGCTATTGAAATATGACTCGATCTGACGCGTACACATGTAAGCAAAACATTAAAAACATGTAAAAACGATGTTGTTCAGTTATTTCTATATCATCTCTATTTTACTTTTGTTCATAATAGTGATACTTGAAACTGTTGTCTGTTGAACTGAGGTGACGTCGAAGTCAGACTTAATCCTTGATATAGTCGTGACCTTAGGAAATCAGATTTGATACGCCCTCTTCAAGGCCGTTTTCTTGCCCCAAAAAATTTTTTTTATTCGATAGCACAGCAAATTGTAATATTGCAAGGAAAATGAAACATATTGCAATACCCGGACTTGGTCACATAGGCCAGTAACAGACCATAGTAAAAACTCACCATTACGGGATCACAGTTTAAGCACAAGCACTTTAATATAGAGGCTCAAGAAGGACGTGATGGATATGAAGAGAACGGAACTCTAATGCAACTGCACGACTGCTTGGTGCATGATCACGGCTTCTCATGCTTCAGGGCTTACATTGAAACACTAACATTTTTGTTTTCATTAGAAGCATTTGTGTATCTTATTGTTTTTCTGCTACGGTAATCACCTGTGAAATCGGATACTATGACACATTTTCCTTGAAGGCATGTGATGGAAAATGGAGGCGGGAAACAAAGGATCTCTGAGTAATCTTCGATGTCTGTAAGCATTCCATAAACACATTGCAGCTTACTGGTAATTGAAACCTCATACTTGAACAAGTCCATTATCACCGGGCGCTCCGAATGACGGATGACTCATAGGTTACCGTTTGTTTGCGAGAGTGCTACCTTAGTTATATGAATGCTGAACCATGATTAGTTCATAATATTGCTCCATCATTTCACATATATTAAGTCAGTCAGCTGCTGCCAATCATTAGATGACCTCTGAACCTGCTCACTCTGTACGGCAAATGTTCAGTCACGTGTAGGTGCTGGGTGTCTGGAGATCTGGCGAACTATCCAAACACACATCTGCAAACGTCATTGTACATTCCCCCTCCAGGTGGCCCGTTGGTGATCGGATATTTCTCTTCTTTCTCTGCCGCCGTAGAGTTTTAAACAAAGACAATCATTCATATAAAAACAAAATTTACAGCAGAGTTTTGTACATAGATGTCATTAGATCGAACGCAACGATACTTAAGAAAGCTTCCTATCAGGATTTGAATCTCATGGTATCTTTCCCCATGGCTTTTGTATAGGCAGCAGTTGCGGTCTAACAGCCTGGTTATAAATACACACTCGAACGCAATACGTTCTGATAGAGTTTAAGATAGAGGAATTATCGCTTTAATTATAATGAATTTGGGTGAAAGGCATTTAAGTGTGAAGAGCGTGCCCCTGATTTGGTAACCACCATGTATCCAATTGTCACAAAATGGCTTTTTTTTCTTTTTTGGATTTATTGTGGACATTGCAGTAATATTAATAGTTGTGTCAATTGACAAAACGTACTGTTAATGATGTAATGCAGCATTTGAAGGTTAGTATTGAGTTGCCTAAAATGGCTCTCACAATCTCTAATGTTAACACCTACAGCCATTCCTTGCTTTATCATTTCAGCTATTTCTATTTCAAAGTATGATCATTTTTTCATTTCAGATTTAAAGCATTAATAAATATGTTATGAGTTCGAGTATGCTATGTATTTGTAAAGTAGCCATTTCATTACATTACCCGCAACACAGAACGACGTCAGGGCTTCATCGCTTACGGAAAAGGCGGCAATCTAAATATATGTGAATACTTTGGAACAAAATTCTGTTCGATATCTACTATTAGGACATGTTCATTCGCTTTATTTATATATGATATAGAGTTCTTACATGTATGGCGTATTATGCAAGTAATTATATTGCTTACTACTTAAGTTGAAGCAAGCAGTATTCCTTGTAGCATAATGCGTACTTATCCGCGAAATGAGAGTTTTTGATCTGAAATTATCGCTGCAATTATATTACTGCCGCTGAGCCAGAACAACGAGCTTATTTGTATATACATCATTATGCTTGTGAATGTGCATGGCGGCTGCAGTATTTCTCTCTAACATACACTTTATTGTTGTGAGAGACAATAACTCTTTATGACTTGTCATAAAACTAATGCATTCTACCCTCATCTCTCTGTAGTCCACATTATTTGCTACAAGGTCCAAACATAACATTTGACCCGAGAACTGACCATGTAAATATCCTATCTAAGAATATGAGAAGCTTCGGAACTGTGCACAACACCCAATGGTCAAGCGAACTATTAGAATGATTCATTAAACCGGTGGCAAACTTTAACTGTGACCACGTTACCTACATATCTACTCTTAATCGCTGAATCAAATATATAACAGTTTTTGAATTTCGAAGTAATGCCTCTGTTGATGAGACCCAACCTTGAAGGAACAATGACACAAGAAAGATTGTTGTGGATAATTGTACATCCCCGCCCCTCTCCTATTCTCTCTCTCTCTCTCTCTCTCTCTCTCTCTCTCTCTCTCTCTCTCTCTCTCTCTCTCTCTCTCTCTCTCTCTCTCTCTCTCTCTCTCTCTATCTCTCTCTCTCTCTCTCTCCCTCGTTCTCTCTCTATATACATCTCCCTCTTTTAAGCACTATAGATGGCTTTTCCTACAAACCATTCATTTTCAGAATTAGTGAAATGAAAAAACATCTGATTTGCAAACATATTTGGTTGGATGGTTGGTTGGTTGGTTGGTTGGTTGCTTGCTTGCTTGCTTGGTTGGTGGATCATGTTGTTAGGCAGCTTAAGCCATATACGATTTAACTGCAAAGGTTTTGATAGAACTGCATGTTGCCTAATAGAGCCAACAGGTGAGTGAAATCTGCATAAGAGCAAGCATTTGATGCAGCAATTTTTGTAATGGAAACATTGGCCCAGTGTGAGCAAATATTCTCTCCGGGAGACGTCTTGCTTATTTATTCGCCATAGAAGATCCAACCAAAGCATTATCTCTGCTTATCCGCTCTGCGCTTTGCAAAACTTAAGCTATTAGAATTAACGGATATCCACATATTCCGTGTTTGGTCGTTGCTGCTGTTGCAATTACCTAATTAATTTACCAGCGCTAAAACAATGTAACGATCCAACAATGGGTCCTCCCGCGAACGTTGTATCCATGTGAGACCAAGCATGTCTCTCTTGCACGTAGCAGTTTGATGGCCATGCATATTTATTTTAGTACTCCTCCAGTGTGTCGCCGCCGTGTATATGAGACTCACACATAAGATGCAATCTGATCATGCGCATAGTTCCCCCAACCTTCAAGGCAACTGTATATGTCCCAGAAAGTAGGATGTATGTTTGATATACTTGGTATGCATAAACATACGACGCTCAGTGAGTGTGTGTTTGGAGAGGTGTGTATACTCGGCAGAATGCCTGCAGCAGCAGCCTGTATGTGTATGACTATAGACTGTAA
Organism: Urechis unicinctus; assembly: GCA_034190875.2. Taxonomy (NCBI): domain Eukaryota; kingdom Metazoa; phylum Annelida; class Polychaeta; order Xenopneusta; family Urechidae; genus Urechis; species Urechis unicinctus. The sequence continues at coordinate 23,213,141 of CM067344.1, forward strand.
GCAGAGCAATATGAGGCGTCTCGCTGCTGCCAACAGCTCATCTCGGGGGAAGAGTTTTGTGATAGAAATCATTCGCTTCAGAGTCACATAAACATTACAGGCCCGGATGGGGAATGTGTGAACATATCAAAATATACCATGAACGTCATTTACAAGATCTTACTATAATTTTCTGATGTTTAATTCGCTATTTGCATTGGTGTGTGTAAATTATTATCCACAAGACGATAACATTCGTCGCAATATTATCTTAAATATTGTTATGTCTTTTATTCGATGATTTCATACTGGATAAAAACAACGCGAGATGACGATTCAACTGTTTCAACTTGTTGGGCCTCTTCGTGCAAAATTATATAAAGTATGTTGCTTTCGGCTAGATTCTTTACTATCTCGTTCCAAAGTTTAAGCGATAATTGGTGGATCCACTTCAGTACCTTCTTCTGTTTACATCACGGTAAAGCAAGAATCAGATTCAGACGCTCTCATCTCACCTTTCCTCTTTTTCGTGCACTTTCGGTTCATTTCTTAGTTTAACAGACATAATTAGAAAGATGGCATTTCCACCGACTGCAAAAGTGAATGTGGCCCTGTCCAAACACAGATCCAAGCTGGAAAAAAGTCTGTAATAATTGGGACGTTAGACTCCTATTCCGTGGGTGTTGGTTCAAGGGTCATGATTGCTAGCTGCAGGTGCTTGCTTCTTCGCTTACCAAGAGTACCGCACTATCACGCAGGTACTTCATGGTGCAAACAATAAAATGAGATCCCTATTTTTTGGAAGTTAAATAGAAAAAAATTTGGAGCCAATGTTCTGTTGGTTATATAGTGAGGGTGGTGAATCACAATATCACACTCCAGTGATAGGTACTGCGTAACAGAACATTTCATATTCTGCATATGGGCACTGTGCTTGATCAGTAGGCCTAGTACGGGGCTCTCGGTTTTTTTTCGAAATGAGCGCATATATCTCTGGACAGATGACGTGTGTTTTGAAAACTCTAGACATATTCTATCAGTCACTGCCAGATGTAAATCGCTAATAAAAGCCAACCCGTAGATGATTTTACCTGAGCGGATATGACATCATAAGTCGTGGTTGCATAAGCATTGCAATCGTTGGTTGCTGTGGGGGTTATAGAACAACGCGGTGTGCACCAATTGTTCAGTTTAAGAATGCAAGACCCATGTAATGAAATTGCCGTCAAATCACATGCCATGATACAATCACAAAGTGATTTGGATACTGCTCTGTTACACAGCAGAGCACATGGCACCAATGGTCTGTCCTGCCTCATCGCACGCAAGGAACCTGCGAAATGGGTCTTTGAGATATCAATAGATTGTTACCACATTGCGATCAAATGGCAATAGCGAATTTTGTAGAGTAGGTTACAGAGTGAACCGTGTCAGACATCTAGGACGATGGAAGTGGTCCCGCCTATCGACTGGCGCCGAGTAACAGCTGTCGTCTGCGGCTCACCTCCTTGTATCATTTACTACAGCGTCCATGCATCTAACAAAAAAAGTTAATCTAGTATGATATTTTCAAATTGACACACACGTTTCAAAACACTCTCACCTTACCCGGCCCTTGGTGAGTCGATGAACGTGATACATTGGAAACAGACCTGAATGTTAAAGTTATCGACTGTTGTTGTCATAAATCCTCACTCTGCGCACGCGCACTCGTCGTGTTGGTCATTCAGTCATTTGTAAAATATGTAAATGCAGAATTGATAAGCCACGTGTAAGCTGGCGCATAGGTTATCAGGGCTGGATGGTCATTTTATGAAAATAGCTCGAAATAGCTTCATAACAACAACACTCGTCCCGGTAACTTGCTATGCTCCTAGACATAGCTTATTTTCCTGAGTTGTAATATTTTCCCCCAGAAAAAGATCCGCAAATAGTCCTTCGATCTCCACGCGAGGCTATAATTCCGTTCCATTTGGCATCCTGCAAGGTTAGATGGCGTAACATTAGATACAGCCGGGGCAATACGAGACGCGGTTCACCTAAGTTCACAGCATGACACCTTCTCTTTCCCTTCGTCTGCATCCCGTGAGGGGGGCACAGCAGCAGGCCAGATCGAGCTCATTGCTGCGGCTTCACCAAACAGAACGGCGGAGGATTACAACAGTATCAGCTGACGGTATTCAAACTGACGTGACACTGGGGTTATCCCGGGCTAGCTTGACGTCCGGAATAGGCAGCATGTGGTCAGCATTGTTCCATTTGGCTTCATTCTAGGACATGCCACACCCACAATGAATTGACTTACTTTCATGATCGATCATCCCGAACCAATAATGACAGAAAGGCAGACGACGCGCGCTGGGTACCCCGCGACACGCGCGTCCTTGTCGGTCACCGAAGCACATGCGGCTCGTGCATGCAGGGTGATGGTATTAACGTTCAATTAAGTTTTGTTATTGGGAGAAGAGCGGTCGACTTGGCGAGGTAGTCCATGTTTTGGCGCCAGATGGTTACTCCTATTGATCCTGCGTGACGTCATGACCCGACTACCAACAGGCGTGTTCATGTCATATCACCGCTCACATCAACCTCAACTATGCAGACAAAGCCACCTGACAAACCAGATACAATTGCCACCTGTTGATCAATGTTAAATTCATCAGTATATTGTGCAACCACGACGCCAACAACCACAAATCGGCCACCATCATCGGTAAAAAAAACCAACATTAACCACGCTACGTTACTGACGAACCGAGCATGTTTAAATTAAAGCTTAACTTAATCCATAGTAAATTGAAAAGACGGTTTAAAGACTGTTCTGTATATTATTCAGCTGTCCAATCTTAGCCCATTAATGTCTTTCAAACACAGCATGCAGTCTACCCTTCGACCATATTGCACAAAAGCGACCCTCAACTCTGGAAGCTTTGCGCTTATGGAGCTGGGTAGAACTTTTTACTAGAATACTTTTCTCGCCACAAATTTTTGATCACCTGTTATTAGTCTGATCAATGACATATGGACCTTCCTAACTTATCTGAAATTATAACACAATGACTTGTCTAAATAAAAACATCATTGTCTTCAAGTGACAACCACTCCAGCTGTCATTGCGTTCAACTAAACAGTGACAGTCATTCTAACTGTCATTGCGTTCAGGTAAACAGTGACTGTCATTCTAACTGTCATTGCGTTCAACTAAACAGTGACAGTCATTCTAACTGTCATTGCGTTCAGGCAAACAGTGACAGTCATTCTAACTGTCATTGCGTTCAACTAAACAGTGACAGTCATTCTAACTGTCATGGCGTTCAGGTAAACAGTGACAGTCATTCTAACTGTCATTGGGTTCAGGTAAACAGTGACAGTCATTCTAACTGTCATTGCGTTCAACTAAACAGTGACAGTCATTCTAACTGTCATTGCGTTCAGGCAAACAGTGACAGTCATTCTAACTGTCATTGCGTTCAACTAAACAGTGACAGTCATTCTAACTGTCATGGCGTTCAGGTAAACAGTGACAGTCATTCTAACTGTCATTGCGTTCAGGTAAACAGTGACAGTCATTCTAACTGTCATTGCGTTCAACTAAACAGTGACAGTCGTTCTGTCATTGCGTTCATGTAAACAGTGACAGTCCTACTAACTATCATTGCGTTCAACTAAACAGTGACAGTCATTCTAACTGTCATGGCGTTCAACTAAACAGTGGCAGTCATTCTAACTGTCATTGCATTCAGGTAAACAGTGACAGTCATTCTAACTGCCATTGCGTTCAACTAAACAGTGACAGTCATTCTAACTGTCATTGCGTTCAGGTAAACAGTGACAGTCATTCTAACTGTCATTGCGTTCAGGTAAACAGTGACAGTCGTTCTGTCATTGCGTTCATGTAAACAGTGACATCCATTATAACTGCCATTGCGTTCAACTAAACAGTGACAGTCATTCTAACTGTCATTGCGTTAAGGTAAACAGTGACAGTCATTCTAACTGTCATTGCGTTCAACTAAACAGTGACAGTCATTCTAACTGTCACGGCGTTCAGGTAAACAGTGACAGTCATTCTAACTGTCATTGCGTTCAACTAAACAGTGACAGTCATTCTAACTGTCATTGCGTTCAACTAAACAGTGACAGTCATTCTAACTGTCATTGCGTTCAACTAAACAGTGACAGTCATTCCAACTGTCATTGCGTTCAGGTAAACCATGACAGTCATTCTAACTGTCATTGCGTTCAACTAAACTGTGACAGTCATTCTAACTGTCATTGCGTTCAGGTAAACAGCGACAGTCATTCTAACTGTCATTACCTTCAAATAAAAAGTGACAGTCATTCTAACTGTCATTGCGTTCAACTAAACAGTGACAGTCATTCTAACTGTCATTGCGTTCAGGTAAACAGCGACATTCATTCTAACTGTCATTGCGTTCAAATAAAAAGTGACAATCATTCCAGCTGTCAAGTGTTTAACTTAACAGTGATAATCGCTGATTGCGTTCAACGAAACCCAACCTCTTTGGAAATGAAACCTGCAGTCTTCCGTTTATGATCTAGCTGTATATGTCACCGTTATGAAATAGCCCCAACTCTTCATATCATTGCCTAATCAAGAGTTATTTTAATGAGCATCCAAAATTAAAGTAAACGATAACATAAAAGAGGGGATCCCAGGCAGCTTCGTGCTCATTTGTAAAATCCTTTCACACATAAGTGCATACCCCATTAGAAGGTAATCGATGCATTCAGACCATATGCTAGTCATCCAACAGAAGTCATAGAACGCCAGGAAACGCGTTCCTTGGGAATGTCACATTCAGTATTGACGTCCACGAAAGAAAACAGAAGTCGAATAGAAGTCACACACGAAGAACAAATACTGCTCCTTTTACCTCTGCTTCCCTCATGAGGTCCAGGGCGTCTACTAACCAGAGCTATTGACCTTCGTACGAGAGTCTTCAGGTATAAAGCGACACACATTGAGCATTTTACATAGAGTATTGTTGCATTAATTAAGCACCATTTACGACGTGATGAGACTTTATTTGCGTTGAGGTATCACACCTCGGAGTGTACGCGGACTTCGTACATGGCAGGCGAGCGAGAAGCTGATCCCTGGGAGTATCCCCTGTGACCTCGCTCCCCGCTGGTTCGCGTGTCCAATGTGACGACGCGTGAACCATTGGGTGATATACAGACGCGACTGTCCATTCCGGAAGTGGGGTAAGGTTTGGTATAAATGACCCTCGGATGTCGGAGACCTGTCTGATCATCGATGAAAGTGTCTAGTTTGTGTCCTGCTCGAGAGGTTCTCATCTCGTGAACAGAAGCGGTTTTTGTTGGTGATAATGATCGTGACCTTGCCACCTGACCTTCACGCATATCGCTGGGTGGTAGAGGTGGTGGCTTCCTTCGGGTGCGCGTCTGCGTCGCGGCGCGTCGCGAGCGGTCTCGCGGGGGAGTGCTGGGATGTGACGAGTCGGAGGGCACGAGAGGGTCGTCAACGTCACTCCAGACGCGGGGTGACTGCGGAGACTGCCGATGGGCGTATGGGTGGCGATGAAGCTCTGGGGTCAGCAGCTCATTGTAAGTCCTATGGTGGCCCTGGTGAGGCTCCTGTCGGCTCTGGCACCTACCATACGAATCTCCATATTTAGAAAAGGCGCTAGGTGCACTGTAGTCACGCGGCGCAGACAGAGAATCGTCTCTGGCTACTTTGTTCTTCACAACGCATGAGTTTGCAACTAAGTCTAATCCCCGGACATGGTCAGCTTTCTCCATGTACGGCTGGCCTCGTAGATATCCGTTACCCAACACCTGTGTTTCGTTTGAGTTGAACACGTATTGGGCTTCGGTCAGCGGCGAGTGGCGAGCACCTCGGTCAGTTGTTGAATCAAATACGGTCGTGTCGAACTCCTGCAGGCCGATCCCGGCCACTGGAGATGCGTCGACCGTTTGCAATGACGAGAAAAGACAAGAGCTCGACTTACAACACTTGCCTTGTCGTACAGCACACATAAGACATGAAGCCGTCAGCAGGCCGAAGCCAAGCAAGAGCGCAATGGGCCCTCCTAATCGTACGCGGTCTACGCTCTGATTGATGGCCGGGGCGAACCAGCCGGCCATAGTCAGGAAGAAACCCGCCGTCATCAGGATTAATCCTACAAACACCGACCAGAAGGTCTTGGAGCATTCCATCCTACAGGACTTCTGTAACGCTTCCAGCTTGGATGGTGATGTGGTGCGGTTTTAGATGATATACTGAGAGGGGCGGTCTGGTTCGATCTCCCCTGCTTGTCGCTGTGTAGAAGCACTCACGTTATCCATCATCACAAAGCTATGATTTAGTCATCGGGTCGTAGAAAAAAATCACATTTTAAGATGCATCCTTAGACATGCGCTCGAAAACACGTCGGTGAGGACATGACACCGAGGAGGTGGTATCTGTCGATTATTGTCAACAAATCTTAACATCAATCTCATTGGAATCACTGCCTTGTTGACATTAAGTCAGCACTGAGGCGCTAAAGGCAATAAAGCCAGAACTAAAACACATTGTTGAAATAAATCCATTAATAAGACTCATATGTCAGAAATTATCACCCACCACAATTAGATAAACACAGCTTTCGCGTTAGCACCTGTTGCCGACGTCACTTCCGCGTCTCCCTGGATATATGGAGATCTTCCAACATCAGTCCAGTCCATTACAGCTTTCACAATTGGTTTAATTACTCCGGTCCATCCCCCGGTGTTGATAACAATCTTTGCAAACGGACCTAGGAGCTGGGGCTTAACCAACCGACGATCATGCAGTAGTTGGTCTGTGGTATCATTGTGAGTAATCCAGGCGAGCTCGTGTGTTCGTGTGTCCTGGGAAGTTACACTCTGACACACATGGGGGGCTTGCGAGCGAGCGAGACAGCATTAGCTTGTCTCGTATCAAGCTGGCCGGGTTAGGAGCTGAGCTCACGAACTCGTTCGAATGGTTCGATAATGTTGTCCCCTTGACTCGAGTGTATATTGTCTTGGTCGATATAACAGTCGCATCCTTACATCGCATCAATACATACAGCATTGATTCTAGAAGGTGTACATTCTATTGAACTCATGTCCGAGGGCTATTCGTTCGAGGCTATTTCAAACTGATTGAAGGACAGAGGCTTTTTTCCGATATGCCCAGGAAGATATGTGTGTGGCGATGGTACGTCCAGAGAGCAGTTTTAATCACGACACACCTGTCTCTGACACCTGTCTCGTTGACTCCGTATATCTGGACCATTAAGTTCAACGAGTGGAACGCTACTCTACCAACCCATGAGGCCTGTTGATACAATGACTTTCACATAGCGCGCCAGTCAAGAACTGTTTGCAAAAGCTCACGAGGCGGGAAATTCAGCTGTAGCCATGTCTCTGGTTGCAAATATCGTTGTCTTGATTAATATCAAATCAATGGAGAGAAGCTGTGTATTGCAAAACGCGCCAGCAAGATGTTGCCAACTTCTATCTGGTGCGTTGAATACTGGCCAGGCTGGTGGGCTGGCCACTGGCCCGATCAACTCACAACTCGGCTATTGAGCCGCCACCAACACCGTTGTGAGAGTTGCATCCACCCTAGCACCTGCCATGCTGGTGCCACAGCAGCAGTAGCAGCATCAGAATCTCCATCAGCACCAACATCGTCAGCCAGGCAACGTCGCGCTCATACAACGCTCTCATTCGGACGCCTTGTTATTGAACTCTGTTTAATTACAGAAAGTTTATCTTTAAGTGTTAAGGTGTGTAGGGTTATTGTCAAGACGGATTAGATTCAGTTTTAAGCGATCTACTCTTCTTTCAAACCTCCTATGAACAGCGACTTGCAGGTGCAACAGCAATGCTAACATCAGCTCCTCTGAATTCTTCTCTGATGACAGAAATATCATTGTGACGTTCGACTGGAGGCGTCACATATCTGTCACGGTACAATGATGTCACCATCGTTTAGTGACATCATCCGTCCCTTTTTTCATTACCACAAACCCATTATCATCCGATATTAAATGTTTCTGGCGCACCTATCACGATAAGCTGTTGACACGATGGTAGCATAAAATATTTGTTTGATTGACTGCTGTTGCATCATTGAACAATAACACTGTTTATGTATATGCCCAAGCACCCATCATCCTGAATTGAGGAAATTTTGTCACGGTTGATCAGTTCATGAAATGAAAGCACACGTAAATTCACTCCTCTCCCTCTCACACTATTGTGGGTTCGGGAGTTCGTTTATGCAGACAGAGCAGCGTACACGTTACCAGAACAACGCCTTATCACATGATCACTTTAATTGCCTAATCGGCTACTGCGCTCAGAATCAGCAAGCACTGATGGAGGTTGATTTGTACGTGGCTGAGGCGTCAATGCCAACTCCGACACAGTGGCTTATTTATAGGTGGAACCCCGCCACAGTGGCTTAATTATATGCGGAACCCAGTCAAGGTGGCTGCCTTATGTGTGGAACCCGCCGGGGTGGCTGACTTATGTGTGGAACCCGCCAAGGTGACGGACTTATGTGTGGAACCCGCCTTAGTGGCTTAGTTATGTGTGCCCTGCCACAATGACTAAGATATATGTGGCACCCCTTCACATAAACTAATTCATAATTGGAACCCACCATGTGATTTATTTATAGGTGAAACCCCGCGCCACAGCGACTTAGTTATTTGTTAAACCCCGCAACAGTGACTTGGTTATATGTTGAATCCCGCCACAGTGACTTAGTTATATGTGGAACCGCGACACAGTTACTTAGTTTTATGTGGAACACCGCCACAGTGACTTAGTTATATGTGGAACCCCGCCACAGTGATTATGCCATATAAGGACCTTACACCCAACCCAACATTCCCTCCTCTCCCCCAAACACAGAAGCTCAGTTGTATGTGGAACCCCGCCACTTTGACTTAGTTATACGTGTAACCATGCCACAGTGACTTAGTAATATGTGGAACACCGTCAAAGTGGCTTAGCTATGAGAGGAACCCAACCACAGTCGTAGTCCACGGTTGTATCGGTCGAATCTAACAAATAACACAAACTGGTGCCTAATGGATTCATTGCTCGCCACTGCTGCCCTGATCAACCAGCGAGAGTTAGCGGTTCTGATCACTGCTATCGCCAATCCTGTCCAGCTACGCCTTGTGCTCCAAAAATCAATATTCACTAAGACAAGGCCAAGGTATCAATAGAAATCTATCTCCCAAAAGCAATATTTATCCGGTCACATTAAGCAATTGATTAGATGTGAAAACGACAATCACAACCACGCCCCTAATAGCTGATCCCCTCCCAGTGGGTCCGATGTAAAAGCAAATCTAGGGTGAAGTTAAGCTTGTGTGTAGTAAAGTTGACACACTGCTGTTGATTGGGTTCCGACTGACCCAGTAGGTCTGGGATATTGGTATTAATTGAGATTAAATGCTTGAGTGAATGGGTTACGTTTGTGTCTGCATTGGTATTGACGGGTATAGTTTTTTTCTGTAACAGCGCTCTCCACGATACGCTAGCGTTCAATAAATACAAATACCATTTGTCAATTCGTTATGATGTATGAGAGATTTACGACCTAGAGTTCAAATGCTTTGGCTTGCAAGAGAGCTTTTTGGGCAATATAAACGACTGAAGGGAACAACACTTGCTTAACTTATCTCTGTTAAAAGTCATAGGATGTTTATGCAAAGATTACATACAACCACGAGATTCATTGCCGTCCGTTACTGTATTTAAATCCGATTCAACTCATATATTATGTCATTTTCGGTGGGTGTCATTCCAAAGATACATGGTCCATGGTATTTTTCTTCAGATTCAACATAAAAAATGACCCAGCCGTGTGATTATTACCGAAAATCTGACTAGATAAAATATATTAACCCAAGCAGTATTGTCTTAGTTCCTAATAATTCGGGATTAATGCGGTTGGTATCGAATAAAGACCGTGCCTTCCGAGCAATGTTTATTAAGGTCAGCCAGATCATCTGTGTATCAGTCAGCGCAAAGCTCACAGCGCACAGCCGCCCCCGCAAGAAAATCATTACCATTTCAATACACGAACTCAGTTAAAAAACGTACCAACTTTTGCCTCAGGTAAACAACCTACAATTTCCTTTCCCTTGACAAGGTTTTTATAGCTTATTCAGATATTTATTGATAGACCATCTACATCGTTTAAAACTTGTCATTCAGTTTCTCGCTGAAGCTGTCGCAATTTCTACGCGGTCAGCTGTCAGTGAAGCGCAGCCTTTTTGACGAGAATGCCTTGTATTCACGATGAGCACTTTAAGAGTCAGAAGTATATAGATGTTAACGGCCTACTGTAGGTCTACAATTGTGTTTAACTTTTGCTATTAACTGGTTAACTCAGCAGCACCAACAAAAATCCCTCGATGATATCAATGACCAAGTGGTAAAGTTGATTAATAAGTGTTTCCAACCAAGTACAAGCACCATGCCTCGAACTATTTATACTATTACGGTCGGTATTCAATAGCATTTATTATATTCATGATATGCAATTTCTTAATCATCTCGCATCCCATGGTTAATTGGCTGAAATAGAAGGGGTTTTGGTTGGGGCAAATAATCTGCATCACTGTACATGCCCTGAAATGTGAGCGTCTGAACCAACCATTTGTCCACATGGATACAAATAATCAACTATTGCTATATCGTTTTTATATTATACCACCGCGTATGCATGAATTATGCATGTTCGTATTACGATCTCGGCGTTCGCTGTAACTTCGCTGTATATTTTACAGGTAATCCGTGAGATCAAGAATGCTAGAAGTCCTCCACTGCAGTAACATTTGGAGCTTTAAATATTTAAATACGGATAAATTTCTTGGACGCGAGTTATTTCCTGTCTGGACTTGAGCTGAAGTACACCATGGCACAAGAACTATGAGCATTTGAAGTGGTACATTGATGCGTAAATGGGATATTTTAATTAAATCCGGTGGGCATTCTGCTAAAACTTACATGAATCGCATCCGTAAGTTTTCGAGAATCTTGACGATTGTAGACAGAGTTATTCCTCGGGTATACGCGCAAATCAAAATCATTTTAAAACGAGGCCTGCTAATGAGAGACCGCGTTGCCGTTTTGTCCGAGAGGTGGCAGCACAGAGCAATGCGTTCCAAAGCTCGACCAGAAGTTATCGCCTCTATGCGCTTACTTCACGGTTAACGCGTAAACACAAAATATTCGTTTCCATTTTGTTCCACCGCGACGAAGAATTCTTGCAGTTGGAACTACGTCACGTGCCCATGTGAAAATGATAGTAACGAATTGTTAAGGGTAAAGCTGTCATTGTCAATGCGCTGCGCGTAGCATACAAGCAGCTCCGAAACGCTGTGAAACTGACTGTCAGCATACCAACCCTTTTTAGTAAGAAGAACCGACTGACAGGGAAAGTGGTGCAGTCCGACAGTTAGATCTCCAGCAAGAGGGGGCTTATTGAGCGCATTATAGGTTTGTGAAAAACCTTCAAAATCTTGGGGACACCAATGAACCACTGGGTGGTCCAGATTTCCTCCACATAATCTTTGTCTGTTATACACTATGCATCTTTCGGTAGTTCATCGTCCCCACAACTGCCTAACGTGATTGGTAGTGTTTGTAAAATGTGAATGTGGATGTGGATGAGAGGATATCAAAAGAATCTATGAATATCCAATTCAGGGTTTGACATCATATGAATATCATAGTAATCAGGTATCACTGTAATAAAGGTACAGGTGAACAATTATCTATAGAAAAAAGAAATCAGTGCACAAGACTACACAAACTCAGTAACAGAAATGTTGAAAATACATGGAATCGAGCCCAGCATCTTTGAAGGAGTCCCTGAAAAAAAGCCCCCAACTTAGAAACCATAGCAGAAATAAAGTCATTGTCACGTGTCACTGGAACAAAGTCAACTGTTTCCACAAAGCAACTGGCCCTGAATCTGGTAAAAGAAGTCATGTTGGCTGATGAAGGTCAGCTGAATGTTCACGCTGACCAGCCATGGCACCGAGACGGGAGTGACAGGCTTGTCCATGGTATTGATGGGGCACTTGACCTCAACTATCAGGTCATCAGACACAACACCATATGGTGAGCATGCTAGGCAGTGTGAGTTTGGGACATAACAATCCGATATGGTTCGACTTCGGCCCCAATCAACCCGGCATATTTCCTAACAGCCACAGGTTCATTATGGATGCCATGGTTTATCACTCTCCGTAACGCCAGCTACCTTCACTTAGGAACGACCAGCCTCGCTATGGAGAATGATGGTTTATGGCTTTGACACGAATCTGATTGACGCGGGTCAGTGACCATGTCCGTTTTGATTGTGGCTTTGCATAGCCTGACAAACTAGGAGGACTACAGTCTCTAGCATCTTTCCACATGCCAAGTTTTAATACTAGCTTGTTCCAGAGTTTTGTCCCTCACCTCTTGGCATTGACTTTCTATGAGTGGATGAGGCCTTCATGCTGGAGGAATTCATCTTGTGGAGAAAGTTTTATGAAATCGTGGTCATTTGCAATTCCATATTGGTTTGTTGGGGGGAAGAGCTGCGAGGTAGGCATGCGGCAGGTGGATGTGGATGCGAAGTTGACACATTTGTTCATGAAAGATGAGGTGTAGTCTGGCATTCCAAGAAGTTGCTGACCTCAGCTTCAGGTTCAGCTTCTCCAATGATATGTGACATAGAGCCCCACCTTAGTCTACCCAATACGTGGTGTATGAATTGGACCTTTGTTCCCCAAGGAGCATTATAGAAGCTCCTGTATATATAGTTAGGCTTTTAATGTTTTGGTACTCTAATCAAACTATGTATGTAAGATGGGGTGGAACACTATCAGCAAAATATACTGTATCAAATCGTGTTCGGCAAGGAGGGATTCTCTCCCCTTATTTGTTTAATGTCTACATGGATGACCTGAGTTATGATCTTAGTAACTGTTCCACGGGTTGTATTGCTGGTGATCAAATTGTAAACCATCTGATGTATGCAGATGACCTGGTTGTATTTAGCCCATCAGCTAATGGTCTAATGCAGTTATTAAAATCTTGTGAATCATATGATATCAAACATGATATAAAATACAACTCCAAGAGAGTGCTATGCCGCAACTCTTTCACTAAAAAAGTGGTATTTCCGAATTTCTCAATCAATGGTGATATAATAGCTGAAGTAGATAGTGTTAAGTATTTGGGTCATTTTATATGTAATGATCTCCGTGATGACAAAGACATTTATAGGCAGTGCCGTCAATTGTATGCACAAGGAAATTTGCTTGCGCGTAAATTTCATATGTGCTCAAACAATGTAAAAATTGCTTTGTTTCACTCTTATTGTTCTTCTTTTTATACATGTCAGCTCTGGTGGAGCTACAGAAAATCTGCTATCACTAAATTACATACTGCTTATAATAATGCATTTAGGATGTTGCTGAGACTGCCTCGCCACTGTAGTGCTAGTGGAATGTTTGCCTATAATAATGTACGCAGCTCCCATGCTATAATTAGAAATCTCATTTTCAGTTTTATGCTAAGGGCTGATATATCACCCAACACAATTGTACAATCAGTTCTTAGATCTGATATCAAATAGAAATCAAGAATATGAACTCACTGGATGAGATTACTCTATGTTCACTTCAATGATGTGACCTAATCATTCATGCTAGGCCATCTTTTTTTCTTTCTATGAATGTTTGTATATGTGTAAATATAAGTTGCTATGGACCGCATATAAAGTTATACTTTGTTGTTGTGTCTGAAATAAAGAAATATTAATAATAATAATAATAAATCACGCGGTGTATAGATGATATGAGTAACAGCACCACATGGCAGGCATTCAAAAGATACAGATACTTCGTCAAGCTGAGTGAATCTCACGCATCAATGTATATACAGACAATGATCTTGGTCCATGAAAATGCCATATTCAAAAATGTCTCTGTCACCCCTTTGAAGTCATCACATCTGGTTATGTTGTAATACAGACAGACACCTTTGTAAATGAGTACCTAATGGAATGTTCTCTAAATTTCAATAAATAAGACACCTCCTCTTATTTAGAGCCCCGGATGAGGCATTCATGACCGGTATTTGCCTGGTATGACTCTGACTTCGATATTTCGGAATATTTTCAAAGAGTTAACTCTTCGATATTCTCACGTCTTTAGTATTTTGTTATGATATTTGTCGCATGCCTATGTTGTAGTCATAACGTCCTTATTCACGGAGAACGCCGAACACTTCCGAGTAATATTATCCACCTTGCCAGGTGAGGTAATCGTTAACTCGTTATGCCTAATACGCGGGTTGCTTCCGTTTCTATATAACAAAGACCTGTCAAATGGGCTGTCATCGTCAGTAGCAGAAGTTTCTGAAGGTAGGTACATATCTGGCTGTATCACGCTTGACAATTCTAGACATTCAACAATATATTTAATCACCATTCGGTTTGTTATACTTAGAATTTTGCCTGCGCTGTAATAGTTATACCGCTCGGGCGATAATATGATTTTCACGGGTTATCATGCGCTGAAAATTTGTCACACCTGTGATGGAAGTCAGGTGTACGGTGAGCCCCGTTCATGACCTTGTCTCAGAAGTAAGTAATGAAAGGACCTTTCCATATCAGTGTTGAACAGTATCTGACTTTAATACTAAATCTATCCGATAAGCTGATAAGCTCTGCTGAAAGACACATTAACCCCCGGGGGGGGGGGGCACTTAATGGTATAGAGGTAGCACATATGTGCCGCGCGACGGGGTATGTTTTTTCGGCCTCTTGACTTGTACGACGGGTTTTTTGGCCTCATACTTGTACGACGGGGTATGTTTTTGAGCTTCAATCTGTACGAGGGGTTATACATTCGCATAATACCTTGTACGACGGGGTAATGCTTTTGGCCATTTTGACCTTGTACGACGGGTACGGGTTTTCGAGGTCCCGCGGCACACCCCTATCCAGAATAAGGCCAAGTGCCCCCCCCCCGGGCATTAACCTCACCTAGCCCCGGTTGGACTATAATTTAAATATATACCATGCTGCTCGAGTCGCCATCATCTTGTGGTAAATGTTATATTTCGAGTGTCCATGTCTTCTCATCAATGTTGTGTACTTACATATCTATATTAGATGAACATCTCCACATGCACACTATTTTGGTTATCCACTGTGTCGTGATTATTGAGCAATTGTCACATAAACTTTGAAAATTACAATTTTCATTCACGGCAACCTCCATGTTGAAAATATGACGTCACATTACGCAGATTCATATTCACGTGCCATGTGGCTGCTGGTGTCCATAAGTGCTATTTTTTTTGTTCATAAATATTTGTAGATGTGAAAATCATTCTGCGTATGTACATTTGTATGAGTACTGTGTATGATTAAAACTTTGGTTGCGATCATCGCATGGCTATGACCTTACTATGCATCAGGCCTAAGTGTTTATTCTAGATAAGACCCGTGATCAGAGAACCACATGTTCCTGACAAGTAGACATCTGGGGGTGTCTACACTTGACCAGCACGTTTGCATACTGTATAAGTTCACAGATGGTACTTTGGGGGGGGGGGGGAACCATAGCTATATCTACCTGTCAAAATGTATCATTTATATACCAAAATGTGAAAAAAACCGAACACCTAGATTGATGGCACATCCCTACTAACAGTCACTCGGCGTGGAATGTCAACCTGCACACTTCACCCCTCCTGTAAAGGATGTAGAATTTGGGTCGTGTGGTATAACGGAAGTCATTAAAACAAATGACAAGAACTTGCCCGTCTTACCCGTCCATAATTTGATTTACAGACTTTCCATCTGATGCGATTCACAATCTTCTGATTGAGCATCCTATTTGCAGTGCTCTGGTGTTCATACAATTCACCATCTTTCAGCTATGATATCTCCTTTGCCAATCTCCTTCCCAAATCTCGGTGACAATTGCTGAAATCTTTTCTTGTCAATTTGGTTCTGCCTGCAACCTGCCGGTTCAAGATTGCTCAAAATGAGGTGGTTGACGTTAAGGTAACTAGCCTCCCAGGCAAGAATACAACTACTAGAAATAATGAGGATATTTAGATGAAGTGCTGAGGGTAGGCTACAAACGAATGAAATAGAAGCATTAAAGTAAATACATATACTGTGCTACATTATTTATACATGTGAGGTTACTTCCATAAATGTTAATTCTGAGGAAACAGTATGAAAATGATGCACCTGCAGATAAGGAGTTTTTCCCTTAAATGTTTAATGAAGTCTGGGTTCCCAAAGTCATTGTATATTATTATCACATTATCCGTTTTTCATCCTATGGAAATAGTATCAACAGGGTTTGGGGCTTAGTGGAATCTAATCTGTGGGATTTAGATGGATATTAAGCAAGTTATTGATGCATTTTTGATGGTGCCAGGTTATATTTTCGATTCTTTTTGTCATCTTGTCAAAATGACACGATTATAATCTTATTATCGTAAAGAGAACACTAAATCATCAATAATTCTTTAAAATTGGCATGTTGAAAATATCTTTCGAACGTAGTTTTCAAATCTGCAGCAACTGGTTCAAGTAGCTAGGCATGCACAATTTTATAAACTCAGGGCTAGACCATTTGGATAGCCCGATGGCCTCCGGCCAGTAACCCAGCTGTTTAGGGTAGTGAATTTCCTTATCAGTGCGCCCGATTTTGTGAAATATTTCCCAGCCCAGGACTTTTTATGCTACCGCTGATTTGAGGTTGGCTGCACCCAGCTTTATGAAAAAAATAATGCAAATTTGTAAGGTACAGCCAATCATTGGTCAGTGCGTGACAAAGAACGCTAGATCATGCCAGTCACTTAGTGTAAGTGAAATATGCTTTTAGTATCAACCAGCCAGTCACTCGTAATTGCCACCAAAAGATTAAACATTGGTAATACAAATTCATTACTCAAAGTCTGACGACAATGTTAGCAAGGTTGAAGAGACAGAGCAGTTGTTATCTGATCCGCATCGAGAAACACCTCATTCAAGCCTTGCGACATGGATTAACTGTTGGTCACCATTTAGCTAGTGAATGTTGTCCATCAGTACTCGACTATCTCAGCTTAAAATGTCAGCTGTGACAATGGCTTGTTTGAGCGTCAGTTGTCAATCTTGCGCTTTTCTAAACTATGAATTGAGATTGATAAAAAAAAAAAGCAGCGTAACTGATGCAGAGGTTTCATCTCAGTGATCGAATAAAATGCTAAAGTTACGGAAGCAGCCGACTTTAGTCAAGAGGGGGTCTCTATTTGACTGAGGTATAAGCTCTCCCAGTGCTTCAACGAACCCTTCATAGAAAGCAGTCTGAACAGAAGAGAAAGTACGAGCAATCACAAACACAGCAGTTCCTAACTCACTGGGAAGAGGAGTTCAAGTGGGTTGAGGCCAATGATGTGGTTCACTGACCACCATGTAGTAAATCTGCAATTAGCATGACTTATATTACTCCTTTTTGGCAAGTTACCAGCTGGCTGGTAGCTCTGTTATTATTTCTTGATAAAAGTAATCTGCATCTTATTTTTTGGCATTGTTTAATAAAAACCCAAAAGATTGTGATGCATAAAACAGTGCATTTATCAATGTTTATTTGGCCCAGTGATTCAATATTTTTTAGAACTTGTTGAGCCCTGAACTATTATCTCCCAAACACCGCCTGTTTTCAGCTTTGGATATCTAGTAGCATCTACTACCTGCATATTTGGCTTAAAATTCATGTCCCATCAAAAATAAGCATTCATATAAAGGCCTCAGATATACATGGGGCTCTAATTGGAATTTTTTTTTGTGGACATCATTGGCAAAAGTAGTAGGTTTTTTTTCCCCGACAGAATTTTCACTGATTTTTTTAATAAATGCAAAATTAAATGTCCAATGTCATCCAATCTTGAAAAAGGAAAATATTTCAGGTTGTATAAAACCTAAATCTAATTATCTCAACTCATGTGAAACTTATGTGATTGAAATAGGGGTTCATTGTAATTATAAGAATAGGTTTGTTGGTCACATCAATTCAAAGAAAAATTCCTCTTTTGGATATTGATATGTGGATGTCTTGGAGCCACTATTATTTTCATTATGTTACAATTAGTTGTGATTGGTGAATAAGCAACTAAGACCTATCAGGGTGATCAGCACTAATGATGGATTGCCTGTCTCCCATTTTATTAGACTCGATATGTAAAAATTTTTGAAACCCACTTATACACAATCAAGGGGACTTGACAGACTCGCATCTGGTGCTGGCGGTCGACTTTGTACTGTGTTACTACCAATCAAGGAGCATTAGGCCACCAAAGAAGCTATTGTACCCACCTTTGCCCTCCCTTTATGTTGATTACTTGGTTCATAACTCGTAGCATATGGTCGTGATCTGTCGAGATGTTTCTTCTGAATTAAGTACCATTGTTCAAATTACTTATCGATACAAAACATTTCTGGCTGTTTATTGTCACTATCTACTCTCAGCCCTGTATGGTGTTAGAACCCAGCTCTTCGATTTGTTTGTACACGGCTCTGATCTGTGTTATTGGATATGGCTTGTTGTAATTTATATTGAATTAGCGTATGCTCACAGTGTGTAAGGACAGGAAAAGTGAACGTTGTGGTTCCGATAACCCAAACTATTGCCTCTTGAGTTTTGCTTGTTTCTGCGCAGATCAGAGTTTCTGTTTGCGCTCTCGATTTCACTGTTTGACTAGGCGTCCTGATTGGGATCACTTGGAGATCAGTTGTCATGCTTTTGATGAGAGAAAAGTGTGTTCAAGGCCAATGTTCAAATCCATATACTAAGAAGAATCATAAAATTAAATGGTCTATTTGGTGCCATGAAATATCTTAGGCCCAGTCAGAGAGCGGACCATGGACAGTTTTGTCTGATATCGACCAAGTCCTACCGGACATCCATCGTATAATGAAATGATATTTATGCACAGGACTAATATCGACGCAATGTTTAGTACTCTTGTGACAAAGTTTACCAGGGATTTCGACATTCGTATGTTTAAACTAAAATATATTTCCACGACCAGTGTTGGTGAATATGGTAACATCAGTTGTGAAAAACTGGAAAATCGTTGAGCAGCAAATGCATTTACCTACCATGTTATCAGAACCACAACATTTCTTTTTCTTGGCGTTGTTTCTAAACTGTTTTTTTGGGGTGGGGGGGGAGGACCATCAAATTGAACATCATCTGCAATATAAGGCTAGTATGGGAAGGTCTGGGTCTCAGATCACTGTTATCATATCATGTATTTTAGGTAAATGATCATTAATAGTGTGTCTGGGTGGAAATTATCTGTTGGGTCAGCATCTGAACACAGGGTGTGGGAAATGGTGGGAATTCATCCATGTTATCTAATGTATAGGGCAGGGTAGTTGGGCCATGGTGTCACATTGAAAGAACTGCTTTTAAGGTTACAGTTTTAATTATGATCTCACATGGAAATACCATATCTACCACAAAGGCTGCCAGTGTGCAAGGTTGAAGTGGTTTAGCTGCAAACACAGATCAAGTGAGACCATTTTTGTACCACCAAGATGACATAAAAATTAGTGGCGGATAAAAAGAAATGTTCATATACAATTGGTTTGAGATGTCAAGAGGCCCTTCTGACCAGGCTATCATATGGTATTTGATAGATAGATAGATAAACTTTATCCCAGCCACAGCTTACACAGACAATAAAGTGGTTCATAAAGTACCCCCCCCCCCACCTGCCCCCCAAAAAACCCAACTAAATATATTAATTATGCATAAAAAGGGGAAAGGGTTTCAAGTGCAAGAGGAAACACCAATGCCATCTCATGTTGGATGTGTAAATCTGACTAGATTTATTAAGCTGGGAGAGGAGAATGGTTTGAAATCACACTGTTAACTCAACTGAAGATATGAAACATGTTTAAACAAGAGAAAATTAATGTGTTGCGCTTGTTGAGCGGATGTTATAAAAATAATGTACATTCTTTTTAAGCTCATCAGTATACGAATATATGAATTTTATCAATCTTTTATCAATCTGGGTAAAATCTTTGTTAGAACTTTTTTTATTTTTATTGCAATTTGCCCAGTAAAATATAGTGGAGTTGCCCCTCCATGAATCCATACATGTGTTAGCTTTTTCTTGCAAGTCAATCTACTTGCTGGGGCTCTTTATATTCTGCCAGTCGTTATCTGCACAAGAAACTTAATCGGAGCTTTGTCACCCCTTCAATACTGTTGATTGACTTCGTATATGTGAATATTTGCAGAATCAAACCAGAATAGAAAACAAGATATCACAGACTCAACCCAGAAGGTCAGTGATGTTTCTGGGTTTTATTTCAGGTTTGCTGAGATCTTCGTCTAGAATTATTTAAGGCATGTATGAGCCCCGTCTACAATTCAAATTATTTTCTCTCTGATTTCTACTTCTGTCTTGCACAGTCAATACATGTAACTGCTACATTACGATTATTATTTCTTATTAACTGCTTGTCACACTGGTCATAGCATTTGATGCTAAGTCCTCCCAAACATATGAAATTTTATTTGCTTTTTGGCAAAAATTTATTAAAAGCTCTTTCATGCACTAGTTTCACACGACATGTTGGTTATGTCATGGGTCTGACGCCCGATGAGTCACTCCGTGGTTGGCTGTTTTCTCACACCCTTAAGTGTTTACTCTCCAACACAATGGTAATCCATTTCCAGATTCAACTACCTCATATTAAAGAACACACATGCCTTGTTGCCAAACAATTTGTGTGCTGAGAAGGGCTGACTCAATTTGTTGAACACTATCATAGTTCAGTAAGTGTATATATCATCCTCAGAGTTTTTACACCTGTCTGAAAGTCCTGGTGACGCACTCGAGTCGTGCCACTAAGTACATTCCTGCCTAAAATCCTGACGCATTACCAAACATCATTATTCAAATTGTGAAGCTTTATTGCACACTTATTTCGTCCATGATGTCGGTCCGTATGTCAATATAACTGCGTCACGGTTGACAAATTCACTATGGGTTCACTGGTAGGACAGAGCATTACATGCCATGACCATATTTGCATGACAGGAGGGATATACTCATTGCTTGCCCAGTCAATTGAGTTGAATGGATGGAGTGAATTAAACTGCATCATCATCAATTTCCAAAATTTTAGGTTTATTTCATGAGTAGTTTTTACCAAGTTCATGCTTTCTGAATGATTTTGGTACATGTGCATTTTATTAACAGTCTTTGTGTTTGTTTGTATGATATGCGAATCCCATTAAAGTATTTTTCTTTCATTTTCACTCGCCATATTGTTGATTATTAACTATCATAATATAACATTGATTTCTAGTACTTTTGGTTTGTGTACTTGATATATTTTGTATTTTGAACTATGTCTGGGTACTGTTGGATTGTCATTTTATGTGTTCTTGTTCAATTCTTTACACGACAGCGCTAATACTAGGATCTAGTGTGCATCCATTGACATCCATTGACAATGCCTAAGGGTCAGTTGTGACATGTGTTTATGTTTTAATGTCTGATTTCTTAAGTTGTGGGCGTGGCTCTGTCGCTTGATGTGCCTCGACCGCCTGTGGTCACACGATGCTCTCTCCTTACCCTCCCTCCCTCCTCCTTTCATCTTTCCTTCTAGCCTTTCTGCTCTTGCTGGTGTCCTCCTCTGCTTTATATTAGTGCACTCTTCCCCCCCCCACAGTTTGCTCTATCCTTATTAGTGTCACTTCTTAAGTTACACAGATTCAGTGCTCTGATGCATAAAGAAACCTCCCCCATGTAAGATGTTGCATGGAAAAGGCGTTTTCTTTTTTGAAAGTGCTCAGCAGCAAAGAACTTGTTAATCCAGTCAAAGTAATCTCATCCATGGAGAAGCTCCAGCACCTGTGTGAGTGTGTATATATATATATATATATATATATATATATATATATATATATATATATATATATATATATATATATATATATATATATATATATATATATATATATATATATATATATATATATATATATATATATATATATATATATATATATATATATTTATATACATATCCTGTGTGTGTAATGGATTACATATATGTGTATGTGCATATATAGATATATGTATATATATATATATATATTAAAAATTACATATATATATATCTACCCCTATTAATGCTAATGTATACCTACGGCGCTTGCCATGGTCGATATATGTGTATGTGCTATATATAGATATATATATATATATAGATATATATAGATAGATAGAAGAGATTACATATATAGATATCTAGAGAGAGAGAGAGAGAGAGAGAGAGATTAGAGCTCTCTCTCTCTCTCTCTCCTCTAGAGAGCTCTCTCCATGGTCTCTATCTATCTCTAGAGAGATATAGATCTCTAGAGAGAGAGGAGAGAGAGAGAGATAGATATATCTCTCTCTATATAGATCTAGATCTCTCTATAGATCTATCTCTCTCTCTCTCTCTCTATCTCTCTCTCTATCTCTCTCTCTCTATCTCTCTCTCTCTCTCTCTCTCTCTATCTATATCTCTCTCTCTCTCTCTCTCTCTCTCTATCTATATCTATATCTCTCTCTCTCTCTCTCTCTCTCTCTCTCTCTCTCTATCTCTCTCTATATCTCTCTCTCTCTCTCTCTCTCTCTCTCTATATATCTATCTATCTATCATCTATCGACCACGGGAAGCGCCGTAGGTATACATTAGCATTAATAGGGGTAGATCGGTCGAATTATGGAGTAAATCATAACCTGTGTCGCTCTGTCGTCGCAGGTGCGCTCAGTAATTGATCAGACTCTACCCGCTGCCTGCTGGGTGTTTCTCGCTCATGCTTTGTGCTCTGAGCTGCAGCGCATCTGTGCAATGAAACATCGTCGCAGGGCTATCTAAGTGTTAAGTGCTAAGTGTTAAGTGCCATGTCAAATATTAGGTTGAGCATTTAACGGTACGCTGTGTGTGTTAACCTGATCCCAGTTAAGCCGGATACTCTGATCGTGTGATTCCATTCCATTTTTAAACATTCGAACATGATACGGAATTAGCCTTCTCCCCCACCCGCTCCTGTAGCCCTCTCTACCTCCTCCCCCTCGCCATCACCCAACCCCCCTCCCCATACCAACCACCTCGCATACTGTTGTCAGTTGGCTTTGGGACTGTTATAATTATGGGAATGTCTCTGCCAAATCGCTCAGACCGAATAAAAATTGAATTATTATAGAGTGAATACGCGATCAGTGTTTCTATGGCCGACATAGTGATCGGCTCAAAATCCAATCTCCTGACCGTAATCCCTTTGAAGCCAGTGTGTGCATTAAACCCCGTGAATATGCTAAGCGTGTTAGTCTGTTACCAATATTGTCACCGGGTATGGCAGCCCGCAATTGAGCAACCCGTGTTGGGAAGTGGGTGGATTTGCATGCGTCACTCAGTACATTCAAATCCATTTACATGAGGGGAATAATCGTGGCCAAAACCAACTTCAAGTAGCTGTGTGATTTGGTGGGGGCTAACATGGGGTTATGTAACGCCCCCTGGTGGCTGTCTAGCCATGCTCTGAGTGCGATATGACGGGACCAAAGCCCCATCTAGGGGTCAGAATTGCCTTTACATCATGGGCGTTTGGTGCCGACTCTTAAGCGATGCATATTTGACTCATAATTATCCTTTTAGAATGAGAACGAAATCTAACTGTTGAATGCTTAGATTGGTGAGAGAATTTCTTGCTGTGCCAATGCTTAAGCTGTTGTTAAGTTACTGGTGGGAGGTTGTATTGCTTGGCCACTATAAGTTGCCGCGTAAGATTATTTTACCAAGGTTATTATAGGAAAAGTAGTGTATTGAGACATTCAGTTCTTTCCTTGCCCATTGTGTATCCTCTCCAATTATCTTACCAAGGTATCTGTAACATTGAACCATTTTTTTGCTCTGCCATCTTAGCTAGCTCGCCATTGATAACATCACCTGCTGCCTTCCACCTATTGTTATCTCTCCTACTTCCCGCTGAACCATTAGCTACCCTGCTCACATTGCTTCCTTGCTGTGGCTGCTATCCATCTCTCATTATTGCTTCCCCGCACTTACGGTAACCCAGCTCTAATGTGTGTCACTCTCCACCTTCATTTGCTTCCCTGTACTATGCTTAGTACCACCCAACTCTGCTTTTTCCACCTTGCACTGGTAATATTAACATTTGAGTATTTTATAATGTAGTGTTCTCTGTTGTCTGGTATATGTTTTATTTCTCTATGTTACTGACCACAAAAGACACTCTGACTGGTTAACATGCTTTCTAGTGAGATTAATTCAAGGTTTGCTCCACATATGATTGCAACTCGAGGATGGTGAATCGGTGTCGGTATAAAAACATTGTTAATGATTCATGCATGTGGGAGATGGGATAAATAAAACCTTTAACCGTTGATACAAGTTAGTTATGAGACAAGTTATTATACTTTGATGCACATTGCTGACATATAATGTACAGTGTTCATTTTAATATGTCTTCAGTCAGTCTACCTCAATGTTATTTCACCACTTTCTTTGTTGCAAAGCTTTTAAACCAAATATTTCACTATTTACTAATTCAACTTTTATTTGTTATGACATGGTTTCCGCTGATTTTTTAACCTTTAATGATTTTTTACGTATATATCATATTTATTTTCATGTTTCTCCGTTTCATATGGTGACAACCATCTTCTTCATCGGACCAATCAGGTAAGTCCAGTTTGGTTAAATAAATACCCATGCGTGTCTGTCTCATTGATAGATACAGACAGGTGAGGATGTATGTTAGCTTGCATTGCATCTACCAGTGTTCTGGCAGTAACTGCAAAGGTTTGGTAAACTGCATCTGTAGGTTGAGTTGTTGTTTTGTGACATAGTATATTTGGGCTTTTGGCCATTAAGATCAAGTTACAAGTCTCAAATAGCACATAATCAGCTTGAGAATGAACATGTCAAACAACGTTCACTCATAGCACATAATCAATCTCTGGTGTTCAAAGTGCAAAGATTTGTTGGTAATGTGAACGCCTTGGTTTATATTTTTTCAAAAGAGCAATGACATTTGATGCTACGAAGGTAGATATCATTATGATGTAGCTTGGATAAATGCAGTCATAACGTCTTGTCGCTTCCTTTGTGAGTTTGCCGCAATCTTAAATATCGTACTTGTATCAATTACACCAAGCGTATATTTTTGTTGTCTCTTCCCACCAGAATGTTTTTAGGGTGCAAATCATGTCATCTTTGATGCCAGGCTTCTGATCACATACGTTATGATTGAGTTTTCGTTCTGTTCGGGCCGCAATCATGGCGATTTGCAGAATTTTATTTAATAATCTCACATCTTGAAAACATAATTTTTTTACCCGTTCAATCATATCACGTATTTTCCCGCAACTAATTTTGCAACACAAACAGTTCAAATGCTAGGAGGTTTCCTCCAATTGTTGAATGCCACTGCCAGGATAGATTATTTTGTGTATTCTTTGATGAGTTACAGGGTTAAGTGCGTGTGACTCTTGGGTCCCAGTTGAATTTCCTTAGCTTCTGACAAATTAAAACGTGTTCATTGATCACGGCGGAGACAGGTGGAGATGCCTGGGTATATTACTACTGAATAATACAGGGCTACAGTGTCAGAGTCGCAACTCAATGCATTTCTAAGTAGTCGCTATTGATTGCCGCTCACGACAGGTAGACGTGGGTGGCTGGTGTGAAATTGGCAGTTCCCACACTTGTTAATCAATAGAGTGGACAGATCGAAAACCTCATTTCATTCTTGTAAATTGGCTCCCGTGTTGAACAAACACGAAAAACTGCACGCAGGTTCCAACAGACGCGGCTTTCCCTCCCAATAAAGGCGATCGGGAGCAGGCATGGCAGACAGGGCCATCATAAAGTGCGTGAGTGGCTTTGGCCGACTGAATGAGTGCAGGGAGCGCTTTAGTATAATGCATGGTACAGATGATTGCAGTGTGTTATATGGTACCATCGATATCACGTGTGATCTGCCGAGGACTGGTGACTAATTCATGGCAGCGTGTCGCATCGATACCCAGTTAGGACTGGCAGACCATTGTTCGCGTGGGGGAGGGTGGGTGAATGGGGGGCATAAGTCAATATATGCTTTATGGTTTTACAACCTAAGGTTACCGCCATGTTTCCCGGCGGTGTGGGGTAACAGGCCGAGCTAATTATTATTGGCAATAATTTCAATATTTACCGGGTTCATTAACATTAATGATTCAACCTATGGGGAGTATCGTGCAGTGGGCTATTGTTACATAACACTCCATGAATATTGCAGGCGGTGTTTACAGCTGTACATGCGATGGCTAAGCGTCTCATTTAAATCTCCATTCCGACTCAATTGCCCGATGTGAATGCCCATGTCGACTGTGTGTGAGGCAGGTTTTCTACCTGTCCGTCGCTGGTTATTAAATCGCTCATATTGATGATAACGCGACATTTGCTGTACATCTGTTGTTCAAACATCCTCCTTAATACGGCTAATAAATTAGCTGACTTTTCGGAATTGCCTTCATAATGAGTCTCTTCCCATTGTTTTGCTCGTCCACGCCTTGAGAATACAGACTTTTCTTCATCCAACCTCACTTTTGTTTGTCTGACCCTCATTAGCGTCCTATTCTATGTCGCCTTGAAGGCACATTTGGAACTAGGTACCGTCTCCCTCTCCCCCCCCCCCCCCCCCCCCCCCCCCCCCCCCACCCCGGCCTGTTCAGCGTCCGTATCTCTCCGACTATCTCGTCATATTTATCTCGTTTGGGGTCATATAATATGATTTCGTGGGCAAGTTTCCTCTACAGAGATCCGATATTGGCGATGTTGCATAATATGTGCCTTACAGGCGGGCGTGGGTGACTTCCTTGTCATGGGGTATGCTTCCGTGTCTCGTGGGGTGTGTGCCTCCCGGCCAGATGGTCGTCCACGCCCCATGGCCCGCCGATGCCCCACCCTTTGTCTCTGCCTAATTTCCATTTGCTCAGACTGGTTCTCCTTCTCGCATTGATGTTGCTGGTCCCAGTAGTCTTGGGGGCCCAGGAAACCAGCTGGGGTCCCATTGTGAAAGCTTGGCGCAACTCACTACCCGACGCATTCCCCAGCTTAAACGCTTCGTCCCTTTGTTCCCTTAAATGGACTCGTCTCCGTGGTAGCTCTAGGAAGCTGCTGATGCTGCAACCGTCGCGTACAGCCGCCCGCCACCCTCCCGCGGCCATTTGGACTCGTCCATGGATCCATCCCGCCAGCCTATTTCTCTGTGCCCTCTCGCTTTTAGTCGATCCCAGGAAGTCGTCTGCTTGTGTATAATCAAGATGTCCAAAGGATAAACTATCGAGTATATTGTGAGCACGATGAAGGATGTATCAGGCCTCGTCTTGCCCGACACTGACTTGGCGTTGACGGAGCTACACGCAGGTAGGATGACACACAGTGCTTGGCTCGGCTGCCTTCCTGGTGCTGTCCCGGGACGCGTTAACCACGCTCGCTCCACGCTCTTCCTATAACTATGACAAGCTTTGATCTTCAGGCAGGCATATATTGCTTGGATCAAATACGGACCTTCGCTATAGGGCTTTACTTCCGAACGCACGTTATTGTTGCGGTGGTGGGATTAGCATGGGGCTTTCGGACGAGGGTCTTACAGTTCTCACCCCAATATCTATGTTGTATGTTCTATGTAAGAACCACGGGGGAATACTCCATCGCGCGCAAACATGAAAACCATCGTGATCCATGTGGGGCTTTCAGCTGTATGTGTCAATGAAATATTTTTAAATTTGACACGAATTATGAATTATCTTAATTTACCGACACCGCCGCTGCCATTGATGGGCTTAGTCTTAATCATATGACCCGTCTTCTCTCTTAACACGGTATTTGCAAACATTAAAACTACATATGGACATTCCTTATCGGTTTGATTGCTCAAATTATTGGAAGTTCCACTCTGCGTTCGTCGAGGGGACCGCGCCGCTATTGTGTGACAAAGCGTTCGTGAATTTATGCCATGCTTGCATTCCTCTCATGGCCGGAATTTTCTGCCGTCGGTTTTGCATAGTTTCCATCCGAGTTTAGTCGCCACCATCCAACGTTGACTTTGTACATTTAATAAACCTGGTGCTGGGGACCGACTGCTGACACTGACACCCCAGTACTGTCACCTTCCCAGCATCAGCTCGTCAATAGCGCGCTATTCATTCTGTGGACCAGCTTCAATTTATTGTCGCCCAGGTCCCATGCATATTGGCGCTTTAATGGCACAAATTGACTGAGCCCGACCAAGCAAACAAATCGACACCCTAGTCGTTCCTAGGACCTATTTACAGATCCCAATATATCCTCCCTGAATCCCCCTTTCATTCACCGACCTTAATGAACCGCGAGAGGGGGGTGGGTGGGGGGGGGGAGGCTTTGACGCTTTGTACTTACCTCTCTGTTTGATGCATTATTTCGGGTAATGGTTTTCTCGGCGTTGTATGCAATATGGTATTCTATCTGTTTTTCTAGTCTGGTCAACTTGAAACGATGATAATACCGAGTCTGGCTAACGGCCTATATGTACGTGTTACTCTCACGTTGATTCGATTAGCTACTCCGCTTTACTTACTCAATGTATTCATCCTCTTCTGTTCCTGGGCTTAAAAAAATGTTTCCTGAAATGTTGTTGAATAATTTATGGATGATTTCAATAGCGAACAGTCTTTTTCTCCCTTCCATATGCGTCGGTATTTTTTCAGTTAGTCAGTCGTGAACGTTTCCTGTCGTCTGCACTTTTTTGAAATGCTCCTCTAACAATAAGAGAGTAATTACCATGGATTTATATCCCATAAAGATGTTTTATTGTTGTCGGTTGTATATAACCTATGATAGATATAAACCGTTTCTTTCAAAACCTGTAATGAACTGGTATCATGTCCGTTATAGACAAGTGTCCGCCCGTTGTACATTTGTGTCCGTTATACAAAGTTGTCCGCAAAAAAACAGGTTAACTGTACTTGCTTAATGCTTTTAAGAGTCGATCCTTTATGGCCGTGTTCGGTTGGCTTTCTATGTATTGCCTCATACATAATGCTGACAAATCTCTCGTTTTTCATTTTGATTCTTTTGTGCTCGCTTCTCGGGAGGCTTTATAGATTTGCTAGGCAGGCACGTTAGTGTCCGGTTTGTCGCTAAGCTAAGCGTCAATACGTCATTGTGCTTTGGTTAAGTGCGGGAGCTAGATACAGGGAGTCACTGCGGCTCCATTGCCAGAACATTCATATCAAGGCCTGGCTATTTTTCGCTCTTCCTCGGCCCCGCATTGCTTCGCTTAGCGAGATATTGACCAGAGCTCCAGTAAGATAGAGAAATAATGGCCGGCCGGTTTAGGCGACCCTTTGACGGGGCTGCGATCACCCGAAATCAATGGCTCAGAAGCTGGAGCCGACTTGGTACTGTTATGAGGCTGAACTCGACAGCTGTATCCATATACTTAGGCTTCTGTCACGTGCCCCCCAACTCCCAGCACTTGCTCTCCATCCCACCACTCTCTGCCCCTGTGGAGCTGACTAACTGACCGTCGTCCAGTCTTGGTCAGTTGCCCGTTATTCCCGGCTGGTGACCAGGGTCACTTATCATCTCACAGGAGTTCTAACGTGGTCGCCGCTCTGATTGTCCCACGCAAAAACATACTTTTATATCCATGTTTTTGTTTATTTAATTGCTACACTTGGTTCAGATGCTACGTTATAAACATCCGAACAATGCAATATATTTTCAAAGCCCACTTGAATCCCTCTTCAATAATTTTTACTACTAATCGATTAGTTACTCTGCACTTTGTTTCCCTTTCTTTATTTATCTGTATTGTGATTTTTAAGATACTCCAAAATGTGTATCATACGTCCTGTTGTGAAGGGGTATTGTAATAATAACTCATAAAAAATCGTAAGATGCAAAAGGGTCATTGAACCTGTTTGTTGACTGGCGTAGCTGGATCACTTTATAGGCCCATCACCCCAGCATCCCACTGATCAGCACATCATCTCACTGATCAGCACATCACCCCACTGATCAACATATCATCCCACTGATCAGCATATCATCCCACTGATCAGCACATCATCTCACTGATCAGCACATCACCCCACTGATCAACACATCATCCCACTGATCAGCATATCATCCCACTGATCAGCACATCATCCCACTGATCAGCACATCACCCCACCATCCCGTGGATCAGCACATCACCCCACCATCCCTTGGATCAGCACATCACCCCCGGCATGCTGCTGATCAGCACGTCATAAAAAAACCACCAATTTAACCCTGATGTTTTCCATCGTTTGATTCTCTAATGCGATGATAAGTGATAATTGAAACCAGGTCGAGCCTTCATTTGCCCGCTCTGTGAAATAGTTATGTTGCTGCTTGTTATTTGACTTGGTAAGACCAAGACAAACTGCCTAACGCCACGCAGGCAACAAGTGTAAGCGCATCTCCCTTGCTTTGATTGCCTCTCGCCTGTTACGCTTTGCCTCGGCGCTACCGCCGCGCCGCTCGGTGGCCAATTCCTCACGCGTTAATGGGCTAATAGTAAGATAACATTTGATTTTTTTTGGTTCTCTTTCTCTTTTCCTCTGTTTGTCGGTAAATGTAATAGAGACCTCGCTTGCAGATGACGTTGTACTAAGCACACCAATGTTACCTATATATATTTATAGGCTATGTCTCTCTCTCTCTCTCTCTCTCTCTCTCTCTCTCTCTCTCTCTCTCTCTCTCTCTCTCCCCCCCCCCCCACAACTCTCTCTAAGGTTCATTCATTTTACAATGAATCAGTTCACATGAATCCACAGGCTGATTCCATCTCCTAAGTAAATATCTATGCCAATAACATATGTTGCCCCATTAATATCATTATCAGAAGAAGCGGTTGATACGTCTACTCCGGCTGTTGTTGTTGGGCGACATTGAGCTGGAATTATCATTTCGGAGTAGAAGACTGCCGACCATGTCATATATTCCTCTGTTTGCAACTCAGTTGTTGCAGTAACTGTTTGACGGAGAGCAGTACTGCATTTATTAGCACACTTGATGAGTATCATAGGCCCCGGGTCGGCAAGCGGTATGGTTCACGCTCGCCTCTTTGATGTTTCGCATATGAGCATTACGCCCTGGGCTGGCCTGAAGCGGCTGCCACATGCGCGTATCGCTATACCAGTGTCTCAAATACCACACCTTGCCGCCAGCCATATTGTTTCAATTGCTGAGGCTGCTGGAAATGGCAGAACGTTAGTTTACATAGAGATCTGATTGGCCGCTGACACGCGATCTATGGCGGCTTTATATTGGCATTGACCATGGCCAGGGGTCGGCCAGTGTTTTGCTTGCCGGTTGTACGTCTTCATGATTGGAATCGACTGACGGCAATTGCGTTTCTCTGTGTTCTCTTCCTGTGTCAACTCTTCCCACGCAAATATAATTTATTATGCTATTGATAGGTTTCTATACGGAATCGACCTGAAGGTTAATGGTTCAAATATGTCAAATTTCGGATACAGTCGGTGTTAATGGTTCTCATAATTTCCAATTGTCTCCTGCCAATCTGTCAGGGCTTCCCCCGCTAGATACGTACACGACTTCTTCTATTATGCATTCAGTCGATTGATGTCCGCCATATTTGCCCAATATACTTTAATGTACCACCTGACTGTGACACAGTAGCGATAAAGCATCGTGATCAGGGCGGCAGACCACTGAAGACGCTCCCGGATCATCGTGATCAGGGCGGCAGACCACTGAAGACGCTCCCGGATCATCGTGATCAGGGCGGCAGACCACTGAAGACGCTCCCGGATCATCGTGATCAGGGCGGCAGACCACTGAAGACTCTCCCGGATCATCGTGATCAGGGCGGCAGACCACTGAAGACTCTCCCGCATTACTGTGGCTATTTGTTCTTTGTTGTGTGACTGATTTGGGGTTGGTGGGAAGGCTATAAACATGTTGTCATGGCAGCTCTGTGGGGCCGTGAAATAACAGGCCTCCCTGAGGTGACATCCATCTATGCTGCTGCTGCGGTCCACTCAATGTGGCCCACTGGTAACTTCGACGTCCTTGGCTGGTACGCGTCCTCGGACCACTCGTCCGGCTGCTTAAATGACTCGATTGGAATCCTTTCGATTCGTCGATATCAGCGTCTAGAAAGCAGTGGCCCAATTTCATTTCTGAGATATATAAACGCGAAGTGAGCGTGTTGAAAAATAGACACGTGAACAATTCCACCATTTTCTGTTATTATCGCTCGAACGATTTGGCAGCTTGGATGTCCTATAAGTGACAACCACGTGCCATATAAAATAATTTGTCACGCGTGTTTTGACAAACGTTAGTGAAATAGCCGGGGATGCCTATTACACTGAATGGTGGCCGATGTCAAAAGATGTTGGGATGTCTGAAATATTTTATACTGCCCAATTTCAAAGGTATTTTATGGAACGCCCCTTTGAGTGGCGTGTTACAGTCATCAGTGAATGACTAAACATCATTGATAAGCTTGACGGTGCTTTGCGTAGGGGACAATGCAGGTTCTGGTGTGTTGGTCTGAGTGCATCTCACGTTGCCTTGTCCATTTTGTGCCACCGAGTGTCTGTTTCCTGACCTTCGTGTTGTTTTCACTCCTGCTCGTAGCCGTCAACACCTCGACCAGGTGTGTGAGGCTGCACGTTGATGTGTTCGGGGTAGCGTTATCACTGGTAAGCTGACCCTGAGCTCGCCAGTTTCCAACTAGAGGTGCTGAAGTCGCATAGAGATTTTGCCCAGAGGCTTTCATTTGTTGAGACATGTTTTCTCTACTTCTTGGTATAGATTCGCAATCAAATCAATATGCTTCTTGTATTTGTGAGAGTGGGATAGATCACACTTAGAACAGGTACATGTAGCCCATAGTTGTCAGGATTAACTGCCAGAAGACGGACTAGCTGCGGAAGGCCATTTCTCATGTGACACATGTGTCTGGCCTTCTCTGCATATTGTACCATGCGTTCGCCGCACTGACTTAATGGATTACCCGCCCTCCCTTGAGCACGCTGTAATAAACGATGTATTACGGGGCCCTGTGTTTTACAATTTTACAGGCTTGTATTGGCCTGTCTTATCGCTATATTGGGGATTCTTTTTGGGTGAAAGGCCTCCTGCGTTAATTAGGTTCTGACAAATGTATTCTCTCTCCGTGGCATGTTTATAAGACAATAAGGCGATGTGTTGTGTAAACTCAAATGGTGATTTTTGTTGTGGAGTTTTTTTCCCCGTCGGAAGGAAATTAGCCGTCGGCTTCCGTGTAGGTGGTTAGGCGCGCGAGCGGGTGCAGTGCGGGGCAAGCCATCTCTTCTTGAGAGTTGTTTAGACGTTGAACTAGCTGTTTTTAACATAGATGTAAGGTGGTTCTTCTAGCATC
The DNA here is from genome assembly GCA_034190875.2 of Urechis unicinctus. Taxonomy (NCBI): domain Eukaryota; kingdom Metazoa; phylum Annelida; class Polychaeta; order Xenopneusta; family Urechidae; genus Urechis; species Urechis unicinctus. The sequence continues at coordinate 23,246,680 of CM067344.1, forward strand.
CACTCTATTTACTATAAGAGGCATTTGAGCGGTGCTTACGGTCGGTATGCCGCGTGATTTACTTGGTGATGGCAGAATAAAGCCAGTGCTTCAGATAAAACAATTAACACGTCCGGTTTACTTTCCAGCCATTGGTCACCCACCCTGTGTGTGTGTGTCAGCGCCAGAGACGAAGACATGGTGGTTAGCTGTGGGCCTTGTTATTAGCAATGCCGTTAGTTTTCCTTCTATTCCCTCGACAATTTCTTCTGTCTCTTTTTGTACAAATCCTCGGTCATTCGGGCATTAAGGTTGCTGGATTTTCTCCAGCAGCAGTATGCATTATGGATAAGTGTAGTGATGACTTCATTAGCCGTCCACTCTCCGTGACGTTGGGTACGTGTCACCACTGTACAAACACACATTCGTAAATGGCAAGTGTTTGTCTGGTTTAATCATGGTGTTTCCCCCCCGACTGACCCGACGCCATAACGCACTTGCCTCATTGCTATAGAGCTATTGGTTGGCATGCCTGCGGTGTGTCTCCGGGCTTTATCCGTGGGCGTTGCGATTCATGAACAGGGCTCGGATCCCCACGGAGTTCGCTTCAAAGAGATGATGAGATATCTTCAAGTAACAGGATTTTGGTAATGCTCACAGTTCACAGAATCGAGTTTCAGGCGTCTGTGACCTATACGTCCCAAGTGCATAATGAATGACTCGACTCGTCCAATACGTATCGTTCATTGCCCTCTTCCACAAGTCACGATGCGGATTAAATATTCGTACTAATGAAGGTGTGAGTAAGAGCTTGGCAGCTGTCTGGGGTTGAGTCACTGCGCCGTGTCGCTTGCCTGAAGCTTTAAACAAGTGCTCGTAAGTCGTGTCGCTTGCCTGAAGCTGTAATCAAGTGCTCGTAAGTCGTGTCGCTTGCCTGAAGCTGTAAACAAGTGCTCGTAAGTCGTGTCGCTTGCCTGAAGCTGTAATCAAGTGCTCGTAAGTCGTGTCGCTTGCTTGAAGCTATAAACAAGTGCTCGTAAGTCGTGTCGCTTAGCTGAAGCTGTAAACAAGTGCTCGTAAGTCGTGTCGCTTGCCTGAAGCTGTAATCAAGTGCTCGTAAGTCGTGTCGCTTGCCTGAAGCTGTAAACAAGTGCTCGTAAGTCGTGTCGCTTGCCTGAAGCTGTAATCAAGTGCTCGTAAGTCGTGTCGCTTGCCTGAAGCTGTAAACAAGTGCTCGTAAGTCGTGTCGCTTGCCTGAAGCTGTAAACAAGTGCTCGTAAGTCGCGTCGCTTGCCTTAAGTTGTAAACAAGTGCTCGTAAGTCGTGTCGCTTGCCTGAAGCTGTAAACAAGTGCTCGTAAGTCGTGTCGCTTAGCTGAAGCTGTAAACAAGTGCTCGTAAGTCGTGTCGCTTAGTTGAAGCTGTAAACAAGTGTTCGTAAGTCGTGTCGCTTAGCTGAAGCTGTAAACAAGTGCTCGTAAGTCGTGTCGCTTACCTGAAGCTGTAAACTAGTGCTCGTAAGTGTTAACGCCGGTCCCGTCCGAGGCGCTTAGCGTCTGAAGTGTACATGCTTATATCGGCAACAACAAAAATATCGGTACCATAATGATAAGCAGCATGGTGCCAGGTGATAGATGCGTTATTCCATACTCGTTGGATGATGCTACATGCTTCCTGACTTCATGTTAACTGCGTTGTGCCGTCTGTTGTTCCATATTTCAAGCCTCAGTCGCGCCACTGGGAGTCTAGCCTTAGGTATGACGACCAAAACTTGATCGCTTTGAAGAGGTATAAGGCTACCCAGCTCCCAGTCAAGCTCTGCCATGATGGTTACAGTACACCCGTCTGCAACATTGGCTCTCGTAACGAGCCGCCCATGGGCTCTCCTGATGTTTCCGCGCCATAAAGCAGACGTTCGGGAATCTCAGTCGAATGCAGCCATGCGCGTAAAGCTGTTCGCTCTTTGACCCAACGACACATACTGTACTGCGTGGTCATGCTTATAAGGTCAAGGCCGTGCCATTTATATCTGATGAGTCAGTGTAGTTTTCAATGTGATATACACTAATGCATGTCTCTTTTTTAGCTCTAAATTAGCATACGTGCACAAAGGGTATGTCGGGAGAATTGGTCCAATAGGAGCGCGGAAAATGGAGTACAGAGGTCAAGCATGACCTCCATCGTAGCGGGATTGGTCGATTACTGTGCATCATTTTTTTGATTGTAATTGAATTTTTCTAAAGGTAAACTCACTGCATGGGGCACTCCCATGGCCGACATGTTTGACGCTACGCTAACATCCGAATCCTAGCCTGCGCAGAAATCGATGCGTAAGGAGATTGCGCATGGGCAATGGAGAACCAACTACTTCCGTTTCATCATCGCCATAACGCCCCAATAACATGGACCAGCTAACCTCCTAATCCCCTCACACGCTGACCAACCCACCTCACAATCCCCGCACACGCTCACCGTCCCACCTCACAATCCCCGCACACGCTAAACATCCCACCTCACAATCCCCGCACACGCTCTACATCCCACCTCACAATCCCCGCACACGCTCACCGTCCCATCTCACAATCCCCGCACACGCTGAACATCCCACCTCACAATCCCCGCACACGTTCACCATCCCACTAAATAATCTCCGCACGCGCTGACCACCCCGATTAATAATCAACACACACGGACCATCCCACTTCTCCACACACGGACCATCCCACTTCTCCACACACGGACCATCCCACTTCTCCACACACGGACCATCCCACTTCTCCACACACGGACCATCCCACTTCTCCACACGCTGACCATCCCACTTGATTATCTCCACACGCTGACCATCCCACGTAATAATCTCCACACGCTGACCATCCCACTTGATTATCTCCACACGCTGACCATCCCACTTAATTATCTCTACACGCTGACCATCCCACTTAATTATCTCCGCACACGAGCCATTTCACCCTACCATCTCATCATACACATGGTCTCGTCGGGTCTAAAGATAATTCTATGGTTATGTAAGCCAAGAATCAGGCCTGCGATCCACCAGTGTGGGTTAATACTTGCATTCACGCTCCTGTGTGCATTGCGGCATGACAAACGAAACTAATTACGTCATAATCTGTTTTTTGTCCATGCTTGTTGTGAGGCCTACGTGTGGTTTGCCACTCAAGCGGACTAGAGTCATCATTAAGCGTTTGTTCTCAAAACAACATGTCACTTACATGCTTCCTCTCAGAAAACATCCTCCTCATTTTCGACGTGAGCGTCCCATCAGATAATGACTGACATGGCTTTTCGCGTGGCGCTGTGCGGAGAGCAAGCGATCGTGTCATATTCCTCGTTATTGTACTGTATACTCATTGAGACTGTCAAGCTACGGACGTAAGCTGTCCCATTCGCCATACCTACACTGCTTCTGTCATCAACGATGAAAGGCCATCCAATCTAAATATGTTGGGCGCGAGAATGGCATCACAGGGGCTCTCCGATTGCCTTGTAATCTACATACGGCAGATCGTCCCATCGCGTCGCTTGCTCCATACGCATTCCGCCATGATGCGTCACGTATGCAAGCGCTCCTATGGATTGGGGCATTCTTGGACTAAGACGCAGAAATTGACCAGGCAGCGACACCAAACATCGATCTCTGTGACGCAGCCCACTCACAAGTGTGCATATGTAGGAGTTATGACACCCCGAGCGATCTACGCTATGTCCATTGCGGACTTCGCGGACTGTAGGGTTGTTGGGCAATTCTCTAGATGGAACCATTGAGGTCATCAATATTTCAAAAGAATGGTAGGGGGGAGAGGGTGCTGTAAAGTCGTAAACCTTCTGAGCCGCAAACGACCGTCATTTGATATCTAAGACGTGGGTTTTGTTGAGTTAGGTCACATTCCTCAACAGTGAGGAGTCCATGGCGGTCCCAGAATGGCTGTTATTCCTCCTCCCACATGGCCCTGAAAAACACAGCCGCTCCCAATGTCTATAGCTCATCTCGCCTTCTATAAATGTGGACATCCCTTAACGCCGTAGTGGGATGGGCATCCTGCGCTATCCTCCCCAATGCCCGTCCATATTTGTCCGTTGTGAGGTTGTTACTATAGCAACTGTTGAACTGCGTGGAATATAGCGTAGGTGACGTGAGTATACATGTGTAACCAGAATTTGATGACACTTTAGATATTCCTGGACATTAACTATGCGTCATTCTGCAAACACCCTCCCCCCCCCCCCTCTTCCCCCGTCCGTAACTTTGTCCAATTCATATGTTATTCCGTGCTGAAGGTCATCCGTCCCTTTGATTCATTTCACAATGCCCCGTTGCGGACCTCGCTTGAAATAGCCATGTCCTGTACACAAGCGTGTTGCAAAGCTTCGAAGTGGGGAAATATATATATATATATATATATATATATATATATATATATATATATATATATATATATATATATATATATATATATATATATATATATATATATATATATATATATATATATATATATATATATATCTATATGTATCTATATATATTTATATTTATATCTCTCTCTATCTCTATATATATATATATATATATGTGTGTGTGTGTGTGTGTGTATATATTAATATATGCATATATTTACATTATATTTAAATACGTACATATATAACACATATATGTCGTAATCAAAGAATTGTTTGATGTTATGACAGCATAAGCAGCTAGTGGTGTGGATGTCCGTTGCTTAAAACACCTATACTATGTTGCTGAATGCGGGCTTTGTGGTAGGTTCATAATGGTCAAGCCTAAGTGCCTGTGCTTAGGAATTTGCTGCGGTGTTAGCATGGAGGAGCCGAGGAGTGATCTATGCGTTGTCTTCTTATCGTCGTCGACGTGCATTCTAATGACGCCCTGGTGAGGGCAATTCTTCATGGTGCATGCTAATGCGGCCTCCAGGAATCACCATCTCATTGTCGAACCGTAGAAAATTGTACTTTAGAGTAGGTACTTATGTTATATGTACCTCATTTATAGTCCTGTGGTTATATGCGTATTATCACTGCATGGTGCGGATGTTAATAAACTCGGCGTTTTCGGGGGGGGGGGGGGGGGGGGGGGGGGGGTCCGTCGCAGTTGCTTGTATGCAGAATTCAGATATGGTTCGAGGACTCATGTTGACTCAATATGCTTCAGTGTGTCTGAGGCTGAGTGATTGGGTTGTTGTCAGACGCTTGATCAATGCTTGTATTGGTGTCGCTATCTGAAACGCGCTCTGTTAAGATAAGCATGAGGCCGATTGACAGGAGGAGTATTGTGGTTGGAGCAGCATCGGATGAGATACCGCATTGATGTGCCTCCGTGCAAACCGACTGCTCCTGCTGCTGAGGATGCTGCACCTGCTGATGACGAAGATGATGATGATGATGATGATGATGATGATAACGATACGTAGATGAGGATGTTATTGATGACGTTGTGGAAGTGATATTGATGGCGATGATGAAGTTGTTGCTGCTGATGATGATGATGATTGCGACGATGAAGTTGCTGCTGATAATTAGTTTGCCATTGGTGATGTTGATTGGCCCTGTGATTTGCTGCTCCTGTTGCTGCTGCTGCTGCTGGTTACCATGGAACCAGTGATAACGATGACAATGGTGGCTATAAATAGCTTCAGACGTGGCTCTCAAAGCCATGTGATGGCGTTGTCTACTTCCATCTATCTCAATACATCGCGTCCATTTGATTCCCGATACAATTGTCACTGATTTCCAGCGCCTACTTCTCCGGGATTAGCGCTCATTCATTATTGGCACGCTGAGTAATGAAGCAATTACTGGTGGCATTACTGTCTGTTAGGCTGCGCATGCGTCGGCAAGTCGCTAACGACGAGTTGAGGAGAGGTGGCGTCTGTTTCTGGGCAATCCGGATTGACACTCTCGACCGTGTGAAATCGTATTTAAGGGTTTAACACATTTAGTAGACTCTGGTTTTTTAAATGTATTGCCCTGCCATCGTGGTTTTGGATCCAACAAGCTGGCCGGGATCACGCTATCCTCGCCATGATTCATTACATATTAACGAGTTGGCAGAGAATCCTTGCGATTTATTAATTGATGGTAGCGAATGGAAACGGAGCCTAGCCGTGAATAAATTGCGATCGATAGCATCAGATTGGGTTACATAGTAGAAACACGGTATCAAGCGGGATTGCTCGCCCCACGTTTTGCCATCCAGCCCAATATACAGGCCCATTTGTGGTAGTTAGCCGGGTTTTCATATCGGGTAAAGTGGAAGTTCCAGCGAACATGGATATTGCACCATCGCCCCACTGACTACAGCGGGTTCACATCTCTCTCGGTTTAACATGTATTAATTTGACCACTGCTGTGCCCGCTTAACCAGGCGTGTACCTTAATTAATTAACGCTCTCTGTACCTCTGCCCACCCCACCCCTCGCATCACGTGAGTCTCATAACCTCACCTGGGCGCCCTTTACCCCATCAGTGTTTCCGTTAACCTCACTTTGTGTGCCCTTGGCCTCATCTGTAGTTCCTTTACCTCAACTATACTCCCCTTTGCCTCATCTAAACACCTTTACCTAAATTTTACTCCCCTTTACCTCAGCTATACTCCCCTTTGCCTTAACTATACTTCCCTTTACCTCATCTATACTTCCCTTTACCTCATCTATACTCCCCTTTGCCTTAACTATACTCCCCTTTACCTCATCTATACTCCCCTTTGTCTCAACTATACTCCCCTTTACCTCATCTATACTCCCCTTTGCCTTAACTATACTCCCCTTTACCTAATCTATACTTCCCTTTGCTTTAACTATACTCCCCTTTACCTCATCTATACTCCCCTTTTCCTCAACTATACTCCCCTTTACCTCATCTATACTCCCCTTTTCCTCAACTATACTCCCCTGTACCTCATCTATACTCCCCTTTGCCTTAACTATACTCCCCTTTGCCTCATATGTACTCCCCTTTGCCTCAACTATACTCCCCTTTACCTCATCTAAACACCTTTACCTTAATTTTACTCCCCTTTACCTTAGCTATACTCCCCTTTGCCTTAACTATACTTCCCTTCACCTCATCTATACTCCCTTTACCTCATCTATACTCCTCTTTGCCTCAACTATACTCCACTGTACCTCATCTATACTCCCCTTTGCCTTTACTATACTCCCCTTTACTTCATCTATACTCCCCTTTACCTCAACTATACTCCCCTTTACCTCAAATATATTCCCCTTTGCCTCATCTATACTCCCCTTTACCTCATCTATACTCCCCTTTGCCTTAACTACTCCCCTTTACCTCACATGTACTCCCCTTTGCCTTAACTATACTTCCCTTTACCTTAACTATACTCCCCTTTACCTCAATTATACTCCCCTTTACCTCAACTTACTCCCCTTTGCCTCAACTATACTCCCCTTTGCCTTAACTATACTCCCCTTTGCCTTAACTATACTCCCCTTTACCTCATATGTACTCCCCTTTGCCTTAACTATACTTCCCTTTACCCATCTATACTCCCCTTTACCTCACTTATACTCCCCTTTACCTCAACTATACTCCCCTTTAACTCATCTATACTCCCCTTTAACTCATCTCTACTCCCCTTTACCTTACCTGTGCTCCTCTTTGCCTGGCTTATAATTCATTGACCTTATCGGCATTCCCTTTATATTAAGGTGCAGGTGAGGTTAGTATGTAATCAGTAATCACATTAGCACGCCTAAACGTGGATCTACTTGCTGGCCACATTTCTATTTGGTGGTCCACATATGTGGATCTACTTTGTCATCTTCAGGGCGTTTTTCATTATTCGTTAGAATTAACGTTCATCGTCAGAAATTCGTGCTTAAAACTCTTTCTGCAATGTCTCAAGTTTTGTTGCGCACTGTCGCTTCCTCTTTATCGGATGAATTGTTCACCGTTGCTCGGTCCCTGCGCCTGAATAATCTACCTACGTCTGTGAGGGCGGGCGGAATGCCTCGAGCCGACAACCTTCGTTCTCGATCTCAACACACGTGTGTTTAACGAAGCCAACCTGCTCAGCGCCCGCCTGCTGTACTTTAACGACGCCTTTCTTCTCTTTAGCCTCCCCTCTCTGCGATATATCTTTAGGCGAGCCAAATGTTTCGCTGATTTTTACGCAACAATAGAGACATTTCTGTGCGATTACAGATGATGACTGCTACTGCTGGCATCGTGAATGTACCTGGACTGCTGAAGCAGTGCTGTTAGAGCCATTGCGGCTGGCCGAGCTGCTCTTGGAGAGAATGAGTGTAAGCTGCTTGCTTACCAATGCTTGCACCTCGTCGTCAGCGCTGTTGGATTAGCTGCGAAAGATGTCCTCATCCCATAAATCTGGCATTCGCTTCATTGTCTTTGGTTAGGACCGGAGGGTGGGGGTGGGGGAGTGATATTGCCAGACCAGACATCGTGTGCTGGCCGCGCGCTGGGTGTGTGCTGTTGTGACACCTGTCTTGGCTGTACGCGTACGGGTGGAGAGCGTGAGTTACATATGATGAACAAATCGGCATGATACAGGATCCATGATACAGGAGCCATGATAAGTGTGAGAGCAGGGTAAGGTTGGTCCCCCGCGTTCCACGTCACCTGATGAGGCAATCAATGGGCAGATTACCTCGTTACCCCCCCTCTCCCCCTGCTATCACTCCTCCCCACCCCTCTTCCTCCTCATCGTCTCACTCCAACACTCGCGCCGAGAGGCCTCTCCACCCGGTGCCATGTGACGAATAAATGGTTCGTATTGAGGCGTTAGAATGCCGGGTCGAGATACGTCACTGGGTGTGGAAAACACGCATTGTGCCGATCTCCTTACGCGGCAGCTTCTACAGCAGGCTAATATTTACATGATGTTAGCTTAGCGTCAAAGGGCCCGGCCATGGAGAGTGGCTACGTAGGGCTGCTGTTGCTTATGGTGACGCTAGACATAAAGCATGGCTCCTTTTGGTGGAGATAATGCCGTAAATGACATATCGTTTGTAACGATCGGAGAGGGACGTCTGTTTTTGAGAGGTCGTTATGGTTTTGTTTCCCCACGGGCTTCTATTGTCTGGCTGAGATTTGTTGCTATGAATAATATCCTGATCGCCTTCTCGTGGCATCGCGCTTCATCTCACGCGGACTGTCCGACAACGAGACTTACAAATGGACCGCTATGAGTCGTTGTTCTCCATGTGTATGTGTCGTATGGATCACCATAGTCACCTTCATCATATCGTTAAGTCGTAACCAACTGGCACCCGCCGCTTCATTTATAGCGCGGGTCGACTCGTGTTAGAATTCAATTATAAACCCAGCCGTTTGGATGGATTTACTCTTACAAGTGTAGACATCAGTGCCTGTTTGTAATTGAATACGCGCGGTAATCCCAGGCTGACGACCCGCTTTTATTGACCCATTCAATACTGGACTCGTTGCCAACGAAAGGCAATGTCCCCCCATCACAAAAAGTCTCACCCAAAACCAGAAGAAGACAGTGTTTAGGCAGACCTGCCTTCCTACGATCAATTGTGACATGGTGTTTTACGGCTGAAAAGCGGTCTGGGGCGGCTCGCTTTATCAGCTGCATTGTCAAGCTATTGAGCTGACATGACAGCTTCCTGGTTCATGGTACCATGGTAACCTTACCGAACTGGTGTTGATACAGCCCCCTGGTTCATGGTACCATGATAACCTCACCGAACTGGTGTTGATACACCCTCCTGGTTCATGGTACCATGGTAACCTCACCGAACTGGTGTTGATACAGCCTCCTGGATCATGGTACCATGGTTACCTCACTCAACTGCTGTTGATACAGCCTCCTGGTTCATGGTACCATGGTTACCTCACTCAACTGGTGTTGATACAGCCTCCTGCTTCATGGTACCATGGTTACCTCACTCAACTGCTGTTGATACAGCCTCCGGGTTCATGGTACCATGGTTACCTCACTCAACTGCTGTTGATACAGCCTCCTGGTTCATGGTACCATGGTTACCTCACTCACCTGCTGTTGATACAGCCTCCTGGTTCATGGTACCATGGTAACCTCACTCAACTGCTGTTGATACAGCCTCCTGGTTCATGGAACCATGGTTACCTCACTCAACTGCTGTTGATACAGCCTCCTGGTTCATGGAACCATGGTTACCTCACTCAACTGCTGTTGATACAGCCTCCTGGTTCATGGAACCATGGTTACCTCACTCAACTGCTGTTGATACAGCCTCCTGGTTCATGGAACCATGGTTACCTCACTCAACTGCTGTTGATACAGCCTCCTGGTTCATGGTACCATGGTAACCTCACTAACGACATTACCCGGTGGTGTCGATAATTACAGCTGCAAAGCTGCAGCTTGAGGAATGTCAAGTCGTGATTTTGGTTGATATATATAACCAATTTTTCTTGCCAAACATTTTAAAAACGAGGCCATTTGCCTTTTCCTTCAGCCTCGTCTCAGTCACTTAATATTAATGTCTCTGCAGACCGTCGCATTTTGTATTCATCCATGGCTTTTAATTACCATTGCCGTGGTGTTGTGGCATACGTACGAGTTCCGAAGTCTTCGCAAACAATGACTGATCACGATTGTTAACTCCATTAGTGACAAGCACTCAGTCTGCTGCAAATTCCTCTATGAATGATTTAGTCGTCGGAATAAACCAGTTAGTGGGTGTGTATAGCACCTCGTAAGGCTGTCAAGCGCCAGCCATACATCGCCGCCACATACCTCCTGCAACAATAATTCTACTGTAATATCATAAACATTGTGGAAAGTCATCTAGGTTTCTTTCAACGTGGTCCCCACCATTGGGGCGACCCCCATTACCCCCGCACCCTCGCCCACGCCCCGCTATGCATCGTAAGTGTAGTCGCGTCTGGGCAGTGGCGAGGCCAACATCAGCTTAGTGGTATGGGTGCTGAGAGGGTGTGATTCAATTGGCTCGGATGAGAATGCTGGGGGGTGGGGGGATCTGATGACGGACTCACTGGCAGTGAGCATCAATTATAGACGAGGCTAACATACGGTGCTACAATACATGTTGTCATATCTACTAGCCCCCCTATTATGTTTGACCAGCCCTCGTAACAATTGATCCCCCGCCCTACACTCCCCCCCCCCCCCTATTCCACTCCCTCTTCAGTATGGATACCAGCCTAAATAGAGATTTTACTTATTCCTCCATCACCTTGGGCTGTTCTGTCATTCCATCTTTTGCTGTGCGGCAGAACTTTCCCGTATAAGGTGGTAGTTGTTGGCTGTGACATCCCAGCGTTAGTGATACTGAAACCGAGACTTATTCATTACACGATACATAATATTGCAAGTTAAAACGATTTGCCTGGTTGCTTGAGTCCTGATGTCCTATTGTAACTCGGTAGCATATCATAGCTGCCTGAGTGACCAGCCATTTTAGGCGGGTCAAGGGGCCTTTTTGTCATAATCTGTATTTTGGGTAGGCCGCTTTCCCTGCTCTGCCTGGCGCTGCATTTCCCGGGCGCGGCATCCTATCCTCCCTATGTCTTTGATTTATACAGACTGAATTTAGAAAGTGTAATTTAGGGGTTAGGCGCCCGGTGCTCAGTGAGTCGAATAGTCATTTATTTGATAGATACCACCACCAACATTACACGAACGCGTCAATCATTATGGTAATGGGCATGCAATGACTGTTGATATTCTCATATCATATATCGGTCGGGTTTTTCTTGTTAAACCCCGAGGAAGCTACACTAGTCCGAATACATTGCGGGACCTAATCTAATGGATTCTGCATCGGTTGCGTTGCATCGTAACGAGTAATAATCCGATATGTCCAGACATTAAGTTGCCAGCCTAATACAGTTTGTTATGCGAGTTTTATGCTTCATAAGATGCATTTGCTCGCCAATACTACCGTGGGTGCAATCCAATGGACGATTTGCTTCCTGCCGGAAGTGGGAAGAAGGTTGACAACCAGTTAACCGTTTTTATATCCGAACTGTCTCACTGTTTGAGTGACTGTCGGTAAATTCACATTTGGCCTTTCTCCACCATTTATCCCTCACCCCCACTCCCCGACAATATACACGAGTACATTCTGTTCACTATTGTTGATGCATCACCCTCCTCCATCCTCCACCACCCCTCCACCAGAGATGTGACCGCAAAACAGACGAATGTAGTATTGGCCTGTGCGCGTTGCAGAGCACTGCTATGCGTCTAAACCCCTGACTACCCACCTTAATCCATTATTGACATCGCTTGACCCGCACACACTTCCCATCTCATCACACAATGCAAGTCGACGAATTAATATATATCACCCCTCTTGCACCTCAACTATTTATTGTTTATTCCCTGATACATTTCCATAGAATGCCTTCATCACATTTGTTGGGTAGTCCGCGCTTACTAATAGAATTGCACGGAGGAGTGGCGTGGGGATATTGGATGCGGCAGTTCGGGTGGGATAATCACTACTGGCAACTCGACAACGACGAACTGGCATTCTTCCCCACCAGAAAGCTCTGACGAAGACCTTTCTGTACTTATGGATGTTACATGCAGGATTTCAAGGCGAATGAGAAACTGCCTGCTGCCGGTTTATGAGGGTTGCCTTGCGTTTGTTGTAGGAACGCTTTATCTGCGAGCGTGATTAGTTTTGTTAACGTGATTAGGGCCGCCTCAGCTATACGGCGCATGCGTCTAGTCCAATTAGCTTTAGCCACCCACTGATAAGCAGCGTCTCGTCTTCCAGGTTTTGCTGGTCGTCCATGCTATATTTCCGCGTGTCATTTGCCATATCCATTATCCCACCCTTCGTGTTTAGAGGAAAACAGTTTGGGAATCCGGGGGAAGATTGGGTTAAAGCAGGCTGAGCCGCGCTAATAAGACATTACATCGAGCGTTTATCTCAGGCAAACCCAAATTTTGTATTTGGGAAGCAATGGTAAAACTGGCAGATCTTATTTCACCAGCCATATTTCAAGCCTAACATGAATTAACAATGAAAATGGACGTTGTACGGTGTTACGATTCAGTATATTACAGATCCTTTGTCTATGAGAAATGTTTTAGTGTTTTTTCGTGAATCAGTTGATAAATACATTGCGTCGAATTCCAACGTTATGATGGGACTGGATTTCAAATGGAAACGTTATGATTTGATATATTGGTTGTAGGTTCGGAACACTTGGAAGATGTGGAGGCGGGAAGTGAGAAGGAGGAGGAAGTTGAGGAGATCCTCAGAAAATCTTACCTTGACACAGAGTTTCAATGCAGCTGGATACCAGCTCGTTATCAAACAGTCAACAATGAAGAACTTCAAAAAGATTTTGAAGGTATCTTCCTACTTCATTTGAATAAGTTCATTTCTATAAATCAGCTAACACACGTTCTTGAAGCCTCTGCTTTAATTTTAATTGATGACGTTCCTTGCTATTGTTAACATGATCATCTTGGCTGTGTTTGTCAGAAAAGCAACAGGACCTGCTGATTCGTGGCCGGAAGCAGTCAGAGCTGGAAGAGAAGTATGGCTTTGCCGTGGAGAATAACGTGGCTCTGCTTCATATGTCATGTAACCACGGCATGCACACTCGTGACTCCGAGTACAACGCACTCGGCTACAACCGTATGGGCATCTACCTGTGTCGCCATGCCGACGTATGTCTGCAGCATGCCCTCGTCAAGTATTCAGGCTCACCTTGCATCAGGCTCCTTATATGCAAAGTAAGTACCTTCTCCCATAAGAAATTTTGTATCATTTAAAAAATAATCGACCACTTCTTGTGAGAGATGTAACATTGTTTCTCTTTCAGCGTATACACATTATTGTTTTGATACCCTGCATGTAACCCTGTGTTTAGTACACGGTTGGTCGGCACACAACCGCCATCCCCCGGGTAGCCTCCGCAGCCGAGTTCATTGAGCCCACTCAGGGCTTTGATAGCCACATGTCTGTCATACAGCCTGCCAAATCAGACTCTCTTCAGAACCAGTTTGATAGGTCTCAGGTAATCACGAAATTCACCTCTAAAAATGTTATTGATGCCTAATGCATAGCTGAATTACCTGATGACATTTGTAGAATTTGTCACAAGGAATCACTTGCTCATGTTAAGTGCATGTAATATATCCTACACAGGTGTACCTGTTTGAGATAAACAAGCTGCTTCAACCCTCGTCCAAACCAAGACAGGTGATTCCAGTGGCAGTAGTGACTTTCACTAAAGACGGACAGTATCACTTGGGTTTGGACGAGCCCACTCCTGCCGATAAACTGGCAAGTAATCCTCGACTTCAGCAGATCATACAGGCTATCAACGCTAAGGCTGAAGGCGACCGCAACTCACCTAGCTCACCTGAGCTGGTCACTAATCAGCTGACTCAGCAGTCGATGAACAGTCAGATGTCACCTGTGGTGGGCATTGGCTTGGAACGGACAATGAGCCCCAGTGGGATAGGTGCGAGTGGCCGCAGTGTGCCGTCTCCTGCCGCCCACCTAGTAGGAGAGCATGGCGGTCTGAAAACTGTGATCGACCAGATTAATGCCAGATTAGACGCGGATAAGTCTGGTAGAATGGCTATGCAAGCCACCCCTGTGGCCAATTACCCTGGCCTGCCTACCCCTCCCACCGATGGTGCCTTGACTGGAGCATTAGGCAGCTCTATCTCCGTTACGACTCCCACGTGGCTCAACTCCTTGAGTAATGGTATGATAGGAAGTCAGCCTGTGGCGTCTGGTCTGGCTCCCAGTGCTAGTCCACTGGGGATGCATGGCAGCCAGGCGATGTTGAACCCAGGGCTGCTGAAGACGGGCTTGCCCTCTCATCTACATCACCAGTCCCTACATCCCAGTAACAATGCTGCGGCTGCTGCTGCGGCTGCTGCAGCAGCTGGGTTGGCCGCCCATGGACACGCTGGTCTCCTACAGTCTCCGTTTGCTCTTCAGCCTGGGCGCCCTCGACCTCTGAGTCAACCTGAACTGGCACATTATGTCCCCACGACAATGACACACTACATCGGTAACGGGGCTGGAGGTGCAGCGCTTCATCCGCAGCACATGCTACCGTCATCTCTCACCCACGCCAGTTACACGGCCCTGCCTGCCGCGTACTCATCCGCCTACAATCCCTTCTCCACCGGTTACTACTTCCCCCAAGCGGGTCAGTCAGCCATGCTGCAGCCTGCCATCGAACAACCCACCTTAGTCCATGGTATCAAGGCTCCATACTACCCGCTGGTCAGTGCTGTCCCTAACGCACACAAGCGTCCACTAGCCGCCACGGATTTCCAAGTCATGACCATGGACAAAAGGGCCAAATATTACTAGAATTGTATTAGTGAGATGGCATTTTGATACTACATAGCATATCAACTTGGGCCTAATTGCAAAAAGAAAAGCCTATGTGCATAGTATGTGCCCGTTGTTACAAGCAATCATGTGTGACCTTGTGGACGTATTGACCTTGTTTATGCTGATCGGTCATTAGCTCTTGTGATAGTGTATATATTGTGGTTGCCACAATGACACTTCAATCAAAAATGCAGTGTAAAGGCATTGTACCCCTTGTGATTTATATAACTGTGTATCTTCTTCAAACCCTCGCTTTTCATGTGACAAAATTATGGGTTTTTGTCGCATGTAGATTCTTGTGTTGATTGCAAAGTGCTGATCTCAGATTGACAAGCCTTGTCAACAGGTATGCTGGAAGTCATTTTGCTCACCTGTGAGGGGCGTAGTTTCTTTGATCTTATTGCTTGCGCTGATTGATCACTGCATGTGATTCAATCAACAGCTCAGAACAAATTACTTTGAGTCATCTATCCATTGTGTCACTGCCACTTAGGGTTTTGTTGTAATGTTGCATTGACAATGTTCATGTAAGATTTGATTTGTATAGAAAATATTTTTGATCCCATTTTAGATGGCTTTTCAGCTTACCTTCTTGAACAAAAGATCTCCTATATTGAAGTCTTTCTAGTCTTGACTCAATCTAACTGACTGTGAAGTCCTATGCTGATTTTGCTTCCATATACTTTTCCTGTCAGTCAGCAGTTTTGATTTTTTTATTGCTTTTCTTTGCTATTTATCTGATTGGTGTACTGCAAGAAAACTGTAAAAGCCATCATTTGGTCGAATGCGTCACAATAAGTTTGCATTTTCAGTAATGTTAGCTGATTTTACTGATCTCATTTTTTTGTTGATTTATTGTTTGTTGTTGGATACCATTTTTATGGAGAACAAAGTTGATGTTCTGGTTTATTTTGAACATTGAAATGGACGCTTGTTTCTGGCTGAGAATTGTCAATTTCTGATTTTTTATTGATCTTCCCAGTGATATAGTTTGATGGAACCAGTTTGTATGAATGGAGGAAACTCAACTTAGCCCCGTGGTCATTGCAATTGAAGCTGAATAAGCAGTTTTAACAATCAACAACATTAACAGCATTCCATTTGAATGGTCTTTCAAGTTTATTACATAACTCACTACATCAGCATATTGTATACAAACATTAACTTACATACATTTAACCGATTTGTTACATTGACTCTAGTTGTCTATAGAATTTTTTTTTAGTTAGATAATTGTACACAAAATAACCATATTAATTATTAATCAAAGCACATTAAGTTTACCGCAGCAAATTTATGCATGGTGTATATCTTGTGTACATTTGCTTGTGTCATTATGGTGTGCTTATTTGAGTGTATGTTGCATTGGAAAATTACGAAGAAAAATATGGGCAGTTCTTGATACATTCCGTTTATGTTGATAATATGTTTGGTTTTTCTAGTATTTATGCATCAAAGGCAACAGTTTTGCTTGAAGTTTGACAAGGTCTCAACATGTAAATAGTAATGTACTTTCTTATTTGCATTTGTTTCCCATTCTGTTGTGAAACATGTACAGTATTGCAAATGCATAAACATCTGGGCCACAAATGTTACGCAGTGGCATGTAACAGGCTATGCTATTGGTGTGAGGCTAACAGGAAGACGAGATCTGTTGGTTTTTGTTGCTATATGTGCTTGACAATTAAAAGAGTCATTGAAGGAAGATATAATACACATGCTAATTCTTTGCTTATATTATATGTCTGGTATTTCTATTTATGCTATTCTATGTTTAGTTCGAGTGGTTTGTGTTTTTATATTGGTTGAAATTGGGTCAATGAGTCTGTTGCATTTTCTGATTCTGTGACTATTGTCTAGAGCCTGTCGTCAGTCTGACGGGGGACTCTGTGCTTTGATCTTGTATGCACTCTGTCAGCTAAAGCCAATATGCAACACATGATAGGCCTTTGACGAATATCTACAATTCACTCAATTTTGGTTTCAGATTAAAGATTTAGATTCTTTTGTGGTCTTATGTGTTCCTTAACTTCCAATGTTAGAGCTAAATTCAGTTAACAAATCTGCCATTTCTTTAATAAGGTTATTATGGCATAATAGAACAATACTCTTTGGTCTGTTGAAGCAAATTTATATATCAGCCATGCTTATTTCACAGTGTCAGTGTATTGAATGATTTCTTGTTTTCTGTGGACTAATTGCCTATGTAAGTATTGTTTGCTTGGTGGTTGATAACATGAATGGCTCTGTAATGAACTTGGTGATCACCTATTGTCATTTATATTGCCTAGAATAAACATTCTAGTCGGACCTCTGATTGCTTTCTTTATGCCAACCCACGTTCACGGAAACCATTCATCCTAATGGATCAAAGATCTCAAAAAGCCAGCCTTTTTGCATTAGATGATACCATCCAGTTTTCATGAATCATATTTTAAGTTTGGTCCTTTTTTTGTACTAATCCAGGGATGTCCAACCTATGATGTTTTAGTTCACTTCTAGTGCACTGCATACTTAACATGGCATATTGATTGAAAAATATAATCTGCTTGGGGCTTTTTTTTGCCAAAAGTTAAAGAGAAGATACTCCTTGGGGGATTGATTACCCGACTTGAATACCTTCATATGCAATGAGCAGCACCCATAATAGACACACAGTGCACTCTGAGAATGGTAAACCCCACTTGGTAAACATTCACACGAGATCTAAATATATTATACGTAGGGAATTTATCTGCTTCAGGATTGTTTGTGTAATGCAGAAACATGGTAGGATGATTCATTATAAGACAAGGGGTCTGCTAAACATCTGTGTATCACCCGCGGTGAACAATGTCACTGCGTCAACAGTCATAAGCAACAACAGCAAGCCATACATATCATTCCAATGCTGGACATTTTCCTGATGATGTAACAAAGGAATTGGTGTCATTTACAAGCCTCCACACAATCAATACAGGCCATTCACACATGAAAATTGTATATTGCTTCCATAAACTCACTAAGGTCAAAGTAGATCTGCTGTTTGGTTTTATCCAACATCATTGACCATTGATAAGGCAGGGGTGTTGATATCAGTATCTGCACCACTCAATGTCAAGTCTGGCTAGGACAACATCCTATTCATATAAGTAGATGACACACCTAGTGAGGAGAAGTAAGGTTATCTCAACACCCTTTTAATAGAATCTATTTATTGCACAGATGTATAATGCACAATCGTCATTTCTAACATACACTAAGGCAGTCTGATAGCTCTCATGTGACACCTCAATACAAAGTAACACTTATGACAAGGAAGCAAGTATAAGAAAATAGACCCTTATCATCACAGGTAAGTTTGATTAGATATGTGATATAGCCATAATAGGTCAATACAAAATAAAACCAAATACACCCGGGGATGAGTTTGTAGACCCGATAACAATTTTACATCTATTAAGTACCATTCATGACCAGGCATAATGTGAATTTTTAAGAGAATGGAGAGGCAAAAATTCCACAAGCAATTGTTGTTAACCATGTATTTGGTTTTATTTTATTTTAAATGATCCATGGACGCATTATTATTAATTTTACAACCCTAGGTGCCGCAAAGCAATTGGTAAATAAAGAACGAAAACTCAACAGCCACAACAAGGTCACCCAAAGGACAGTCAACAAGGTCACCCAAAGGACAGTAAACAAGGTCACCAAAAGGACAGTCAACAAGGTCACCCAAAGGAAGGCACCGCAGCTGATCAATGGCAGAATGTAGAAAGAATGTAGGTTACAAAAGGGAAAGGTGAGAGATATTGTCAATGGAAGGACGTATCAACAGCGAGTTTAAGTTAACACTAGAAAATACAAGCTTATCAAATTCTACTCCTACTTAAACCATCCACACAAGCTGATATGACCACCACAGGACATCCCAACTAACAGCACAAACACACACATACACACTCAACCACAAATGTGAGATTCCAATGGATGGTTTGATCACAACAAGGACAGCAAGTTCTATCTATCATCAATCAATCTGTTCTGATAAACATGATGATCGTATGCAATAAGTAGTTCTTGTCTTTGGTGGTATTTGGAGTTTGGAATGGCATGTTGAGCTTGCGGATGACTGGACATTTACAGTTCATCGTGAGGTAGTCTGCCGACAACAAACTTGTGGAGAGTCGTGAGGTCCCGACCGCCGGAATGCTCGGCTACTATCTTGCCGGCCTGGAAGAGGTTGAGAGTAGGGAAGCCACTGACCTGAATCCAACGACGGCAGGAAGAAGTGTTTAACATAAAACCAAACATATCTATTGACACGTCATAAAACAAAAAGAATACACCACAAAACAACAGACATCCTACATGAGATGCATACAATACAGCACACATGATAACATATATATATCAATACACTGGACTCGACCAATGATCCACTACAATCCAGTGGTCCCCCATGTATTCTACGCCCACCTGCCCTCACATTGGCTGGTCCAGAATGAATTGCCAAGTGAAAGAACATATCTTGACCAGCCACCCTGAGTAACTGGCCTACTGCACCTTTTTCTATGCAGATAACGTAAAATGTACACCAGCACTTATTACCCTACCCCAACATCTTTTACCTAAAACACCCATAAACACCCAAAAAGGAGATTGCACATAAGCAATGACACAACACACCTACCCTGCAGTAGAGCTCGATGACCAAACAAGGTTGTAACTAAACCCCAAAGCTGGCAACGGGGTATTATAACCCCCCCCCCTCCCCCAGCCCCATTCAGTGATCATTTGTACTTCCCCACTTCAAGTTACCTTGTTTACCACCCTGCGTTAATTGGTGTCAAACCTCCCTGTCTAAGCCAACATTCATTAAGCATGATTTTTTCTTCTGCACAAGTCACAAAAACAGCTCTTTTGATTGCCATGTGGCTCAATGTCACTGCATGAGAAGAAAGTGAATTGTGTTGTGGCATTGAATTCTCAGCACACATGGCATACTATTGTAAAACAGCCGAATACACGGCCACAACGTCGGTATACATTGAACCGGCCGTCTCTAAACTGGCCCCACACATCCAAACACACTGCACAACGCACATGAAAACCTCACAATACATCACATCCACACACGACATGTTCCCAACACGTGACACCAGTTTAACCACACCACCACTCAGCTGCCTATCAATACTGTTAACTGAACACTGTATGCATGAACATTCTGGCCAGGAGTTGTACGTGATAAAGTAGTCACCTGATGTTTCTGACAGAGGTCACGGGTCACTGTACAGTCCACCTTAGCAATCGTCACTTTATTATTCCCGCTGAATTTGGCAGCAAGTTCCTCCCAGGTAGGAGCCAGACGTTTACAGTGACCACACCTGAACCAATCAACCACAGGTTATTAACATCAAACTAAGTGGCTTATTATCTCATATGAAAGGTACCAAACTTTTTAATGCCTAGATATGATACACATGTAAGACAAAACTAGTGATTTATCCATGGGGGGTATGAACCTTACCAAGGAGCATAGAACTTCACAAATGTAGTTCCTGACGACACCACAGCATCAAAGTTGTCCTCTGTGAGAATTACTACGCTGGCCTGAGGTCAACAATAATACATCCGCACATAAATACCACATAGTAATATGCACCTTCATCCACATCAGTAACAGCAAGTGGTACGATGGTTATAACGAGACAGCTGGCCACCAGTCACCACAGTACTACTGATGAGATGATACAACACACAAACAAAGTATGAATAAATCCACAATACAGAAATATTCAAGAAATGATAATTGATAACCGTAAAATCTCAATCGATAAGATTGCCTACTATTGCCGTTAAAATTTGTGTCGAAATTTTTATTTTGGGAAAATAACATTAAGTTCACATACTGTTAGCATTCTGTTGATCTGTAACGATCAATTGTACCCGCCAGAATAAGCCACTTTTATACATTTATATATTGGCCTCACCAACAGTAACTGGCTGACAGACCAATGAACACGCTATAAGAAGATTGCTGAGTGAAAATCAGATCCCCGCTTCCCCACCCCACACAAGTATCCAGCAACATTGGTAGAGTGCCAGGGATGGCTGGATGCGAGAGGGACAGGTTGACAAGACAGCGTACACCTAACATACGAGGTGAATGAGGCTGCTATATGCTATGCACTCGGTATTCATCACGTTCACAAATCACGTGCTCTGGGTATGGTTATGGCCTCCTAACGATACCCATGTTCATATTCCTACGCCATTTCAAAAATCAAGTATATAAGACCCCCCCCCCCCCCACTCTTTCGCAAATGATTTTGAGGTTTGAATACTGTGACAAGATTTGAGGGTGGATAAAAAGTGTTGCAGACATGGGAGTACTCAATACTTCCGCATTCATCACCTGTTCGAGCAGCATCTTGTGAGGTCACCAGGTAAGAAGTAATGATCCCCGACCACTCACCTTTTCCTCCGTCTCAGCATCATCAGCTACCGCCTCCTCCTCCTCCGCAGCAGCAACAGGTGCAGCTGTCATTTTCACAATATACTGCGCCAAACCCTCGAGACTACGAGCACCAGCATACTTCTCCACCTGTACACCAGACATCCCACCTCAGTCAGACTCGTGTACCCAGCCTCACCAGTGAATTAATTGTGATTGATAGGGAGCTGAACATGACCATATAAAGATTAACAAGAGTAAACTGGCAGTTAATTGATAGGTGACCTTGTTGCCATTGGTGAACCAGAGGAGGCTGGGGTAGCCTCGGACCTCATGCTTAGCACACACCTCTCTGTTCTCAGTGCAGTCCACCTGGTTACAGGAACATCCAGGTGAATACCCACAATGCATGGATTAATCAACCAATCAATTAATCTAGTGATAATGATTAGCATCTGATTGCACCAAACACACACCCACCTTGGAGATAGATACAGGGTCTCCTTCCTCATATTTCATGGCCAGTTCATCCCAAATGGGGGAGATGCGGTGACAATGAGGGCACCACGGGGCGTAGAACTTGACAAAATGATGGCCGGACTTGACGTGGCCAGCAAAGTCAGCTGAAGAGAGACATTAAGTCCTCTCACAGGCTGTACACATAGACAATAAGTAGACAAATTAACCAGGATAGTCCATTTTATTTCAATCTAATCTAGATATAGCAATACATTCCCATCCTAGGTCTGTGGTAATACGCAAGTACTCACAGGAATTTCATGTTCATTAAAGAAGACGCCTGCATTAGGGTCCTCATCATCATCATCATCATCGTCTTCCGCTTCATCATCACCCCCATCCTTCTCCTCCTTAGCAACTTCTGGGATCTTTTCATCAGTTCGATCAGCATTTGGATTTTCTTGCACCTTTAATTTGTTCACGAACTCTGTGAAAGCAGAGATATCTCTTGATCCTTGATATTTCTCAACCTGTACCAACAGCCAACCAATTCCACACAAAAAGGTTACTTCAAAGGTATATATATATATATATATATATATATATATATATATATATATATATATATATATATATATATATATATATATATATATATATATATATATATATATATATATACCATGCTATGATTATAAGACATGTGCCTGGAACTAGGAATGAAATGCATGGACACTTACCAGTTGGCCGTTGGAGAGGAAAAGCAGTGTAGGGTATCCTCGAATATTGAGCCCACTGCATACTTTACTGTGAGCGGTACAATCCACCTGAAGAAAAGAATCACGATTACCTTGGTGAAAGATACACACACCTTCTTTGATCTTGATACCTTATAGAAAAGAAAATGTCAGAGAAAAAAACCTTGGCAATGGTGACTGAGTCATCTGTGGAGAAGGCATCACTGAGTTGGTCCCATGTTGGGGCTAATCTCTTACAATGCCCACACCATGGGGCATAGAATTTGATGAAATGGCTGCCCAACTCGATATGCTTGTCATATGTGTCGGCTGTAAGCTCCAAAGCTCCCCCAGTGGGTTTGGCATCTTCCACAGGCTTCTGTGAATATCACATCATTAATTAGTTCGACTCATTAACATAACCTCTAGTCATCAATTCCGCATTACCAACAAGGGGGAAAACCGAAATCCACCGAACTGCCGTATCAAGTGACTAATATAATAGCTGGCTATACTGCATTAAGAAAGTTGAACGCTCAATATCACTAAAAACCAAAACTGTCATTTACAGGATGTATTCTTCCAGCCAATGACTGATCCATCATGAAGATGAACAACTGATATGATTGATTTTGCTTGACCATATGATGGCTAATGATATTCCACTTATAGACCTCACGTCTGCAGGAACACCCTCCGTTTGACAGTCTTTGATGAACCGCCTCAGACTGTCAAGGTCACGACTTCCCTGCAGCTTCTTGTTCTTAGCTGCATCTTTCCAGAAAAACTTCACCCTGCAAAGAGGACCACAGGATAAATAACTGCAGCGGCAGTAATTGTAAAATATCTAAGCGGGCCGAGGCTGAACTCACGTGGGGTATCCCTGCACACCTTGCTCCGAACATAGCATTCCTTCTTTGGTGCAATCCACCTGGTAGTTACAACGAAACAGAATCATCAACAAAAGGAAGAATACTTCAAGAAAATATAATGTCCAGCCAAGAGAAATGAAGGTCTATAGTGGAGGAGCCATAGGGTCACAATGTGATCAACTACAAGAAGAAAAATATGACCACCTGAGCAATAACTGTATCACTCTCCTCATTGTTGTACTCGCTTGCCAGCTGATCAAATGTTGGGGCGAGTCGTTTGCAGTGTCCACACCTGAAAAACAAACCATTGATCACTTCAAGATGTTTGTTCACACAAATGACTCTCAGGGGTATCAGTTAACATGAAATAAGCCTTGCAACACATTTTAGTGATTAATCAACTTAATCAATTCAACCTTTACAAGTGTCCTATGAAGCAATAAAATAAAAATAAAATCAATGAGTGCATGGTTCAGTATATCAGAGGATGGGGAAGCTGCAACACATTTTACTGATTAATCAATATCTTCAACCTTTACAATTGTCCTATAAAGCATCAAAATAAGAAGAAAATCAATTAGTATTATTCACCGTAACAGAGGGCAAGTCTCAACCAAAGTTCCCTACCAGAGGCTGACATATACCCTGCTGTGGTGTTTCTGTCGGTTCATTATCAGGTTCGAGCTTGATGTAGGGACCATGAGGTGTTAGCAGAGAATGTGAAACACTGGCTCTAAAAGGGTTGGAGGTTTTATA
The DNA here is from genome assembly GCA_034190875.2 of Urechis unicinctus. Classification (NCBI taxonomy): domain Eukaryota; kingdom Metazoa; phylum Annelida; class Polychaeta; order Xenopneusta; family Urechidae; genus Urechis; species Urechis unicinctus. The sequence goes on from CM067344.1 coordinate 23,271,301, forward strand.
GTGTGCATGGCGGGTGCTAACAAACAGACCGACAACATTCTCAGAACAGTAGGATAGGTTTTGCTCCTAATAGGAACTGCTAGCCACCAACTTTTGCAAGCCTTAAAATGAACCATAAGCATTAAGGTCAAAAACGCTACGGAGCTAAAAACTTTGCACTCCCACAACAACTGTAACATTAAATTCTATTGATCTATCAGGTTGGAGCCGGTGACTATGTCATCTGATCTTCAAATACAATGAAGGGTGAGTTAACTTGTCTCAAAGGCTACTAGTAGTGGGTTGGGTAAATTTGGGATTGGCTAAAATATATATCATCTTTCGCCCTCTATTACAACAATCAATAGCTTTGTGGTCACTGCTTAGTTCACCAGGGTTAAACAGGCCAAGCTCGAAAGTTATAGGTTAACTTATTGATAAGATGTCTCTACAATGAAGGGGAATGGAGCTTCTACTCTGACGGGATTCGTGCTATTCCTTGTTCTTACCATTTTGTGACCACTATTATGTTTAGCCAATAGTGAGCATATTGTAATACCCCAGATAGTCCTATCCACCAAGGGGTGACAGCAAATGGCAGTCTAAAGACCAACAATATGCCAGATTCGATTCAGCAAGAGCACTAAGCTGCCATGTGGGATCCAGAATATATATACGGTCTTTAGTGTCCAACTGGGTGACAATGCTGCATTGCTGGGTGAAGGACAGTTAGGCCAAGATAACCCAACAGACCCTCAAATAACCTTCTTCCCAATAATTTGTCACCTCAGTTGGTTCAAAACCATCAATTGCTGTTGAAGTTTGTGGGGAGAAAACTGCTGAACTATCTCCTGTGTGGAAGCGTCCCAAAGGGAGCATCACCATACATAAACTGTAGGCAAGGCACTCGTCCCTAGTGTTTTGATGATCTGATGCCACCATAGCAATGTTCTGTCAGAGGCGAAGTTTCTTTGCCTAACATAAACTGTAGAATGTCAAATGATGAGCTCCATGACATGGCATCTTTCTGACAATGTTGCAACATAGAAGTGTACAGCCTAGAGCATCTAGTAGAGGATTATCGTGCTATTGAGTCTTTAATTGCAAGTAATTAGCCCCTTCCTCTCTCACGTTATCGCCCTCTGGCACTCTCTATGTTTGCCCCAGCCCTGCCCAACGGGCTCTTGGACTTCCTTAAGCCCAATAAAGCGTGTGTATGCACCGGCCTTCCTTTCACTGAAAGGAAGGCCGGTGCATACACACGCTTCAGTTTCCTTGGGAGGTTTGGGGATAATAAGTGACAGCATTCAGTTCAATATCTTGTCATCAGGATATCATATGAATGAGTTATTTCAAATGTTATGAAAATGTATTTGTAAACAGATTGTGTCAGTGTCAAAAGCCACTGTAGAGTGTCAATTAATGACACTGAAGTTTTAAACAAATGGCCCAAAAAATCCTACCCACAGAGTGTTACCGGAATGACAACATTTATTTTTCTTGGTCTTATTATTGTAACTTACCACGGTGCGAAGAACATCACTAAGTGCGACTTCTTGGTTATTTCCGAAGCAAATGAATCTCCATCATACGAAAAGACATTTGTCGACCCGTGTCCATCGTCTTCGGCAAAAACAATACAACAAGTTACAGCAAAGACAGCTACAACAAACATATAACGACTCATTTTCGTCCTGCTTCCCCCTATCGGTATGTGGCAAGTGAACATACAATTGATGACTGCACGTTTGTCCTGTGAAATCCGCGCTTGTGACGCTGTGTCCTAAGTGTGAAAATCGATTTAAACGGCAGCTGGGTTCGTCCGTACGTGTTACACGTTGACACAGCTGAGCCTGAAGAGAGAGGGCAATCGTAAAATTAAGCAATGTTGTATTTTTGTCTGTTCAGACAACTAGAAAACATGGCGCAATTCATTTGCCCCAACTTGCGGCAATTTTCAAAATGTGTTGGTATTGGAGCTGTACAATCCACATTTGTGCAATAGACTGAATAGCCTTTTTTCAGATTTCATTCTTTATAAATCCATATACTCAACTTTTGTTCCAAAGATTGTTAGATATTTGCTTGAATCAAATTCAATGACCGAATAACAGAATGAGATGAGGATTGTTTAAATATAATTAACTGTATAAATATTGTAAATATATATTGGTATACTGCCTGTATTAGCCCCTGTGCGGCTACTGATAAGGTTACTTATTACAATCGAACCTAGCGGGTATATACATTTCGTTATTTATTAGTAAATGTGAATACTGGCTATATTGGCACAGATAGCAAATACCCTAGCTTGGTTACCATTTCCTGAATATAGATATGGAAAGGGTTCAGAAGTCCGAAAGTCTCATTCTGAATGGTCTTCTCAGTTGCCGTTGTCCTCCCCGTCATCATCATTACATTCATCCATAGTTTATTCGCAAACCTTCATCACCATTGTCATCCTGCATCAATGCAACTATGCCATTGACAGGACTCCATAATTGATCTTCTTCCATGTTTGATAAAAATTACAATAAATTGTTCCACTATGCGTTTGACTATCAGAGGGGACGTTCTTTCACATAGGTAACGGTTGAATTATATATATATATATATATATATATATATATATATATATATATATATATATATATATATATATATATATATATATATATATCTGAATCTAATTAATCTTTTCCCATTTCCTAAACCGTCAGTGCTTCAACAACCGAATAATGCCCTGTAATTCGGCTCGACCCCAGGTACCATGGTTCGCCGGGGCCACTCGGCGTCGGGAACGCTTCGCTATGATTGGATCATTTGACTTAAGCGAAACCAACCCTTTTCGACTTCCTTTTCCGCCTTGCTTGCTCTGCAAAGTGTACCGTTCTCAAACGAGCTAAGGCCTATCTGGCAACGTACACTGTTATTTGCTATCATCCAAGGTAAATCAAACGAAATAAAAATACAATGGCATCCGTCGACGAATTGGCCTGTGTCTACAGTGCGTTGATCTTGGCTGATGATGATGTACCCATCACCGTAAGTAACTTGACATATTCCACTTCTGTGTCATCTTCTCGCCAATATCAGGATTGACATGTTAGTTGTGCTGTAATTTGACGGAAGACTATTATTACTAATCTTATGCAGACCGAACTATCTAGTGTAAGTAATGATGGTAACTTTGTCACATGTGTTTTATTGCTGGACCAAAGTGAAAGTGAGCCTACCATATCAAAACTCCAGCTAGTGCATGTCTGTCCAATCTGCTATGTAAGTATGTTGTGTTGGTATCAGTTTGTTTAATATTGTCCTCTGCACGCTTTCTTATAGGGTGACAAAATTGTTACACTTCTGAAGGCTGCCAAGGTTGATGTGGAGCCAATTTGGCCAAGTGAGTGTTCATGTCTAATCGCTCAACTGACAATTATTGTATGCACACCACAATAATTGGGCAAGATAACCAAGTATGACTTATGTCTTGATACAGCTCTCTTTGCCAAGGCCTTGGCTGGTATGAACATCCGAGACTTGGTGACAAACATTGGCAGTGCTGCTCCCGCTGCTGGAGCACCTGCAGCTGGTGCATCTGACGCTGCCCCTGCTGCTGCCGCTGAAGGTATTGTTACTAACTGTAACCATCAAGCTCATTTGTTACCAGGGTTAACACTTACCTTATATACCTCATTAAAGATATTTTTCAAAGACTTCCCAGGGAAGGGATTTTATGGTTGTTAGATTTTTCCTCCAATTACCATTATAAATTTGTAGAGCTTAGTGAAAAAAATCTACAAATTATGCTTTTGTGGTTTTACAGAGAAGAAAGAGGAGAAGAAGAAAGAAGAGTCTGAGGAGGAGTCTGATGATGATATGGGCTTCGGTAAGAACATTGTAGTCAATCTCTGTCTTTTTCAATGTTTAGCTTACTTAAGTGGCGATGGTCGAGATTTCTGAACATAAATTTATAAACTTAAATGAAATAAGATTTTCAGTGTCTAACTGTCTTAAATGTCTTTTTGTTGCAGGACTGTTTGACTAAACATTCAGATGTCAGAAAATGTCATTGTAATAAAAAAAATACATCATAAGAGCTTGTTTTGTTTCTATTAACAGGTTTTCTGTTCTGAGTGTATATACCAAGTAATGCCATCTTTATTCTGCATTAAGTACCTGCAAGATTACTGTTAACTGAGGTGAACCAAATGATTGACTTGGCTGTGTTGGGCTTCACAAACAACCAGCCTTGCTGCATTGAATTTAGAATTGAATGATGAGGTAGCCTATCAGGATGCTAGATCCAAGTAGTAAACGAGGAGAAGTGGGGGGTAGTGTTCGATACTAATGATATTGCTATGCCTGAAAAGGTAAAATGTCTAGTTAAGAGGCGTAAATATATGGCTATCTAATGCTGACTAAGGGAAAGATTATTGTCACTCTGTGCACGGAAAGGATTATTGTCAATCTTGCACGCAGCATTAGTAATCGAGGATATCTTGTTTATCAATGGTTATTTAGCAAGTCTTGTTCCGCAGCATTGAGGTGTGGAAAGAAGCTAACCCCATGGAAAGTCATTGTGGCGCTGACTGTCCAAAAATTGGATTGCTGTTATGGTCTTTAACCCTTTTCAAGTAGACCATGTTATGCAAGGGCTAGTTATAGCAGCAGCCAGGTTTATTCAATATATGCCAACCAGGGCAGATGAAATGAGACGATCAGCTGCTGTCATCTCGGTTAATATCTATAGAACTGCTAGCACCTTCCGGCCAACGGTGGGACAAATGGGATTCAAGTTGGCATGAGAGTAGTTCCAAACCTGGGCCTCATATGGCTAGAAACCAAGAAATATAATTTGTATCGGAACACATTAGTCTCCGATTCTTTTCTAGTATTTAGAAAAAATAAATAAAAATCGATATTGTAAATTTGTATTAACCTGGCGGACCACAGAGAAATGCGAATGCCCAACAATTATATGATTATGAATCTAATGCGTCTTCCATTTGAGTCCCTGTACTTCGGCCTTAATACCAAAGGCTGCAGCAGAAGGCAAGACTGAAATTATCAAGATCCCTTTATATTTATTAGATGCATTTACTGCATTAGATAGATCCACACTGTCTACACATTATGGTTGACATTGCCCACATGAAAAATGAACTTATTCACTTAATCACATTTTGGAAGCACATGAACAAAAATACAAAATATGCACATAATTAAGTTTGATTTGGTATGACTAAAGGCATATACATTTGAATAAAACAACAGAAATTCCATTAGTAAGAGGTACAGTAGTGGAGCACATCCACATGTTCCCATTATTTGCTGAGCATAGATTTTTTAACTCCAAAGCCTCCCCTTTGTTTTGGGAAATTTCACAGGTTCCATCAAACCTTTTGTACAAAATACACAATATAAATCCAATTATATATTAACAGAATAAGACAACACAGAACTCATATCACAACATATGAAAATTACAAAACTAGATTCTTTACTGAAAAGAGGATGACCCAAATTATAAGCAGTGCTGCAGTTGTGACTCACAATGAAGATGTTTCCAGCACAGTGTATACAATGATGTTTTTACAGTATGAATAAAAGACAAAAAATTAATCCCAGTCTTTCTTGATGTCCAAATTCCACTCCCACTTCAAGTAAATTTTCTTGTCGTCATCAGTGAAGGTGCTCTTCACGCCATAGCTGCCCCTAGCCATCATACCAGTGGGGGCCTCTTCAACTGGAGTGGTGTAGGAATACAGCTCTTCCTTGGGACCATAGCTTCCAACCATGAACTTGGTGCTGTCCACTGAAATGAGACAATTATCACACAAGGATGAAATTGTTGCTTAAGGCATTGAAGAAAAGAAAGATGACTATTTGGCTGTAATTTGTCATTGAACCACTCTTCAACATACTCAAAATTAAGAAAGTAAGAAAACAATCCAGCTGAATGATTTATAGAACAAGGAAAGCAACTTTACCTTGAATACCCATCTTGGAACTCTTCTGCACATACTTCAGCCCACATACTAGTTCTCGCTGAACATAGAAGTATACCCGCACTTTGTACATGGTTCCTTCCTTCATCACAAAGTGCTTTTTCTTAATTTTTGCAAGATCCTCTGCAAACAACATTGATACTGAGTATCTAACAGCCAACCTAATTTACCATATTACCCTGTAAGAGCTCACATTGAGATATCTGGACAGGGCTAGATACCAACCCCTGTGTGGATATCTCAACACGCGCACTGTAATACCAACCAGCACTGAGATGACAAGACGTGTATTAATATAATGAGAAGCATAGAAACAAATCGGTTCGCTCTCTGATGTTACACTGAATAAGCCCAAACACAAGTCATTCACTGACTGTGAATGGGATTCTAAAGAATAATCAACAGTACATTTTAAAACCCAGTGGTGAAGTTAAAAGCTTTCACATTGCTTTTGGCACAGGAATTGTTTCCACGAATCAGCCTTGAACATATTTTACCATTTCATACTTCTAACGCCAGCTTGTACCCTTGGTTGGTCAAAAACTGAGATGTGGGACGCTGTTTAATAATTGTTGCTACTAGCTAGAAAATGTAGGACGCAAATCTGACTGATTATGACACAGCTCCCTTATCATTTAACCATTCAGTAAGTAGTTTACAAAGTATACCCCCAGGTAAACAGACCCATCCAACGATATCTGGACACATATCAAAAATATAGCCCTGCATTCTGAGACCTCAATACGTCTTGCTATCTCAATACAGTCCTCGACCTGATAATGCTATAGCAGAACTAGAAAAGGTAAAATAAAAAGAATAAACACCTGTAAGGTCCAGCTCCATGTCAGGTCTTCCATCAACAATGAGACCAAGCTTGGTAACTATAACATTGTTGGGGTTGCTTTCATCTAAAACACAGCAATATATTGATGGTTTTTTTTAGCTACATAATGCATCAGAACTTGCGATTTTAGAAGTTTATGACTGTAACTTTGAAATATATGGTACACAATCTCACAACTTGAAAAGGGAATAATGTGAACTCAGGTCCTGCTCGATTGACATTTCTAGTGCAGATCTTCTTATTGAACTGGCAGTTGACTTAAAGGTCATTAAAACACCAGATTGAATGTGAAAATTTATGTTATGAGATGACCAAATGAATGATGGCAATCTGTTTAAAAAAAAAACCAACACCACATTGATTATATATATATATACACCATTAAACCTAACATCAAGCTCAAAGATGCATTTTTCAATGACTTGGTACAATCTTTGTCTCTGTTTTCGTCTTGTTTGGTGAATTGACTGTTTTATAATACTTTTGTGGTATTGGATAATTTATCGAAACACCTCAAAAACGAGAGGTATCTGTACAATTATCACTCAAACAAGGCCAGATTATTCAGTTGTCAGCATTTACAATAATTGGTAAAGTTATCAAGTACCTTTCAAAATAAGAAAACATAAAAATAGCCGAGGTCACTGATTTCTTTGACTTTACAGATATCAATTCCATATGTAGTAAGGAATAAGTTAAATCAATACTTTAACGATTTTTGTCTAAATGCACCATTAATTCACATCCCAAGGCAGAAAAGCTGTGAATAAAACTATTATGTATTTGTCAGTTGTGGCTCCTCTACAAATGTTTAGCTGGACGACTCAAGTGTTGGCTTACCGATGATAACCTTCCTCTGCGCACCATCTCCAAGGAGAGTCTTCTTGTAGTTCTCCAGGCTGGGATCATCCGCGTCAGTGGATAATATTTCATCTAGTGATTTTTCTGCTGGAGGAACATACCCAGGGGTATTTTCATCGACATCAACATCTCCTTGTTCTGCCATGATCTGCAATTCAATAGAGTTATACAAGGTGATGTGGACATCAACTAGCTTCCCATGTATTAATGTGCTTAAGCATAAACTGCACATTTATTGCTTTCTTTCGCGTCTAATGACCCGATCATCTTCAAACATTAAACAGGTGCAGTCGAAATAAACTTTCTTTGTAGACAGTGAGGCAATCAGGCAACGATATCATTGAAGGCTTAACATAGCAGAACAAAAATATCGATCAGTTTACCCGAAGGTCACAAAGAGAATGTACTCCAAATGTAGTAATTCCCATTGTATAATAAGAACATGAATGATGTCGCATATCACCCCATATGATACATTGTCAATAATTATCACAGATGAGACAAATAACAACTAGTATTTCATGTTCAAAGGTAAGGTGAAGTGGGGAAGAAAATATCACATTTATATGGGGCATTTTAGCGAGTAGTGAGTGTAACTTATTGAGCATGGCTTGGGTGAGGGAGATCCAAGTTGGAGACGGGAACATTTTAGGCAATGTTAACAGATTTGGTAGGCAGCGACAATGTACACCCCTACCCAGGACAAGGCCAAGTGCCTTCCCCCCGGGACCATACCATACCATGCCTTCAGACACACCCACTCCACATGGGCGTCTGGGAATGCGACATTGTAACAAAGTATAAAGTTTACATGCACCGTAATTGTGAGGTGTCAAATCTAATTTTCAATCAGTAGGCACATGCTGTTGATATGACGTGTGACTGAATGCAATTAACTTCGACCAATCCGTGTGACACATCAAAAGATAATATTTTCAACAATTTAAGATAAGATTTATTGCAAAACATTGACAACTTAAACCTGTATATCGATTGTTTAAAGAAAGATTCGTACTTTGAATGAAGTGCAATTGAAATTTGATTTAAATTAGACTAGGAATATGCGAACGACCTGATGAACAACTGCAACTTGTGGAAGCGGATCTTTGAGTAGTCTATTAATCCAGTGCGAGGGCCGGCGAATGAGAAATTACCATACATCAGCCGGAAACATATGTAAAAGATATTTTGGAAGCCGAAATAATTCAGCCATATGTAATCACACTAACAAAATTTAGTCAATCGAACCTAACGAAAACAACATACTTACGGAAGGAAAACTGTCTGTTGAGAATTGAAATTACCAGGAAGTGGACTCACCGAATCGATAACTAGATTATGTACACAAGATGTCATGCGCAGTGATCTCAGAGAAAATGGTAATGTAGATCCATAGTTTCTTGACGAATAAGGACGTTATTGGGGTTAACTGTCGAAATCCCATTCAAACTTGTCAAATGTCTTATTTTATATAGATTAAATAATTATTGAAACACATGTTTGAAAGTCATTAAATGAAATATGCATATTCTCGGGTAAAAATTCACGAGAAGTCGGTCTATTTTTTATATGGAAGGCCAATTATCTATTATCTAGGTCTATTTTCCCAGATAGGTGCAGTCATAATTAATTTTCATTCGATAGTGCGTGACCACTGTAACCCCAAGAAATTCAAATGCATTTGATTGTGTTACATGAACAACGAGAATTCGTCAGAACAAGAATGAAAAATAACATTTAAAGAGAGCTTCACATATACTGAAAAACACATTATCTTACTAAAACAATTCAATAATAACTTTTTGTCATATTGAAACTATATATATATAACAACTTATAAGAGTATGCTCTAAAGATCTCATATAATTACGACGTGCCGATACGGGACAGTCAGTATACATCACGTTATTTCGATTGAACACCAGCTTTGATGGACACTATCATGCGATTTATTGAAATCACTTATAAAAACGCGTGGTTACATCATGGTGACATATTAGTCTTTTTGGTTTGCGAACATCTGTGTTCAAATAACAATATGAAACAAATATGACTTATCTTATAGAAGATCATCGACAGCAAGTCCTCTTGAAGCTTGACAGTGTAAAGCTCGTTGTCTTCCAATGACATTTCTTAACATTCAGATATCAGTTCAATTTCATTACTAGTTCTTATCGCATGGTACCCTACTCTCAGCCAATCAGAGTTCTATCACCTGCCGAGCCGCTCTGATTGCCGGAGTTGGCAATATTGTCTCACACAACAAATTATCGAAGCATATTCCAATCAAATAAACAAACGGTCAAGTCAGTGGTCTAGTTGCTGGAACGAAGCAAATTCGGGAATAGGTCTTTTAGGGTCCCTCACAGTTTCCGGCTTGGTCTGCCTCCATCCCGCCAGTCTTTGTATACACTGACAGCCCAACATTCAGATTTTCTGTTTCATGGCACCCTGTTCTTCAATAATTCTTTAAATTTGTCCGTTGTTAGCGGAGTGCCGAACCGACCATCACAAGCACCCCTCCTACTTCCCATTTGGTGTCTGTAGATGGATCCAAGGGAGCAACAAACACACCTGGAACACTAACATCCGTCTCAAAATCCCTGGCGTCGAAAAAGGAAAAATATCCAACATCTCCTATAGATGAACCCATCATCGCAGGCAGTTTAGACCGAATGGGGGATAAAGCTAATATCCCTCATATTTACAGGTTCCAGTTAGGTACCTTATATATAACATAAGTTCACGCTAATTATAAATATTAGGAGACAGGGTCGTGCGCTTGATTATCGCGTGTAGGCACATCGCGATAAGTATGTTATCGCATGGTCACGCGGATGATATAGAGAAAGACACTCGTGTTCTTTCCCCATATCACCCACCCATGCGATAACTTACACATGACAGCAATAAGTTTGTCGCAGTGTACCCGACCCTGCTTTGTGAAAGCCCATTTGAAATTAATACATGTTGCAGTGAAATTTGATGAGCATATTTAACTGTGTCTTCATTCTAGTTTTTATATCAATTAAAGAGGACGTGATTCGTTTTACATGTGTTGTCAAACTGTTTCCAATGTTACCAACAGCATAAATTCTTTTTTTTAATGCAAACTTTCTCCAAATTTGAAGTAAAAATCTGTCTCTGAGTCAGTGATGGTGACGTCTCTGGTTTTCGGAGCAGGCGTTGTAATTGATTAACTCATTCTACAAATTATTCAGTACAGAAAACTGTCATGGCAGCGACCACGTTTTGAAATCTTGACGTTCTAACGCTTTTGTGTCCACAAGTCTTAAAATACCCTACCTCTCTAGCAGCTGATATATGAGGCCCCCATATTAGCCATGAGAAAGTTTTAAGACAAGTGTGCCTCTGCTGTCGTCAAAACGAAGATTGTTTCAAGGAAATATGTTCTCGTATTTACGTAGCTGTGTTTCGGACTTTCTACCGCTTCCAACTTGATCGAACTATAACTAATTACCATGGATGAAATCCCCCGCCGAAAAGGGATAAAACTGTCCGTGAACATCATTGCATTCTAAAACTCCATCACTTGGGTATGTTTGGTGTTTGTTAGTTTTCGGAATCGATCTCAATTTTTTTTCATTTCGTCGTTTTCAGAGAAAGTAAGACGTCTACTCAGACGTCTTGTAGAGCTAGTATTACGTAGATCATACTATGTAGAACGCAACTGATCCCTCTTGAAATTTTTTTTCAGTTTCCTTTAATGAGATTTTCTTCGCCAAATATTCCTGGACACAATCGACGTACGACCAAGCGGAAAAGATACCAAATGTTGAAGCTTCTCGTATTCGTTTAGCCGTACCAGAAAATATGCATATTTGTATAAATCACCCTTTTAATATCCTTTAACAATTTCCCGAGAGAAAAATTATACTTCCTATACTGCTTGACTACCATAAACATCTCAATGGTAATATTACGTTTCGTTATACTTATCATTATGACCCATGTGATTACCACAGAGGTTGTTTTTTTGTGGAATCAGTTGCCCGTGCGCAATTTGACACGCACTGGGCGGGGCGGAAAACGAAGATTATTGCCTCTGCTGAGTTTATGAGTAACCATGTATAATGGAATGGTACAGCTAAGCCATTCCCACACAGCTTGATTGCTAGAGTTTCAGCTTTATGATCACAGACATCAGATGGATAATGAATCCGCGACATTATGACCACCTATGCAGATGCGGTCGGATCATAATGGTCTCCCATAGTTGCAAGTGCATACATTTACAACAGTAGTTCAGGCACCATATGTGGACATGTATATATATATATATATATATAATGATGGTAATCAAAATAATCTAAGAACACATAGCTTTGAAGGTTTGCGTACCTCGCCCTACCGCCCCCGCAAGGTCTCCTATGAGTACATGTGCGTTGCTACCATGACTGCATAGAATTTAAATGCTTTGCACATGGTCAATTGGCAATCAAAGGATACACCTACCAGAAGTGCCGAATTAACTATGGGGCGAGTGTCCCCCCCCCCCCCCCCCCACATACAAGGCACCCCAAATGTAGTTATAGCAGTAAAAATCTTTTTTCGTCTGATAGAAAAGGCTTCCCAAAATGTAGTTTGCCCCAGGACCCCCACTTGCTTAATCCGGCACTGCCTACTGTGGAAAATTCCTATCTCATGATATATTTTTCAAAAACCCTTTCTTTACGACCGTTACCCTGATATAATCGATTTATTCGAGCATGATTTAAAACTTTTATAATGTAAGGTATTGGACATATACACAACAAGGCAAGACGATTGTATGGAAATAGTAATAAAGTGCACATACGACCATCTGATTAACAGAGAAAACAAAAATAGCATGCACTGGATATGGCTGATGTAACAAAATAAGTAAATGATAACCGAATAAGTTTCCTTTGTCCTTAAGTCAAGATTAGCGTTGTGATTTTCATGGTTAACACTGTCTTTTCTACACGACACACGGGATATTATTTTTTCTCAAGAATGGCTTTTTGGATCCTCTTCATTTGAACATCTGTGAATCCTAATATAGAAATCATTGCTTTGAGATGCTGCGCCTGGTCCTTACCGTGGTCAGTCAGGTAATGGAACATGGAATCACGGAGGAAGCGTAGTGTGGCCTGTGCCTCACTGTCAGGTCTGTCCGCACCACAGTAAGAATCGTTGCGTTGGATTGACTGCCACTTCGATAGCTCGCCCTGGGTTTTCTCTAGTTTCGTTAAAAGCTCTTTCACAGAAACAGTCTGTGGGGCTTTGGTCGCCAGATCTTCTAACTGCAAATAATAAAACACAGATGCATACCATGCAGCTACTGACAGAATAGAAAGGTCGGGAATTGCGCGATCAAGCGTTCTCGATAGGACAGGTCATAACATCAGCGTAATTTCGCTATCAAACGCCAAAACCAATTACTAGCTCTTTGGTAAATACCCTTGGATAAATAGCGTTCAACGCCATACAATGAGTGTGGGAGTCAGCTTGCGCACATTGTGATGGTTGGGTGGCAGATGTAGCTGGGCTCGCAGGTGTCCACACCGCTATAACACGCAAGAGTTACAAATCCACCCCTGCGTCATACGCCCGTTGCATATATCCCATTAACTTGGTATAGAGATCTTTTTTCAACAAGCAGCCAGCTTATTGATTTGCCAACGTGGCATAGAGAAAGTAGTCCTTTTTTTCTCAAGAAACGCTGCTAGATACCGCGGTATAGTGTTGATAAAAGCTTGTTTAACACCAGACGAAATAACACCGCTCTACCTCGCTTATCGGAACTGATGTATCAAAATTGTTACAAATAAATGCAATTGTATGAAAATTATTGTTCCATCCAGAAATTCTCTGCCTTAATATAACCATGTAATAAAAGATAAATCCCATCCAAAAGGTTCATTGTGCACGATATAATGCATGAATATATCTGCTGCTTCCAGAGATCCCTAAGATTACATTAACATTCATGAATGTTTTATAAATGTCTATATCATGTTTAGAGATCTTATCGATACCTTATTTGTAATTAGACAAAATAATGCCATGAAAGCGATTTTTTTTTAAGCAATATTGAAAATAAACATGTATGTACATGTTACCAAGTATTGATATGGTAAATATGCTTGAAATAAATATAGCTGGTATGACGTTGGAAGCGTAAAAACAAATATGCAAATCACCATCAGAAGTCACCACTTAACATCATTTTCGTCATGCAGATGGATTTTTAAAGGAATCCGTTGAATCAGCCCAGTAACCCGACGTGAGAGAGTATTACGTGGCGTAATGTCCTTTCAACCAAAAGTTTGTTTTTCACAACACAATGTCCGAATGGAAATCAAAGGTTCGTTTTATGTAACTAAGCATGACAGAGCTTCACTATGCCATCGAAGAATAGGTAATTCAGGGGATAAAGAGATGGGGAAAGATTGTCCCTACACCACCAAAGCGGGCACAGCGGCAATAAACTACCTGACGAAGGCTGGGGCGTCGTACCTGCACTTGCCGCTCAAACATGGCCGATTGCTGGCCTTTCTTGTACATGATGAGATACATCTCCTGTACATCATTCTCTTTCTTCTCGAAGGCAGCTGATATAACAAAACAACATCAATACACAAGCTCACATAAAACATGAAACAAGAATGTAGTTTAATGTTTCGCCACAATACCGCACCTTCAGTTCGGCGGCTTTTGCCTGAGCCTCTTCTAGTTGGGGTTTCATCCCATCAACACTGGATTTGAAAACATCCCTCTCTGTTGTAAGTTTCTTTATAGCCTCTTTCAGTTCCGTAATCTCGGATTCCCTTTCGCATTTAAGAAATTCGAGCTCTGATTTTTTGGTCCGGTCAGCTTCAGAGAGCTGCCAATCTCTGGATTCGATCATAGCTCTCATGTGTGCAATTTCTCGCTCTAATTCAAGAACCTGTTGTGTCTTTTTCTGCAGCGGGGTAAGGTAATCCTCCTCTCCGTCCTCCGTCTCTTTACTTTCGATTCTCGTCATTTCCACTTGTTTTTTCCTCTGCAGACTAGACTTGTTCTCGCGTGGTGCTTTCATTGCTATTTTGGTTTTTGGTAGAGGTGTAACTTCGCTGTGATTGTGCGAATCACCTGACCCAACAGAATTTGATCTGATGAGTTTGAGTTGGCGGGTAAAATTAGTGGGTTTTGGAATGTTGGAATGGGGACTCTGTTTCCCATGCTTCGTTGTTGAAATTGTTCTCTTCTCGTTCGATTTAGCAGTTCCATTCGGAGTAGATATTTTCGTTTTCGTGGATGTATTACTCGAGGATTTAGGGGCCTCTGTTTTTGTCAATGACACCCTGGCACCATTAATTTTTGCGCTTGGCTTCGGGGGCGCCACTGGAGGAGTTGCAGGTTCCGCAGGAGCACTTGATTCTGGGGGAATGGCAGGGAGATTTAATGGTGCTGGAGAAGCAGGCGAGCTTAGTTCTGGAGGTGTTACGGCCGCTGGTATAGAATCTGGAATTACTGGGCTATTTGGGACTTCTTCGTGACTTTCAGGAGGCTCGATCAACAGTGAGCTGATTTGAATGGTCTCTGATTCCTCCTCCAGACTGTCGTCAAGGCCCTCTTCCGGCCAC
>CM067344.1:23291605-23504105 GCA_034190875.2 Urechis unicinctus
TTAATTGTGTGCTCATATGTCAGAATTTTCCCAATGAACAAAAGCGAATACATATATTACCGTTGTATTTTCCTTTGTACATGAGCTCCATGCTTTATTACATAAAGCTAGCAATAATGAAAAGTGCTTACACACACAGTTGTACAACAAATAACATTTGCAATGAATCACTGATCTTGTATGAAAAGTGCACATAATTCCAGAGGATTCTGCAAATATGATTCTAAACTCAGGCAACCCAAAATAACAATTACAAATTTTTAACATTAGGAATGGCATTTGTATATGAACAATAAAACAAAGCTATTTGACTAATTGGTGCATAAACATATACACGAGATTGAGATCTACCACTGTACTAATGTTAAGCATGCCAACCAGCAAACGGCTGTACACTATTTCATTCTCAGAATTGAGGGAAAAATTAACATTAACCATTTATTTTTCTCATGCAAATATTGACTGCTACTGAAAACAATTATATATGATTAATTCACAAATTTAATGTGTCATGAACCCATGGATAGATACAACTACACTGGACAAACAGATGATATCCCAGTGTAATAAGTCTAGTGTTAATTATGCATAGATTTTTATCTTTAAATCATATTCATCATAATTTGCCTTGTAATCATGTAGTGTATAGATTAAAAAATGCTACACATACATCTTTTTACCCATATTCCACATCCACCGATGATGTTCACTGATACATAAATAAATTCATTGATATTGAAACTGAAGTCAAATGTAGCTTTCCATAGACTGGTGGTTTTATCTCTGGCCAAATAACAAACATTATGACACAATATTTAATTCAAATAAGCAACAACTAACCTCGGACTTGAAATGATCATATAAACAATTAACAACTCTCATGAAGGTTCACATTCATCGTACAGCAAATATGAACACACACACACACATATGAAGCATTGAAGTGATCAGTAAGTTGAAGAAGATGACACACAAATGAGATACAATATCACATTCACTCATGTTTGGGAAATGTTACCTTGTCACAGTCCAAGATAATATAATGGCATGAAAGAGTTATGCTGGTCACGAGAGTTTGACCGCGGTCAGGGGACCTCTCTTCACATTGCGGCCTTGGTCTCTTTGCTGCTTCTTCTTCAGTTGCTCCTGTTGTCGGGACTCTCTCTCTAGACGCTTCTTCTCCCGGATCGTTTGGTCTGCTTGCCACGACAAGTCCTCTTCAGCCTCGCCGGCCCAAGCATTGTCTCCTGGGTCCTCCCAACTCTCTAGTTCGGAGCCCTGCATATCAAATTCATTAAACGTGTGCAGACACAAGAAAATATGTGCGATTCAGAGTTGTTATTATATCAAACCCCAAAAGCGGCACATACATCCCCAGATCAGACAAGTAATATTCTTTAGCATGCCCACCTTAGATTTTCATGTGATTAGGTTGATGCTCTCAGATCCTTATAATGCACCTACTTTAACCATGTGGTCTCTCATGAACAATTTGTACAAAATGTGTGAGAAAACTCACCACCGGAGCAATCACAGCAGGTGCCATGGCTAATCTGCTGGAGCCACTGAACTGCTCATGAGGTAAATCCTCCTTCTTCTTCAACAAGATCTACAACATACAGACTCAGTGGTTGACTTACATCACATGAAACAAAGCAAATAGAAAGTCATCCCTCTTAATTAATATTGATACATTCAACAACTAATATTAGTAATTGACATCTGAAATCAACAATAACCTACCTTTTTGGGCTTAGTTATATTAGGAGTCATGTCCGTGAAGAAATCTAACTGCTCCTCTTCCTCTGGCTCGAATTGTTTATTGAGGGAGGGATGATGGTTGGGGAATGTTTGTGGGTGGGAACCCCCCTGGCTCGGCCTAGGGTCTGTGTCCCAAGCATTCCAGTCTTCCATTTCTAACTGAAAACCCAAAAAAACTAAAATAACTATAAATGGTTTTATTTATCAAAAACTAATTTTATAAAATAATTAAATAAAACCGATATGGATATGAATCAGATGAAGCTATAAGAGAGCATGATTACCTCAGTTGGGTCGTTGGTTGGTAGAGACTGCTGTATTTCATTAACTGGCAGTATACCATTGACAGTCATAGGTAAAATCGCTCCAGAGTCACGCCTACGTCTTCTTATGTTGAGGAAACATAGCATTCGCTTACCCATGGCAAGTATGCTCAAAATTAATGCCACAATCTTCTTCTGGATGACAGCAATGATGTTCATCCTGGATGCTTATGGTTCATGCTCCAGCTGGTAATTCAAAGCCAACTGCAACAGGTTTAATCCAGGTGTCAGACAGCATGCATCATACACATATTAGCATACTGCTTGGAAGTTCATGTAGGGTCTAAAGTTTACAGTCTTTGGTACTGCAGGATGCTGAAGTTTGCATTAACCTGTTAACCTAGCCCCTCAAGACGTCTGAATAGACAGGGTGGTATATAAATATATCACTGTCAGACCGGGCAAAATGCAAAGAAATTCTGTGATATCTACGCATCAATAGTCTTTCTCTTCAGCAATAAGAGTTTTACTTCTGAGCGTCTAGCGTGAGCCTAGAACTGAGTTGATCAGTCAGATACTATACCCCAGAGCTAATGGTACCTTACCATAATATCGCTCAATTACTATGACATAGAAACTTAGCTACAGACAATTAGTTTTTACAGGCACACTGACGTTTATGATAGCAAGAGGGTGATAACCAAACAACAGTTTGGGCAATATAATTTATACCTAGCGCTTGCTAGTAGAGTTTATTTCTATTATTTTACCAACTTCAGACGTGTGACGTCACGAACATCAAACTATCTCGTGAAATTTCAAACTTGGGTCTCGCCGAATGTACTTCGTGCACGGAGGATGCAGGGCTTATGAAAAAAGTGCTTCCTGTTTGTAATGACTAGCTTACTACAGTTGCAACGATCATGGACCTATAATATGCTGCTAGTGATTTTTTAAAACTTAAACTGTAACATGATTCTCATAAACCTTTGAAATATTTTTTTGCAGCGCTCTGTCCGTTGTATAAAATAAGATAATTTATTAGCTCAAATTTGTTTTACAGCCTACATATGTACATTGACATTTGATTGTGATTCGAGACATTTGCCATAGACAATGATGTCATTTGTAAGCATTTTTTATTATTATTTTCATAATAAATCAGCAGCAAAAGTTTGTTTTTCAATGGTCCCACGGTGACGCTCTAATATTGTAATATTGTTGCTGGCTTTTCTAGAATCAACCCAACATATATAACTGCTGTTTTTATTATCTTGTTGGAAAGCGGCGTGCATTATTTCCCGAACTTGGACCAATAAGGGTTATCAATAAAATCTGATCAATAAAATAGTGTATTGTGATAGCTAAACATGTTGAAATAAGCGATCATAAAAAATGGTAAAGGCCACCTGCAGGTAGAAAGTACAACAAAATGGTACAGTCCACGTGCAGGTGGGAAAGGCCAAATTATTTATGAAGGTCATCATTATTATCATCCTTATGGTCACAAAAGCTGTATTTATTTTTTAGGATAGGGGTGGATTATTAGAATACATGAAAGACATTTGTTAGATGGCGCAAAGAAATTAAAAGTGAGGCGGAAATCAATGGCATGGGTCGAAAATTGCCACTCATAACAAAAGATTGATTATTTCCCATACCTGAATCAACTGTGAATTCATTACATACTGAAAAGAAAATTAATAAAGATACAAAACCACATTCACTTTCTTCTTCACTCATTTGTGAACCACAGATCTATGTGTGTACGAAACAGTATGTCTGGATCATAACGTTACAAAGGAGATTCTGAATCTTTGGCAGGTAGCTTAGGACGGAAACTCTTGGCAACAACCAAGCTCTTTCCGTCTGACTGGTCAGAGAACCTGTTATTTGGTTAAATGGTTTTTTCCTGAACATACTCAGAAAGACATTTTGTCGTTATATTTAATGTGAGGAATACCAAGAGTTTTCTTTATATGATTTATTCCTTGTGCGAGAATTTGAATTTTTAAGGGATTAAAAGATAAACAACCTTCAACTTTAGCCCAACAGACTGGTTCCACTCGATCTAGCCCCGGTCGGACGGTAATATAATTTTATAACGTCCTGCGTGTTCATTTCCCGCGCCCATTAAATAATGCTTTTAACTAAATAGCTGGGTTTGGCAACTAGAAAACAACATAATCAAGAGCCTGTGAACAAATATGTCTCATCGCACTAAACGGGGCAAAGGCTTGACCCCGATCGATGCGATTCGAAATGACGATTTCTGAAAAATCGTGATGCGATGACCACTATTTTGGTAAATATAAGGTCACATGGTATTTGTTTGCTCTCTGTTCGCTAGGTACCATGCTTTTTGAACTGTCATCTGTTTGAAATAGTCCAGACTTGTCCTGCGCACAGCTACAGCCTCGTTATAAATATATAAACAAGTCGATATGGGCTCATCAATGATGCCACCACGACCGCAATCGTAATGTCAGCTAAATAATCACTTGTGATTATTGGTGCAAATTGTTCATTACCATCAGAACATGCGATGAAACCAAAATAACTTGTCAGTTTTTAAATGTTCAAGATATCTGATTTGAATTGTGGGTTTGTGCATTGTGTTTGAACATCATAGGACACCTACTAAGGTGTTCTGTCGGGCTGCAGTGTCTGTATGAAAAATACTATTGATTCATTATGTTCAGTAATCAGCTAAACTGTGTGGCATAATATGCTGAACTCATGTTAGAATTGAACAGAAAAACATTTTGAGAACAAATGATGTTATAATGGCGAGGTACAGCAAAGATGATAAGTTGCAGTGTTGTCAACAACAGGGGCTATGATCATATCAGTCGATGTCACATGAGCGATGCTTTAGAGTCCATCACATGAGAGACATCTGCTGTGTAGGCATGTCCTTTGGCCAATGACAATACTGTAGAAGATTTGAGTATTGATTTGCATTCACAAAATTATTAGATTGTTAAAGTCGCATCTACATGAAGGATAATAGTTCAGAACATGATGCAAGATCCCAGGCACAAGATATACTAGGTACCTCCGCCCAGTTCTCCCAGCCCCTGAGTATGCAACTACCAAAACAAATTTTGAACAACCATTTCCATATGCGTTGTGCATTTATAACAAAAACGTTGGCTCAGGACTGAACATAAGTCCCATAAGGAACGCTCTCTCCCGGCCAGTGTCTCTCACAAGCTGTTACATACAGCATCAGATCTGCTTCACTGTCAGATCTTAATCTCTATTACTATTGTCAATGCACAGTTTATACAGTGATCAGGTGATTAAATTAATTTATATTTTCATGTTACAGGATTGAAGACAGAATATGGCGGTTAGTCGGCATTGTACTTATTATCTAATTAGTAATCATTGATCATGATTTTAGTAGTCAAGGTAAAATACCTTAGTGTTTTATTGTAACACAGGAGTCAGGTGACAGCCTTCCTCCAATAAGGGAAAAGAAACGAGAGGACACAAATGAGGCTGGTCCAAATGAAAAATGGCAGGCTCAGAATTGGGCTTTTTTCAAGAAAGATGAAAGGAAGCTTAAAAAAATGGCACCTCAACAAAAAAGCAAATATCTCGCGGTAGGTTTTTTTCCAATTAAAAGAATGCATTAAAATAGTTCCAATATGGTAGTCCATACAAGCGAATTAAGAACTTTGTATATGTGTGTATATAACATTGGCAGTATGAAGAGCCAGGGAAGGACGTCGCTGAGGCCCAAGCAAACACTAAGAAGAGGTTGATAGAGCTAAAAAAGAAAATTGCCAAGTAACTATATTTCTGGTGTATTTTTTTTCATTCAATGCACTTTAAAGTGTAGATAAAAATATGATGCATTTCATGCACATCAAGTCCATTTAATTACTCCTGTATTGAACTTGTATGTTTGTGTTCTTTGTGTTTGTGGAACCCAGGGCTAACCAACCACCTTCACTGGCAGAAGTAGATGATAAAGACAAGCATGAAAAGTTGATTGGTCAGCTCAAGTAAGTTAATCAAATTTGATCATTTATTTGCAGTATAATTTTTTTTTAAATGCAGAGTCATCTGCAATTATCACAGAATTTCATTTTATATTGTTTTGTTGATGCAGTAGAAAATTTGAAACAGGTAGATAAGGTTTCAACAAATGTTATTGTATCCAATGTGCAACAGAGCTGCCGAGTCAAGGAATAGAATTCGGATCATGCGACTGCGATACGAAGCCAATAAAGTAATTTGCTGATGTCCTTTTGTTTTCTTGTAAAGCTTTTACTTGATATAAGTAATATAAATAAATCTCTGATCTATTCACTACTACTATGTTCACAGTTTCTACAATTGAATTATTTTTTTATCAGGCCCAGGAAATAAATCATCTCATAGCATGTCAGCCCACAGCCAGGAAGGCTGTTCGTTTACAGGCATTAATTCCTGTCAGATCAGAGGACAGGAGCCAAGGTGACACAATGGATAAAATTTCTGTAAGTATTACTCATAATCATAGAATATATTTTGCTTATATTTGCTAATATCATTATCAACCCACTATACCATTGCTCTGTACTTTATCTGCAGCGAACTCGTGTTGAGAATCTTCTAGAGGACAGCCATGGATTGATCACTGGCAGGACATAGTCTTGGTCTAAGGGCCAGAATTATATTGTGCTTAATGTGTATATTGTGTATATGTAAAAAATATATAATATTTCAAATAAATGTAATGACAGTAGTAGATTTTTAAATGATCATGAATTTTTGTCTATTGATGCTAAATTGTCCAGTGTGGCAATGTTATTAAACACGAGATATTTGAAGTACTGTACGGATATTGTATGTCCAGCAATTTTTTCATCTTTGTGATGGGACTAGTATAAACAAGTAAAGTAACATGTATTTCAATAGTCAATAAAATGTGAACTGTATTTTGATTTTGTTATTTTACTGATGCTCATCTACCCAGTAGATGGATTAAATAATAAAATATCTGATTCCATCAGTTAATTAGATAATTAGGTGAATGTAAATTCCATTATGTATTCGTAGCTTCCAGTTACTATTTTCATTCATATCTGGAATATACACAACACCCACCTCTCAACAGTTCCATTCCAAGCTGATTTGATAATACTATTTGGTTGCACCATGACCTTTGGTTGCACCATAGCCAAAAGGCATTCAATATTAATAAGCAAGCACAACAAATGAAATGTAATGAAGCTGAAAGGACCATATCTAAAAAATATTGGGGTGAATTTTCTTGCAATGAATTGTCCTTTTATGATGAATAGTGACAATATTTGTAATGTCCCTGCTGTTCACTGATGGCTTTTTTTTATACAAAACTATTGGTGTTGGGTTCTTCGTGACTCCTATACTGTTCTCGACCCGACCTGGTCTTCATTCGCTGTTGATGCTATTTTGGGGGGATTAGAATCCTGGTAAGATCCTCCCCTCATGCCCTAATTCCTGACCTTTTATCCCCTGCCTGAAACTCGACCAACCCCCATGCAAGTTGGTAGAAAAGTATAAATATTCTAGATCCTTGATGCATGTATTATTAGGAAACAGATTTCTTCTGACATAGCATAAGGCCAATCATATTTCATTGATGTATTTTGTCATACATAGCCAAGGGTAACCAGCCGTGTTAAATAAAGCAGTTCTAAATCTAACCAAGCTGTTATGGGCAGATTCCACTGCGGACTACATCTCGCATAATAAGAAAAGAGAACTCTATAAAAAATAGTTCGTCGTAAAATGGTTGAGTTTTGAATTTTTAGAAAAGATCTAGCCAACTTTACACTAGCAGCTGGTGTATTGTTTATTATTTAAGAACTTTTGACGACAGCAATATTTACAGGTTTTTTTTATTTGCGAGTAAGCGGAACCACGACGCGCATGAATATATGTGCAATGATACAGACGTAATCCGCCAAGGCGTTCATGGCAACACGACTTTAGTTGTGTACAATCCATTTTTCTTTGGACGTTTTTCTTTTGATAAATTTCAATCCTTTCGGAAATATGTCACACGGGGACCCTGCAAAATGGTCCATGCCTGGATGGAGAATCGAACAACGTTTTTCTCCAGGAGTGTTGATCGGTAATTGGGGTGAACAACGTTATAATGTGAGTTTCTCGAGTGTATTTTTTCGGTGCCTGGGAGTGGGAATGAATAATTCATACTACGATATTCTCTTTCTTGTTTTGCGTTTTGAGTTATGAGCTACAGATAGCTTAATCTCATGTCAATGTTGATTTTGTACAGTTTTGTTATCGTATTCTGAGGCTATATATATATATATATATATATATATATATATATATATATATATATATATATATATATATATATATATATTCACTATCGTCCGAGTATCAAGTCGGATTGCCAATGGAATAGTTATCATATAGCCTCAGATTTCAGGCTCGTGGGTTCGTAACCCATTACTGGTTTTACGGCTTTGAGAAGTCATGTGTTGTCGTCAATCCATCCACCCTTTGATTATTTTGCAAAGCTGATCACATTGATAGAGTCATGACTCGGATGGGACTGCACAATCTATTATTTAGACTTACATAAATCTATTTATTGTTCAACTTCATGTCAATTCACCCTAGGCAGATCTAGTAGAACCAAACACCAACTGCATATGCATGATGAATTAAGAATTGCTTGCATGCAGATTTCAAATCCAAACCACAGGATTAAGAAATCATTGTGTTTGATATGCATGAAATCGTTTTCCACACATTAGCATACATGAGTTTTATTGCAGTTTCAAAAGGGAAACACCAACCACAACAGCACATATCGAGTTGACTTTATGAACTTCAAGACTCACAGGCCTGATGTTGTTATTCGGAGGAAAGCTCAATTGAAGAGTGATGGACTACCACCGGAACAACTTTTCCACCATCATGGCAACCTCTACTCTAACAACATGATCTCATGGTATGATGAACATTACAACAAGCGGGGAGAAAATGATAAGTCTGATCTAAGGCAATGGAACAGTCATCGTCTTGCTTGGATTCCTGAAAAAACGGACCACCCCATTCAAGGTGAGGCATTGTATATAAGGCTTCTCCGCGAGACTGGTTAACTACTAGGATCCAGTAACACGCTTTTATGAAGGTTTATTTATTTCTGATAAGATAACAATAGGGATCCCAAGATGAAATTATACCAAGGAATATATATTTCTTTAATCTAATAAAGTCTTTAATAATAATTTGTGCTGCATTTGTTACAGGGGATCCTACCAACTTTGGTCTCAGAAATAATTTACAAAAGCAGTGGACTGATCAAATAGCCAATGAAACACATGGTGACTACAACACCACCTACAATGTGTCTTATGCACAGCTACCATCAGATGCCAATGTTAAAGTGCGTTATGCTACACCAAAGTCTCAGTCCACCACACTGCACAGGTTTAACAAGGTCAATAAGGATTTGGCTTTGCGTGGAAATGAATTTCTACAATCTCCAGAAATCCTCCCCAATGCACCATTGTCTCCAGGAGAATCTGTTGCTCCAGCTCCTGTTGTAGCAGCTCCAGAGCCTGCTGCAGTGTCTTGCTAAGAGTACTCTAGCTTACATATAATCATTATTGTTTTAAGCCCGAGTTATTCCATTTACTGTGGCCTGCTTGATGTTAGCTACAGTATACCTTCCATGGGTTATGAAGACGAAATCAAATTGAAACTGTATACTATACATTTAACAGTAATCATGTCTGTTGATTTTCTATGATCATACAATGCATAATGTCCTTCAGTATTCCCACTTCAATCGGTTATGCTCACGTAATTGCTTTCTTGTGATGGCTGTATTATTTTACACTTTTATTATGTGATTTACTTACATACTCGTTTCTTATATATGAATGTGTCCTCTGCAGTATTCTCTTTATCTCGATTTTATGGATTGTTCATGAAAATGTACAAGACTTTACATGTTAGTCTTACAACCCTATTTTTACATTGAGGCGAGTGGTCAAACTAATGTGTGACATTAACTGTACTTACACACATACAGTTATTTCACTGATCTTTGAACTGTGTATACTGTGTAATGAATATGAATTTGTGCCTTCAAACAAAACACCAAATTTAAACCAGTATTAATTAACTCAAGACACCAACAATATTATGACTGTGATAAATTTATAAATTTTACATCATGTTTTGCTTGAATCAATAATGTGATATTCAAACAATAAATATCAAGCGTGTTTTTTTGACTTGATAAATTGAAATGCAAGACACGCAGGATTAAGTCTTTGGTAACTCTTTTTACCTTGATAAATACATCAAATAGATCACCATCTTGTTACCTTACCAATTTGATCTTAAATTGATACAGATTTCCAGCTAGTACAGTAAGACATAAATGTGTGATTATCGCAGTTAATCCCCATATACGGAGCTCCCCTCCTGTGTAAACGGGCAGCGAGTAAGGTGGTTTCCTTGCAAAGTGAGTGTAGTGAATATTATGAGGATCACAAAGAGACTTAAGGGTACAGGTGAAGACTTTGGCAACCTGAAAAAAGGCATCATTAATATCAAACATGGCAATCATATATAATGAGTGTTTTAGCTGTCTTGAAACCTCTTTCATGTATTTATAAGTAAAATCATACTTCATCATGATTTATCTTGAGAGATGATACATCTATTTCTCCACAATTAGCCACCACAGGAGTTACAGCAGTCTGATAATCCTGTTCAACAAGTCAACAGAAACTGGTAATATTTGAATAAGTTCATCATATATTTGATTTGACAAATTTATCATCAGTGAAATAAATGCAAACAAGTGAGGCATGATGACGGATGATAACTTACACTGCTGGGAACCCATCTTCTTAACATCCCCCATATATCAATATCATCCTCTGAAAGTCCAATCTCCTCCGCAGCTTCTCGTACAGCTGTATGTTCCAGGTCACGGTCATCTAAATCATGCTTTCCACCTGGAAAACTACAAATATCATCAAAAGATTGTTTCAATATGATACTATCACTCGGAAGAAAGTGGAGATATATATAAAATATTGAGAGATTACACATCACAGAAATATTTAAGCAGTGCCTAATTCAGCCTAAAAAAATGCATGGTTTATTACCTTACTTGTCCTCTGTGGCTGTTAAGAGATGACGACCGCAGAGTGTATAATAATGATGGCTCTCCTTTGACATAGCATAATGGTACAAGTACTGCAGCCTTCTTCAACTTCCTTCCAGGTTTGGGATGAACCAGGTTCATCATTTGCAACTGACATCTTTTCTTGTTTTCATCACTCAGAATGTTATCCTCTGTTATGACAAAATCAACAGTAGACTTAGCAGAGGTTGTGTTGAAATGCCTTGTTACCTTGAGTTTTGAGAAACTGCTGTTGCTTATCCTTGAACTGGAGGATAAACCATGCAGGCATTTCAGGCCATCCATGTACAGATGTACACCTGCCTTTCTAAAGTACATTGTACTGTTGCAGAACAACATCTGTAACACACAAAAATACTTCATTCTAATAGTGGTTCATGGGTGACCGGGTAACCATCCCCAAAAGGGATGTTAATAAGCTCAGCCAATATGAAGTCATCAGGTTATCAATGTACGGACAATGAAACAATAAGTGGACAATCAAACAATGAAGAACCTCAAATGGCTACAGACCTTCTTCTTGCTCTTAATGTAGATGTGGCTACTGACAATGATTCGGTCCTAAATGATTTTTTTTATTGTGATGTGGTTATAGTTGTATTTTTTTATGAATAGATGAGTTTACAAATTACATCTTGAAATAGCACAGCTGTTAATTACCAGAATAACTATCACCGAACTATCCGTGAAAAAAACGTGAAATGACTCAATTACACACTTGTCACAGGCAACCATTAGCCCTACAGAACGTCTATGTAGACGTCCTACACGACTGAATCCAATGCAATGGACAAATACTCAGTGTAAATCAGATCGAAGTGTCTATTCGCACGGTGACCGTGCGAATAGCAAGGCAGAATTTCCTTGTACACACGGTCAGTCGCGCCTGTGTTATTATTATTTTAAGAGCACACATGGGCTCTGTTTTAACTTGTTTTCTACATGCAAGTATTATACTTAGAAACGTTAAGTTAGTGCCTTCTTGATTATCTCAATTTAGTTGACATTTGTGTTATTATTTTTAAGGGCACTAAATTGAATGTTTCCGCAAGGTTGTTGAAATTATTACAGTTATGACACAGTATTAGGTTCTGTAACCTATGTTGAGATTTGTCTGCGCTGAATGATTTTTGGATCAGAATATATGTGAAACAATGCGCTGAATGATTTTTGGATCAGAATATAAGTGAAACAAACAACACCTAGTATATTTGTTATTTATGGAAGCCAATTTATATCACTCCCATGGCCGATTAGTAACAATCGATGGACAGTGAGAAGATCCAAGGAGATTGTCCCACATATAAGGGATAAGGTTGCATCTGGCAGTCGTGCACATGGACGATGATATCCCGGGAGGGGGGAAGGGGAATGGCCTTATTCTGGATAAGGGTGTGCCGGGGACCTTGAAAACCCGTACCTGTCGTACAAGGTCAAAATGGCCAAAAGCATACCCCGTCGTAAAAGGTATTATGCGAATGTATTACCCCTCGTACAGATTAAATCTGAAAAACATACCCCGTCGAGAGGCCGATAAAACATACCCCGTCGCGCGGCACATATGAACTACCTCTATACACTTAAGTGCCCCCCCACCCCCCACGGGGGATGATATGCATCAAGCGCATATATGCAGTGAACTGAGTTATAAGAACGGATCAGCACGGCAGCACGGTGACCGTGCGAATAGCGCAGTTCGGAAAGTTGACTGCACGGTGACCGTGCGTATAGCGCTGTTCCGATAGTTGGATGCATGGTCACCGTGCGTATAGCGCTGTTCCGATAGTTGGACGCACGGTTACCGTGCGAATAGCGCTGTTCCGATAGTTGGATGCATGGTCACCGTGCGAATAGTGCTGTTCCGATAGTTGGATGCACGGTCGCCGTGCGAATAGCGCTGTTCCGATAGTTGGATGCACAGTCACCGTGCGAATAGTGCTGTTCCGGTAGTTGGATGCATGGTCACTGTGCGTATAGCGCTGTTCCGATAGTTGGATGCATGGTCACCGTGCGTATAGCGCTGTTCCGATAGTTGGACGCACGGTTACCGTGCGAATAGCGCTGTTCCGATAGTTGGATGCATGGTCACCGTGCGAATAGCGCTGTTCCGATAGTTGGATGCACGGTCACCGTGCGAATAGCATCTTTCAAATCAGATACCTTGAACATCTAAAACCTAGCAAGTTATTTGATTTCATCGCATGTGTTTATAGTAATAAACAATTTGCACCTATAATCAGTGATAGGTCAGTGATAGCCGTGCACGACGTCTTTGGTATATATATTACCGTCGTGCGCGGCTAGGTCAGTGACGACCCAGGACATTATAATAGCTCTTTCGAACTAAGTACGACAAGCCTCACAAGATGATAAATAGAACCTAACGTTGGTCTATTGGGCTACATTATAATGAAATGCTACGGCCGCGCAAGGTTAGGGCAACCATGTTCTCTCCCTGATAATTAAGTCACAAACTGATAACAGCGCGAAATCTTTTGGAAACACGGATTTTCTATCTTAGTCTTACACAAACTCACGCTGTTGTGAATAGACTGCACCATTTGCAACACAATCTACGCAATATACTCACACAAAATTAATGACACACTCTCTAGCAGTTGCAGCCAGACATGTTATTCAACCACTATCAAAGCGACCTCGACAGGACTTGCG
This sequence comes from Urechis unicinctus, assembly GCA_034190875.2. Lineage (NCBI taxonomy): Eukaryota > Metazoa > Annelida > Polychaeta > Xenopneusta > Urechidae > Urechis > Urechis unicinctus. The sequence goes on from CM067344.1 coordinate 23,305,487, forward strand.
TCAAGCCATTTGCATCCTGATTTTAATAGTAGGACTGTTTATTATCGCTACCGGTGGAGATTCCATGACGTCATTACAGAGAATCAACAAATTCTGCCATGGCGGCGGCTAAGGTAAATTTATAATCCAAAAGCACTTATAAATTCTACAGAACACTTCATAAATGCAAGACGCTCTTTGGGCTTATGATATGATGTCTGAACCGGTTAAGAAGATTGTCATTTATTCAATTGTTGACATATCTTCTATCTTAAACTCTTTTAACTGTCTAATATTTGCTTTGAGTTTGAGCGATATTAAACATATTGTCGCATCTAGTCGTATAGTACGTGCTATCCTGCAGATTCCGTACCAAGGTTGGCATGTCACAGTTGCTACAAATGCAATAAACTTTACTCGGAAAGTCCACAATGCATTACATATGTTTTGACAGCGTGTAATAACAAGCATTACTGACCAAGAAGTTTGTATTAACAAAAGGAAGTGAACAGGTGAAGTAGTTACTAAAAAGTTTCTTTCATACAACAATATAAAAGTAATGTTGTGAAAAAAAACAACCAACTGATTCTCTACTGCTTTTAGAAATGATATCCATATATTCAAATCCTATAGGTGACCCTGTCTTTTATTATGTCCTAAGTTAATCAGATTCTCTTATTTGTTTCTGATGGGACATGATAACAGGGTAAATATATGCATAGAAGACAGCGGCTGGCCGGCCGGCCAGTGTCAATCCCTGTGTAAAATATGGCATAAAGTAGATGAGATTTGACATCCCAAGCTGAAAAACTTACAGTTTGAGCAGTAGTTATAGAAAATGACTGAATTGTTCTTGCGTAGTTGTGCAAGGCTACTTTTTAGCCTGTTTGTATAAACATAATTTTAAGGCTATTTTCAATGCACTATCTGTAAATTATCAATGCTTTGGTGTTTCTAATACCTACAATGGAGACATACTAAAAACAAGACATTAATGTTAATTGTAGAAAATGCGAAAAGTGATTAGAATATGCATCTTTAGCAGGACCTTGTGATTCCATGGTTTTTTCCCTGCCCTTCTGTCCCATTTGCGAGGGTATTCAATTCAGTAATGGGTCTGTGTCATGTGGATAGTGGTGCCATCTATGCATAATATTCTTCTCATAATCCTGCCGTTGTTTGAGAAATTTCTCACCCTTACTCACCTCTTAAATAAAACATTTTTCAATCATCATGAACATTATTCATTATGTTGCAGGAAGCAATAGCTATCGTACTTGATGTGGGTCCCGGGATGAACCAAGCCCCGGATGGTGAGCATACCAATCTGGAGACGTCCATAGCAGCCATAGAGATGGTTCTGCAGAGGAAGGTACTACCAACTTCATGTTAAAAATAACAGTCACTATATTGTCACATAACACTTAATAGGAAGGGAATATGGTTCTAAATACATTAATCATTATGTTCCAATTATGTCAATTTTTGGTGAACTAGTTTGTACAAAATAATAGTGCGATGAAATACTCCATTATTAGGTAAGTCAGCTGCATTTGATGAAACTTGTATTATGTACATAGAAAATATTAGCTAATGTTGTGTGTGTTTTGTGTGTTTGCAACTGGGAATCGTCTGATCTTTTTTCGTGGTTATGGATAGCTTTTTGCTGAATCTAAGGATGAGGTTGCATTGATACTGTTTGGCACACCTGACACAGCCAACGAGTTAGCAAATGAGGAAGCCTATGCAAATATCACCGTTGCAAGACCACTTGGTCTTGCGGACTGGAAACTCATTCAGTATTTAAAGGACGATGTTCAGCCGAGCGCAGTTTATGGGGATTGTATCCTTCCGACAAAAGTTCATTTAAGACAATATGCTATCTTGACCAAATCATCTTTTCTATTGACTCTGGTGCCTTAGGCAAAACCCAACATTCTGCCTTGAAAGTTAGTACAAAAATATAATCATTATTTTCATGTAATATGGCCATACGTTCAGATCACATACTGTACGTATATTTAAGGTTGTGTACGCACTTGTGTACCTTCCAAAGTAAGTCAACCATAGGGCAGGCCTTATTGATGTGCGCCTACTTCCAGCATTTATTTGGTGCTTACAAAACAGTTTCTTTCTGAGCAAGCAACCCTGTTTTTGCACCCCACCTCAGATTTGTCGTTCATGTGTCTCTCCCACAGGAAAGAGGTCAGGCTTGGTGGATGGGTTAAGGGGTAGGGTCTGTAGCAGCTAGCCAAGCTGCACAATGCGAGGTGAAGGGGGAAGGAAGCGTGTTGCAACACTAGTAGTAGTTACCTACCGAGGATGGTTAGGATGTAGTCAACCCAGATTGAAAAGTATACATGACAGACCCTCAAGTACAGTCAGTAGTACATCCTTTAGGCAAAACACGAGTATCAGGATTGTTACACTCCGCTACGCATTGAGAGATTTTTAGCTTCGGCAAAAAATGATTTCCACTGTTAGTTATCAACCAAAAAATGTTCATATTCTGGTCTAGGGTTTCTCAATCACTGATTTTTAAGAAGAATTCAGGTACTAAAAAACTTCATTCGGGTAACCTGACCCAGATGTGTCCTGTGACCAGAATAGGGGTTTCTATTGAATTTCTTTCCTTTTTTTTAAAACTCCACCAAGTTTAGATTCTACTTTCTATATCTTGTATATGAGTTAGTAAGGTTTTTTTTCCAGCTTAACTTAATCATCTTAGGGAGTTAATTGAAACCTTAGTTATATGCTCATATTTGTGTATCTGTTATTTGTACATCAATTATTATGATTTTTGTGCCATTGATTGTGATCACCCCTTTACTATCTCCAGTTGTCGATGCTATTGTTGTGGCCATGGACCATCTTGTTAAAGGCATAGAGTGAGTCATTTTTACAACTGGTTTACAAGCAATTATTGTGATGCAAATTGTCGGTAATGCAGTGTAAAATTGTTGAAAAAAATTACGGCCGTCCGTGTTTTCAGGGGTAAGCGTGGGTTCGGTAGCAAGAGATTGATTCTCTTCTCCAACTTAGCTGGGCCCTTTGGCGATGATCAGCTTGATGACATCATAGGAGGCCTGAAGGAGGCAAATATTGAGCTCAATGTTATGTAGGTACCACAAAATGAACCCCAGATGACATTGAAGGAAAATTTTGTTATTTATGATTTAGTGGACCAATGACTATCATTAGCCCAAGGTATAGAGAGAACTTAATGTGGTAACTAATTTCTAGTGGACCTGATCTTGACGAGGATGATGACGATGAAGATGATGATGATGATGAAGATGGTGGTGGTGATGCTGGTGCTGCTGTCAGCAGACATGTTAAGGAGAAGACTGCCCAGCAGAGAGCTGGTGAGAAACTGCTGAAACATGTCTTGGCCAATATCGAAGGAGAGTCATACTGCTTCAGGTCAGTAAATAGATTGGACTTGTTGATGGCACTATGACTATTGTGGTATCATGTTGGAAGCAATGGGCTTCTGGCATATGATGAGTGATAGTTTACTGCATCATATCATCAGAACAATAATATCAATGTTTAAACAGAACTATTTTTACAGGTATTTGCTATGTATTATTGTTTTTGTGTGAAAAGATTCCCTGCTACAAGCAGTACAAAGCCAAAATTATCATTTGTTAACCGTACAGATTTGTATATATTTACATTTATTTATTTAGTACAGATTTGTATATATTTACATTCGTAAGACTCAACCCATGTGATGGTGAAATGAAGATAATTTCGGTTACATTGATTTTCCTTTGTTGTGACCACAGTGAGGCGCTTCATGCCCTAAGCTTCTTCCAGTCAAGACAAGTGCGTTCTGTAGCATGGAAATGCCTCATGGAAATCAGCTCCAACCTCAAGATACCGATTTGTCTGTACAATCGAGTGAGTGCTTACATTGCCAATGTGCCTCAACAACGTATGCAAAGTTATTCAAAAAGAACATTGACTACATTATCAGAAATTCCACAATTGAAAATTAACTTCACCTGATTTCTGTCACTCTTGATAATAATTTTTACAGGTGAAAGAGGCCAAAGCCAAGACATTTAAAAATGTTTATGCAAAAGATCCTGACGCAGAAATAGAAAGACTGAGAACGTATCATCTTAATGATGAAGAGGAGACCGAGATCGAGAAGTCTGATGTTGTAGATGGTTAGAAGTCTTACTCGCCTTCCAACTTCTAATTTACTGATTAGATCATTTTGTGAGGAAACTGACTTCATAGTTGTACTCACTGTCTGGAAGAGAAATTTGTAGTTGTCTCATGGTAGTGTTTGTTCAGGTCACAGATATGGGAGTACCTTGGTACCTTTTTCTGAGGATGACAAAGAGGCCATGAAACACAGGGCAGAGAAATGCTTTCAAATTCTTGGATTTACCAAAAGCGAACATGTAGGCAACTAGAATTGCGTTTTTTTCGATTTGATTCAATTTTAATTTGGCTTCCATTTTTCTGGTAGTTGATAAAATGACTCGTTTATAATTCTTTCACGTTATTGGTAACACCAAATCATCGGATAAAGGCGCATCAAAACAGCCTTTAGTAAAAAAAATATTCATCTGCAATAGTCATATATGGGTTTAAATTAACATCCTGTCAAAAATAAGAAATTGAAATTTACAAATACCATTAACATTGCTGGGGTCACCGATTGGACTCAAATTTTTGGATGTCATTACACAACGCAGTAGGGAAAAGGTGAATGAATATTTTTGTTCAAATCAGTGAATTATCATGAAATATCTGTACAGGTTCATGTTCACCACAAGCTTGGTGATGCCACCTGGGTGTGTATTGCCGAGAAAGGTGATGAGGTATGTCTGTGACGTTGCCATTTAACAAGCTTCCCATTGTCAATCTATAAATTTGACATTATTTTGTCATGAATATGTGTGCAACTATAGGCATTGAGATTATTTGTATTTGAATGAGTTTGGTTGATTTTATCCTCCTTAACTGACACAGGCAGCATCCATTGCACTGTCAGCCATATGCAATGCACTTTATGAGACCAACAGTGTTGCTATTGTTCGCCGGGTCTATTCAAACAACTCATCAGTGAAACTAGGGGTACTTGTCCCGAACATCAAGACACAATACGAAGTACGTCTAACTTGCTTATTTATCTCTCAAAAGATTTTTAATGGCAAATGGATTCAAATATATAAGAAATTACTGCATTGTGACTCCATGTATGACTCTTTGTGTCTGTGTTCAGTGTTTGATTTACAATGAGCTGCCATTCGCAGAGGATGTGCGCACATATTCGTTTGGTTCATTGCCAGTGAAAGATGAAAATAATGCAGCAAACAAGAAATTTGCTCCTTCTGGTAATTCTTTCTGACAACTGGTTTGTTTGATTTGGTTTTAAAACATAGAGCAATTTGAAAGTGATATTCAGATTTACTGTCAGTAATGTCAGTTAGAAGTTTTTCCCCTCTGTAAAACTCATATCGTGAGTGATAACGTTGACTAAAGGATTGTTATGCATTTGCAGAGGATCAGATGCAGTTGATGGACGACCTTATTACAAACATGGACCTCACTCAGGCTGAAAAGTAGACTTTTCGTATATCGATCATTTGATTTTATATACCTCATAGCATACATCTTAATGACAGCACTGCTTCACACACGATGACTTCAGTAGTAATGCACTGGATGTGTGTGGGTAGGGACGATGAGGACAAACCTATCGAGTCTTTCAAGCCTAAACTCATATTCAATCCACATCTTCAGAAGATGTATCAGGTACGGTCATTGACGCGTTCATCTGCCATGTTCTTATTTCACACTCTTCATTTCTGCCGAGGGTTGCCTGAAGATGATAAGTACATCAGTTTTCTTGAGGGTTATTTTACCACGAGTGTGTTGGCGCTCCCAGTGTCTGCAGCACCGGGCCCTTCACCCCGATGATTCCTTGCCTCAACTCTCGTCAGTTGTGGCCAATTCAATCCAACCCCCTCAATGCATCGCCACACAAAGCAGGGACACTGTAGAAGCCATGAAATCAAAATTCAAACTGGAAAAAGTGAAGGCAAAGGTGAAGGAGACTGCTGAGACTATTTTCAAAGATGAGTAAGTTTCCAAAAACAAAAGCTTTCAGAATAATGTTTTAGGAGAAATTTCTCTGAAACAGAGAGTTAGACCAGTAGTTTTTTAATTTGTTCCGTTATACTTGAAATGAAAAATATGTTGATTGTAACAAGAAGTACCTGCCATCTGTGGAAAAAAGTTAGTTTTATGAAGTTTATTGGACTTCTTCTGAGCAGTACCAGTGATCAGCCTGCCAAGAAGAAGGCCAAAGTAGAAGACAGTGAATTGAATGGTGGAATCCATGATATAATTAAACCAAAAGTCACTGAAGTGGGCACCGTTACTCCCAAGGAAGATTTTGAGGCACTCATTCAACCAGAAAGTGAAGTCAAATTTGACGAAGGTAATAAACGGATTCATGAAGAAGAAAAGCAAATTTGCATAGTTTACTTCATCTCATCAAATTCAGCCAAGAGTATTTAAAAGGATCAAGAATGCTAGTTACTTATTATTGTGAGTGCCTCTGCTAAACAGCTGTTACATTTCATTTCCCATTAATTGTGGGTTTTTTCAGCATGTGAGATGATGAAGAAACGAATCATACAGTTAGTGAATGATTCTTTTGGAACGCAACTTTACTCCAAAGCTATGGATTGTCTGCGGTGCCTTCGCAACGAATCAATCAAGGTTCTATCTCTTGCTATAGCGGGCTCTTCTATACTGGTTCGAATCACTGATATATAAGTGAGATGGTTTCAAATATTTGTGGTTCATTTTCAGCGGCCAGCACCAACAGTATTCAACATATTCTTGGGTCAATTCAAGGACAACTTGAAGGAAATCAAAAGGGAGAATTTTTGGGAAGACATTGTTAAAGGTAAGCATATAAGGAGTGTGTGTCGATTGGCTGGAAGTGACATTTACTTGCCAATTAAATGGAAGAATAACCATCCCAATATATGCTACACAGATATATCTTCATATGTGGGCAAATTTCAGGAACTATTTATCCAATCTTACTCAAACATGCGTAAACTGCTGCTCAATTGAATCCTCCTGCAAGTGTATGTGCTCATCTAACGTGTGAGGTTCTGTCGTATCTTCAGAGGGTGTGAGTCTGATAAGCGAGGCTGAGTGTAGTGGGAGTGGGGTGAGTCAGACAGAGGCAGACACATTCCTCCATGAGGCCACCCAGCCAGAGGTACCACCCCCTGCTGAGGTTGACGAGGATGAGGAAGACTTGGTAAGCTTACAAACTCTCATAAAACTGATAACATGACCTTAATATACCCAAGGGTATATTATCAACAAATATCTGGGTAGAAAATGACATAGCAAAGCATGGGATATGATCATAAATTCATAAAATTTATTTGGAATTCTTAAATTCTGTATAATGATGTGTGTATCATATGATTTGACATATCTGTTCACAGTTGGCCGAAATGGCGTGAGGATGTTTCATCACAAGTTGTTGAATACCTTCAATAGTGCTAGACAATAACTGCCTGTGATCTTGTAATCACTTTGCTACTGTTACAACTGCTTGTGTGTATTCCTACTGTTTGCTGATACTGTGTAGATTCACACTGCCTTGAGCTGGTGTTGCTGGTGTTAATCATAACTATATTTGAATTGTGAGTGTTTGAAAAATGTAGATACTGAGTAAAAACTATATTTATATTTTTCTGGATTGTCTTTGTACCTGTTGGCTGTTTTGTATTGGATGTGTCTTACATCATCTACATCTGATCATGTTTCTATTTATGAAGTTGGTATTCAGATCCAAGTAAATGAATGACATCACTCTGATACAGCGTGTTAGATATTCTTTGAAGGTTTTTAGAAGAATAGTTTTACATATTTCTATATAAAGGGATATTACACCAAAATCTCTTCATTACATGATGTGAAATATTAACTGAAAAGATATCAAGAAACCCAAAATAGAGGTCTATAATATGGGAAAAAATTATTTCATTTATGGCTTTTAATATTTAATTTTCTCTCTGCATGTCCATTTTGGGCAAGTGCTTCAATGGATCAATACAAAAAAATTATGGAAAGCAACAAAACCCAATTTTTTAGCAGTTCACAAATGTTATATGTCACATTAAAACTTAATAATATTCATCAAGTCTAATTAAATCATTTGAAAACCCCCTCATATTTAAATGATGAGTAGTAGTCAATGGCCAGCTGTCATCATGGCGTCCTGTGACGAGTGGAATCCCACAGGGATCGGTCCTCGGGGCCGGTCCTATTCGTCATCTTCATTAACGACCTCCCTAGCTCTTTCGAACTAAGTACGGGAGTGATGCATGCACTCCCTCTTACAAGGTGATAAATAGAACCTGACGTTGGTCTTTTGGGCTAGACCTCCCAGACTGCACCGTGAACTTCCGCCGCCTCTTTGCCGATGATTCAAAGATAAGCCACCCCATTGCATCCCAAGCCGACCAGGATAGCATCCAAGACGACATCGACCGACTCGATAGCTGCCATTCAACCGCCTCAAATGCAAGGTGCTGCATATTGGTCCGAACAACCAAGGCTACAGTTACCACATCGGCAACATGAACGCGACCTCGGGGTAATCGTTGATGTGGATCTCAAGTTTCGCCAGCAGACTGCCACAGCCTAGAAGAAGGCCACCAGCATCCTCGCTGTCATCAAGAGATCGTTTTACGTTTTGGATGAAGTCTCGCTGCCCCTGCTCCACAAGGCATACGTCCGCCCCCATTTAGAATACTGGAACACGGTGTGGGGGCCCCTACTGAAGACGGACAAAGAATTGATAGAAAGGGTGCAGAGACGAGCCACTAAGCTAGTACCCGGGATAAGGGATTTAAGCTACCCAGATAGGCTACGCCACCTAAAACTCCCAAGCCTTCACCACCGGCGCCGCCGAGGAGACATGATTCAGACCTATAAAATCATGCATGAAATCGATCGATTGCAAATATCTGACTTTTTCGAGCGAGCACCAGTACCAGACACCCGCGGTCATCCCCTCAAGATTTTCAAGCAACACAGCGCCGCCTATGCAGGACGAACTTCTTCTCTTAGAGAGTGGTATCCGACTGGAACTCTCTCCCCGAGAGTGTGGCCACAGCCCCCTCCGTCATCTCTTTCAAGGCACGCCTTGACAGCCTCTGGACCGCCCACCAATACGACCTTCCGTCCGACCCCTGATCCTTCCCCCGGGCATGCCTCCAGCAGTGGTTTATAGTCTAAACGCCCAGATTGGACCTACAGGCTCTAGCCTTATTCCCAACATATTACTATTACTATATTTAAAAGGTGCATTTCATCAAAATTAAATAAAAAATTTGTTGTGAAAAAAAAGAAATTAAGTCCAATCTGTGACCCCTGTTATTTCTAGCACCGTCGAATGGGATCTTGCGTACAATTGCGACAGTTCTAAATTCGTACATAGATTTTCACGACTTTTTGCACAGAGTGAGCTAAAGAAATGTCATTTTCGCCCGAAATATGGTGCGCTCTCTCGTTGGGGGAGAAAATGAAAGAAATGTAGGATAAAAAGCCTAGGTCGCTGGTGTAAATTTCTGAGTTTAACATCCACGTGTTAAGCCAATGGGAATTATGGGTTTTTGATAATAATTTGGTTCTATAGAAAGGTTCGCACATTGAATTACATTATATTTGACATACAGACAGAACAATATCTGCTTTACAAAATATCAAGGAAAAAATGATGTGTCGCCGCACTTTACGGTAAGCCATTTATGAATTTACTGTTATTTTTTTCCTCCAGAATGGTGTCAAACCTCCATAAAAAATTTCGACCACTGACTTTTGAAGTAAAGTTGGTAATATGATGCAGTGATATATGTACTATGAACAGAAATTAAAAAATTGATCCTAGTAGTCTATAGGAAGCCACAATGGATTTTCTGTTGTATTCCGTGAGTGTGGTCTATTACAATACTCAAACCTCCATAAACAAAATTTGACCACTGACCTTTGAAGTAAACATGGTAATATGGTGCAGTGACATATGTAATATGAACGGAAATTAAAAACTCGTTGCAGCGCAGACGCGGGCGCACCGGGCGCGAAAATACGCGCAGCGCGTCAAAGGCCCGGGGGGGGGGGGGGGCACTTGGCCTTATTCTGGATAGGGGTGTGCCGCGGGACCTCGAAAACCCGAACCCGTCGTACAAGGTCAAAATGGCCAAAAGCATACCCCGTCGTACAAGGTATTATGCGAATGTATAACCCCTCGTACAGATTGAAGCTCAAAAACATACCCCGTCGTACAAGTATGAGGCCAAAAAACCCGTCGTACAAGTCAAGAGGCCGAAAAAACATACCCCGTCGCGCGGCACATATGTACTACCTCTATACCATTAAGTGCCCCCCCCCCACGGGGTCAAAGGTGGTTCCCGCCAAAGGACGCGCAGTTACGCTACGGCCGCTGGGTGGCGCGGCAATGAACTGTAGCATTTCCCTTTAAAGACAATTGCGACAGTTCTAAATTCGTGCATAGATTTCCACGATTTTTTGCAGAGAGTAAGCTCGTATTTGAGGCTAACGAAATGTAAAATAAAATGTATAGGTCACTGGTGTAAATTTCTGAGTATGGCGAATTTAAGATCCACATGTTAAGCCAATGGGAATTATGATAATTTGATAATATTTTGGTTCTACAGAAAAGTTCATACAGCGAATTGCATTACATTTAACATACAGACAGAACAATATCTGCTTTACAAAAAATCAAGAAAAAAATGACGTCTCGCCGCACCCTACGGCAAGCCGTTTATTAATTTATTGTTATTTTTTCTCTACAATGGTGTACATCCTCCATAAAAAAAAATTTGACCGATCAGTTTTAAACTAAACTTGGTAATATGGTGCAGTGGTATATGCACTATGAGCATAAATTAAAAAAATGATAGGTCCACGTAGTGTATGGGAAGCCACAAAGGATTTTCTGTTGTATTCTCTGAGTGCGGTGTATTACAATATTCGAACCTCCATAAAAAAAATTTGACCGATCAGTTTTAAACTAAACTTGGTAATATTGTGCAGTGGTATATGTACTATGAGCAGAAATTTAAAAAATGATAGGTCCACGAAGTCTATGGGAAGCCACAATGGAATTTCGGTGAAAGCTATGCTTGTTTGTCTCTTTGCCATTGTTACGTGCTACAGTACATACTCTACAACTCTTTGAGCGTACACCATAGTCAACAATTTTGTCCGAACAATCACCAATCATAATACCAACACCTGACATACTATCATACTTTCTGCCCGATGAGCGCTTTTGCCATCCCATGTCATACTTTAGAGTGAGGGGGACAGAAACAATATAAACACTATCATTCTCCTCTTCCAAGATCTTGATTATGCGTAGCACAGGCCAGAGACCAAATGGAAGTATATTTTCTTTCTGAACCATAGGTCATTTATATTTGAACTTGGATTCTGTCGTACATGAGGTGTGACTTTGATCTAAACTCAAAGGAAATAATTCGTCGCTATGTGCGCACAAATTTCTTTGAAACCAACTCGGGCGCGAAAATGTGCGCAGCGCGTCAAAGGTGGTTCCCGCCAAAGGACGCGCAGTTACGCGACGGCCGCTGGGTGGCGCGGCAGTGAACTGTAGCATTTCCCTTTAAGGGACGTGAATTTTAGCGCAAACATATGGCACGTGGTACACGCATCAAGTCACCCGAAGCTGAAAACTGGCGGAGAACATTATGGAACTGTGTATGCGTAGTTACTTGACTCAGTGGACACTCGTTTGTTTACTTTTGTGAACAGTGTTCAGAGACTATTTTCAAAGCGTTGATATTGATCAATTATCAATGATTTGCTGTTCCCAAAACTTTGAAAAGATTACAATCGAATCATTTTAGCAACAATTATAAAAACGGAAACAAATAAAAATTTAACATAGCACCGTGTGGTTTATACAATGGGTTATAAACAATAACCCTTTTTAGTTATGTAACTCTTTGGTCTATTGTACAAATAAGTCTGCCGTACATGAAAATCATTTCTCATTAAAAATAAAGAATTTCTCATCGTTTTGTTATCCAGCAAAGAGGTGCTAGCAGAAGCTATTTTACATCATACACACTTATGTATGATAATGTTCAAACTTATAAAATTTATAATGCATCAGGATTATGAAAACATGCTTTGTGGTTTAGTTTGCACACTTTTACACAACAGTTTAGCATTTAGGTAATGCTATCAACGATGATATGATTGGAAATCGTACTTAGCGCGATAGTCGACTGACCTTAACACTATTGATCAAGTTGAAGGCAGTCATCACTAATTACTAGTTTGTATTATACGGCAACGAAATGTGACGTAGGATCGCTAATTACGGTTTTCATTGACCCATAGGATGAATATCAAGTTTACATTGCTATCAAGATCATGCAATTACTCCATGTTAAGATTAATAAGTGAGGCAATAATATGTGTAGGATTCATCAATTCAACATTTTTGAAGACTACATGCCACGGTCGTCAAAAATGTCGGTTTCTTTTATAGCAATGCAATAGGGACCCCGAAATAATTTGATATTCATCCTATTGGTGGTCACCGATATATTGCTTAACAGATATGTCTAGAATGCTACAGTTAAAAAAAATGGAACAGCCAGCAAAGGCCGTAATAAGCGACGTGACCTCACATTTTGCTAGCTCATGATGTATGCCAAGACAAATTGTTTCCCTTGGAACTCCCTTATCTTTCTCTGACGCAATGTGATAATTCATTTTAACGATGTATTTGAAATAGTTACTGGTCCTTGAGAATGTCAAGATACCGTTGTCTAAAGGGCACCCAAGTTTTCTCGACGAGGCTCCCACAAGTCCACCGAAAATCTTTCACATAAATGCAAGAGAACAGCTTTTCCTCCAGTTCAGTACTCCGTTGTTCATCAGCTTCACGAGAATGCTTTCATGTACTGCTACAACGATTACATTTTTATTATTTGTGGATACTGTCTTATCCAGAGGTAGGCACAGTTGCAAGTACTTCAATTAATTGAACTCATTAATCAAGACCATTACTTATAGAATAATGTCAAGTGTTTACAATTTCAGAGTACATAGGTTGTTACTCGGACTGGACTGCTTACGGACCGAGTTATTCTACCATTGCCGGGTCTATGACGGTTGAATGGTGCATTAATTGGTGCGGAGTTAGAAAGAACACCACATACGCTGTCCTTGCAGTAAGCTAGCTTGTGCAATTCACGAGAACAATAAACACATAATAATGTTATACTCCTACCAAGGCACATTTACCGCATGGCATAACGAATTGGAAGACGAATAGCAAGTGGGTGTCGGTTGTTTGTGTGACCATTGATTTGTGACAGATGCATGACACCTGCCTCTGTGGCAATTTACATAATGACACCTGGCCCAAGAGGGCTGAGGCTGCGTGCAACACCTATTGCTATGGAAACACCAGTCAGATGTGCGGCGGTGAAGAAGCATTTAGCATTTACGCAGGTTAGTGTCTAAACATTTCAATGGGCAACACAATTTAGTGTACCTTAGTTTGATCATATGCATGAACTTTTGACTTCTTTGGACTACTAATGATGCTGCCATATATTCAGTTTGTCTTCGTGGTAGTTACCATGACTCCTACGGAGAACCTGGATCTTGTGACAACAAATGTCACTGCAAACATGGTGGCATTTGTGACTTCGTGACAGGGTCGTGTCCTGGTGGATGCATGCAAGGAGTGACGGGCGACAGCTGTCAGTATGTTGGTATGTGGAGAAAATTTAATATGAAATCTCACATCTTCGTCGTTATTTATAGTATCAACATGTGCGTTCGGCAGCTTTAGTGCTACGATATACACATATATGGAGTATTATCGAGAAGAGATATCAAGTCAAATAAAAGAAATATATTGCTTGCTTGGAAAACCTTGGAGGAAAAATTGGAGGAAAATGTGCTTCTACTACACGGGATAATATATATTATTACTCAACGAGCCAAAGTCTTTCTCGTAACGAATTTAGCTGAAATTGTGTTCGACATATATGTTTCTGCGTTATCTTAACGCGCATATAGAGTTGTAGTATCTCATTATCTCCTAACACAACACGCAGAATCGCTGTATATTCCTGGGTTATAGATGTGGATGAATGCCAAGTTGGTGCTCACATGTGCAACCAAATATGCGTGAACACAGAGGGCTCCTATCGGTGTGCGTGCCAATCGGGTTATCAAATTAATGACGAGGATATGCATACCTGCATCGGTAGTTATTAACCACTTGATTCTTTGATATTCTGTGAAAGTTATAGTGGACTTCGTTCCCATCGTGTTACTTTTGTTGGTCATTTTATTTTTATGAATTAGGTGTGAACTCGCCCCACCCTGCCATTGTCGTCGGTGTTGTATTTCTGGCATTGTTGCTGCTACTGAGCCTATTTTGGTTGGCTCAAATCTGCCGTCGGCTGTAACCAAGGAATGTCTTCAAACCTTAGCTGTAGGAAGAAATATATCAAACAGAATGCAGCATACATTAGTTAAAAATACTGTCAACATAGGCAATTTTCCTATATTTGGTAATGGCCGGATGGGCCTGGGCAAGGTAATAGATATGACAGGAAAGTTGTGTGCGTGCGTATATATGTGTGCTCATTCCTACGATAACCATTTGTAAACAAACAAATAAACCATATCTTTTCTTACATTGGAGTTTTCTTATAAATTGGCTGGTGGATTGGATGCAGGGACCCCAGATAGCACAACACTGTGGCGGCCACCGATGGCCCACCGGTGGCGTGACCAGCTGATAGCCGTCGGCCAGCCGTCGGCAAGCCGCTCATAATGGCAAGCCGTGGGCCGACAGTGGCCCACCGATAAATCATCAAGTATTTAAAAATGCCTCAAACTAATATACAAAGAAGAACAGCAACACCATATTTTAATTAGTTTATTAAGAAAACTAAATTTCTTCCTCTGAAGACAAATCGTTATAATCAATAAGTGCAGCGAGCCTTGTCATCTGTAGCTCTTCATTCAGTTCTGTTTCTGAAATCAAGTCGACATGAAGATTTTTATTAACAATAATTTTTTTATTATTTATATATATATATATATATATATATATATATATATATATATATATATATATATATATATATATATATATATATATATATATATATATATACACCTCCGCTCCCCTCTTACCTCCCTCCCAGACCCTACGCTCCCCTTCCCAACCCGAGGCTACCCTACCCTACCCTACCCTACCCGACCCGACCCGCTGCCCACCGCTACCCGACGCTACCCTACGCTGCCCTACCCGACCCGGCCCGATGCTACCCAATAGCTCTTATGAACCAAGTGAAGCTTACGCTCCCTCTTGAAGGGAGTACCCGATCGACTCTTGGTCTGTTGGGCTACTACCCAACGCTGCCCACCGCTACTCTTCCCTACCCGACGCTACCATGCCCAAGCGCAACCACCGTATGCCACGCTTGGGACGCCGCGCTCTGGAGTCTGGTCGCTTGTTTTTTGACGGGCGAGCTAGGGGGCTAGGCATGGTGCGTCGGCAATGAGAGTAGTTAAGCTATTGCAGGGCGTCAAAATGGCATTCCTTGTTAAAATGGAAATTTATTGATTGATGATGGTTTTTTTTGGAGCTCAACGTTATTGTACATAAGTGAATAACGGTATTAATCTTAAAAGTCCAAACTTGGGTACGAGTTTTTGTCTGGGTACGAGTTTGTATGGGGGCACGAGTTGACCCTAACTCCTTAAATTCAACTCGGGTAAATTTTGTAAAAAAAACATTCAAATACAAAGAAATGCGATGAATACTAGATGTTTTCATATCCCATGTATTATCTTAATACGTATTTTCAAAATGGATTTAAAAAGTACCTGCAACTCACCTAACACAGTAGAAGTGATGAAAACTGAGCGATTTTTACGAATTTCAAAATAACCGCCAACATTCAGCGACTGAACTAAGGTTAAGGTCGTTACTTATTTACTAGATGGCGCGATGGCAGACATCCAGCCGAAGACGAGCCACCGTTGGGCCGCCGGTGGACCGTCAACTGGGAACTGCCGGTGGCCCAACAGTGGCTGGTCATCGGCTAAAGTCGACGACGAGCCACCGTTGGGCCGTTGGTGGACCGTCAGCTGGGAACTGCCGACGGTAGCCACCAGCGGGCCGCTGGCGTTGTGTTATCTGGGGACGGGATATGGAAACAGGGCAGGGTATGGAAGAAGAAAAGAAAAAGTGGAAAGAGCTGGGTGAGGGTACAGGCACTCGAGTTATAAAACGCCCCTCCTCTCGGGTTCCTTGGTATATAAAAAGTCTCTACATTACAGAAGCCAGAGAGGAGGGGCGTTTTATGACTCGAGTGCCTATGGGTGAAGGGAGCGGACTGCCAATAGGGAATACCTGGTGGAGGTACAGCTCACGTGTTGACTTCGAGGAAATCGTATAGGGGCCTGGTGGGTATTACTCTAGGTCAACACGTACGCAATTTTCACATGACGCCAGAGATAACAGAGCTAATTAACGTACGTCTCATCGGGTTCAATACGGATGTACGGTGTTGGGAATTTTGTGACGCTTTTATGCGCCAAAGACATAATTGGTCAGAGCGTTGCAGTGCGTTCCGTTACGCCATTGTCGGCCCGCTGCATTGAAAAAAAACCCGCTAGAAAGCCTGACGTCGGAATCGAGCGTCTGTGCACTAGCCCAACAGACCAAGAGTCGATCGAGTACCCCTTTCTTGAGAGGAGCGCAAGCTCCACTTGGTTCATAAGAGCTACTGTCCACAGGTGTATCGGACACTAGGCGGTAATCGTTGTGGGCTGGCCCGTGCGGTGGAAACGTATTCTGGCTGGAGTCAGGGCAAAGGCGAGTAGTATAGAGACTGGGGGTACGAGCACAGCAATCTAATACAGCAACCCAGAAAACACACATATACAGGGTGACTCACATGAGTCACCGAACCGCTAGCACCTCCCCCCTATACTATACCATATGAGCCCAGCCCTTCCAGCCCCTATGGTATAGGCCCACTAAAGAGGGCGACAGCAATGTCAACCATCTACAACAGGACCCTGAGGAATAAGCTCTTCTAAACGACTCACGCGCTCTAAAAGGTCCTCATACTTCGATTCCAATTCCCTCACCTTCTCCTCTACACCAGGACCCTGAGGAATAAGCTCTTCTAAACGACTCACGTGCTCCAAAAGGTCCTCATACTTTGATTCCAAATCCCTCACCTCAATCTCAAGGTCCACCTTCTCCTCCCATACATGTTCCACGTCTGCCTGCAGCTTCGCCACCCCCATATGTTCATCGGTGCTCATTTTATACCTCAGCCCGCATATGTTCAACATAACGACGCGTGCCCATAGGCCAGAGTGTCTACACCACCTGGAGCTATCCACCGCTATCCACCAGTCAAAGGGGGAGAGAGACACCTTGTTAACGTGGAGCCCATATATTTTATGGCAGTCACTCCTTAGCATGTTCATTCCGTGGCGAAACTGTTTTTGGGCTAACAGTGACTCCACGTACTGAGCGTGTCGTAGATGCTTCTTCACCACCACCTTCTTCACACCTTTTGCTTTTTTGATCTCATCCCGGCTCGACATCAAGATCGAGTACATCTTAGGGCGCAGACCAACATACTCCTTGATGGGCACGCCGGCACACTCATCCTTCATCTTCCCCAGAACCTTCTTGTTCACCCTGCAGTAGAGACTACGGGAGGGATGAAAGTTGCTAGTGTCAAAGAGATGGGCATCTTCCTTCATGTCAGCATACACGTCAGGCGTGCGTATCTCCATTAGCAGCGAATCCGTATCTGTGTACAACAAGCCAAGGTTCTTGCCGTATCTGGGCTTCATGGTATTATAATAGAAGTCGTACATCAGGTGTTTGGAGAGGTCGAGTATACACATGCCCACATACACCGGGCGGTTCAGTACCAGGTGAGTCTTGTGCATGTGCAGAGTGGCCAGGTCATTATCAAACACCTGATGACGCGCGTAGGCGGGACTTGCAATAAGCCTACGCATTCTTTCTTCTTCCGTAGATCGCACAATCTTGACATTGACCCGCCTGCGGAGGTTCTCCATAGTCTTGCCGAAGACGGAGTTGTTCATTAGTTTGTAGAGGTCTTTCTCAAAGTCGCTGGTGGCCACCTTACGCAGATCCGTATTCATCCGAATGTAAGGCTCCATCCAGGGGCTCTGGTTAAAGACCAATGCTCGATGGATCTTGGTAAGTCTCATCCCCAAAGACAGATACAGCTTGAGGTTCCTGTAGTGCACCACATACTTCTCCTTATTCCGCAGGTTTGGCACCAGCTTTTCAACCTCGCCCAGGGTGCCACCCAACTCGCCCAGGAGGTTCTTCTGATAGATAGACAACCAGTCGTTCTCTACAAGAAGCCGCTCCGGAGCCAGCGGGTAGTCGTTGTGCTCGTCATGAAGTGCAGTAGGATACTCCAAGTCAACCTCAAGTATGTATCCAGTCTCGGCATCATCTGGGTGGTCCTGTATCTGTAGATCCTCCGGCCGAGCCACCCACTCAATACCCGCAGTTGGCAAAGGCTGACTCATAGCCCACCCATACAAATTGTTAGCATCAAGGTACTGGATGTAGCTCGTTGGTTTATCCTGGTCAAAGTCATCCACGAGCGGGTTATTGGCCTTAGCGTGGCGGTGCGACACCATGCTTATACCGCCGAGTAGACCTTTCTCAATGAACAGATGCTTGTCATAGTCGGTGAGTAGCTCGAGTTCCACGCCTGTGCTCTTAAGCAAAGCATCCCATGACAAACCGGGGCTGGTATAGTAGTGGGCCGGATCCAACCCGTACTGCTTAAGACAGGTCTTGCGGAACACCTCAAACACATCTGCCAGGAGCAGTACATCTGTCCGCAGGTACAGTTCATGGTAGTCACCCATGTTCTTACACCCGAACACGCTCCAGACCTTTTGTGCATGGGCATAGTCTACAGCAGATATACCCTCCTCAGAGAGCTTGCTGTAGAACTCCTGGATTGGCGGCAGAGGGGAATCAAACTTATCCGCCGCTTCATCTGGTCTGGCTCATATTCCGTGGTCACAGCAAAGGCATCTGGGTTGTTAGCAGACACCAGCTTATCAAGCGAGGCCAGGAGAAACTGTGCACTGTCAATGAAGCGCAACTGTCCAAGCGACAGGGAGATATATTTCTCCATGTTGTTTGGGATACAGTTGATGTTCCCCTCCACTTTGCTTATACCCTGCATCAAGAGATGGGAGTCGTAGCCCCGCAGGTTATGCAACACCACAGGGATGGGTGTTGTCTTGGGACTCAGCCGAAGTTTCAGGTTACACACGTTATGGGCTGGCCCTCTGTACAAGCCTGTTATATGGCAGTGATCGCGAACAGAGTCACAGCCCAGTTTTTTCTTGCACACATGACAGTGAGTTGCAGCCTTATGTGCCCTTCTATCCTCCCGAGTCATCAGCATAGGGACAGACTTGGACAGAACTGCTTTGATCTTTTGCTCCTCCTGCTGCAGAGCCTGTAAGAACTTCTCCACAGCATCGCTTCCTCTGTAAACCACGGGGGATTCGGTCTTACCGTCACAATGAACAACCACATAGCCGTAGCCGCATCCTTGGTGTTCCTGCGTTCTCTGCGTGTTGCTCTTACCAGGATTAAGCGCAGGACCCGGAAGTTTCACTGTGAGCGCTTCAAAGTCAGCATAGATGATGTAGGGTGCAGCAAGCTGTTTCTGCCAGTTCTGGAAGGATAATATGATCTTCCCTTCCTCAGGCATATCCACTCGCACAGCAGTTTGCCCTATCCCCATACGCTTATGCGCCAGGAGCAGACTCTCTGAGGTATATCCATGCAGACATAGCTCACAGAAGAACTTGCGCTCTTTATGTTTCGTCTGGTCATACAGCAAGCGGTTCAGGTCTTTGATTTGCGTGTGATGAAACTTGCCGTCCTTCTCAATCAGCATGAGGTTTATACGGGTACCAGAGTGCTTACTGATGCGGTGTACGATAGTGGTCATCCCATCCCAGCCAAAAACGTTCAAGGATAGGTTAGCATGCTTTTCTATCTTCTAAACATGCGACACCGGTGTAGGATATTCTACACCTGCACCCTCCAGCAGATCTAAGAGCCACTGAATGTTATATTTTGATGGTCGCTGTGGGTTCTTGGCTACCGGGTGCAGAGCGGCTACAACAGCCCATAGAATGCAGAAGTCGTCCCAGTTCTTTACATTTATGATGGCCTGCTTAGCCGCCAGCGCAGCCGGAAGTCGTAGGTAGGAGCCACCCTTCAACGGTTGGTAGTTGGCAATATCAATCCACAGAGTTGTGACCGCCTCAAACTCCCAGCCAGAACCTTGGTTGGTCCACTTCTCCAACCGCTCTTGGATATTAACAACACTCTGGTCCAACGCAACATCCATGTCTTCTGAGGAGAGAACCACCTGCTGCTTATTACGCAACACAGGCTCAAAATACTCAGTGCTGTCATCATCGGCGTGCTTGGAGAGTCTTACCTTAAGGGCAAACTGACACTTGATTCCACCTAGCTCTTCTAGCTCACCAGTCAAAACTTTATACATCTTCCGACGCATGCCCTTAAAGAACATCATAAGGTCCGAGCTAAGGGGGTGAGACTCAGGAACGTTCATCACCCATCCACGCAAATAGTTTTTAACAGCCCACTTAGTCTTCTTGAAGGCAAGACACGCTGTGGGGACTGGGGACTGGGTTGTGGGGATGCGTGGGGCAGGGAAAGGTCTGCGTGGGGCAGGGACTGATCTGCGTGGGGCAGCAGTGGGGACAGGGGTGCGTGCCATCCCAGCCTTTAATCTAGCCAACATCTCCTTGTATGTACGGTCATATTCATTACGCACTTGGAGTGCTTTGAGTGCAACCTTAGAGCGTGGATAAGGAGGCTTAAAACCGTGAATTGAAACATAATCGTTTTGGGCTTCACGTGCCCGCTGATTATGAGTCATGTTTACTATACCGTTCCATTAGTCTAAAAGAGAATTCGTTGATACACAAAAGGCAATGACAATACAGCGAGCGGACTTTGACCTACGCAGTAAACAACCGTCTCTGACAAGGTGCCACGCTTCGTCGCACATAGGCCGGACCGCCAAACCATGTTGTTGACAGTGCCACAAGATTTCTATTTTTTATACAGTGGGGAATCCCCGTTCAGTGGCGTCGACTGGCGAGTCAGTGTCCCCAGCTATAGGCCGTTGTGAAGCATTTTTTTTCTTTTGACAAAGACGACTTTGGTTGACTTTATCGAACCCACAATCCATACACAATCCTACCTTATTATTTTTTATAGCCTTCTGACAACCCGTGCAAAGACGATTAATGACACCATGTTTTATCTTATATCTGTGTAAATTACAAAACTCTTGCTCTTGCGTACAGGGCCTGTTACAGGGGTCTTTCTTCCCGAGTAATATCCATGGGCACTTATTGTCAGATCCTACCATTGTTATATATATAGATATCTATTAGTCTAATTGATAATACCGTCTGGCGGCAACTGGGTATCGGACGGCACCACAAGCAACTCCTCTACAAAGCCACGGAGAGGTCTATCCAACAAATAGTATAGTACAGGTTCACCAGATTTAGTGACAGAGCTTCCAATCTGGTAAACATTGAGTGACCACACAGGGTCAGTGGCCCGCCGACACTGGTCTTGCTCTGCCTCACCAGGCTGGTAGAGGTAGCGAACGCCAACATCAGAGGGAAGCTTTTGCTCTTTGACACCCAGAGGGCGCCCTGGTACGACTGCAGATGGCTTTTGTGCAACTCGTTTTGCCTTTATAGCATCTTTAGGTTTTTTTCCAGTCAAGCGGGTCACCTCATTATTTATCGCAGAGACTACAGCCTGCAGTCGAGAAACCCACTCAGTCGATCGTTTTCCAGTATCCCTTAACTCTACGGCATACTGGTGACCAAAGAGTCGCTCAGCCAGGGTTCGGTTAAAGCGTTCCACTATACCCTGATCTCGATGGATATTCACACGGCCACGTCTGACTGATACTCCATGTTTTACTAACAGCTGTTTCGCTGCACCCATAAACTCCCGTCCGGGGTCCACCTGAAGTAGTTTAGGCCACCCCAGCGGTCCTCGCTTGTATATCCTCTCGAGTGCACCTGCGACCTCCTTAGCCTCTTTTGTAGTCAATGGCTCAGCCAATTTGTAGCGCGAGGCCACATCAACCAATGTTAGGGCATACTTGTAAGTGCGGCGCTTCACAACATCATGAGGAAGAAATAAGAGATCGGCTTGGTGCACCTCATTAGGGACAGGGACATCAAACTTTGGTTTCGGAATGTGTTTTGGCACTGGCAGGTAGATTTGCCATATAGCTTGCTTTGTTAGCCACCCCCTTGCAACTTCCTCAGAAACCCTCGCTTCTGTTGCAAGCTTCTTGATAGCTGTTATGCCTTTCCAGTAGCCCTTAGGACTATAGTAGATCTTTTGCATGCGACGATCCATATACAGTAAACGCTCGAGGCTCCAAATAACCTACTTAGCAAGCCTGTATGCAACCAGCCCAGTCGCAGCCATACCCAGTATAATGAACGCCACCTCATGCCCCCTCTGTTCATCTGAGGGCTCGTAGAAGTCTGAAAGCTGCGGCTCAGAGCCCAACGGGTCGACGGTTTTATTCGTAATCAGGGAGTACTCACGCATAGCCTCGTCCGCATCCCTAAAAGTATGCTCGGCATGTCCCTGGCGGCGCAGTTGCTCATTGATGAAGTCTAAACGCTCAGTTCTCTTCTTGGCCCATGCTGCCTGAGCAGATTGAAGCTGCTCGATTGCCATATCATGACGTTTACGTTCCGCGTCCACTTGGCTGTCTCGTAATTTAGAGAATAAAAAGTTGCTCCCAGAGAATGCAAGGGCGTTAACAAGAGCACCCCCAACAAGTAGCACGAGTGTGGCCATTACTTCAGTATATCAACTGGTAAGATTCCTTGTTTAATTAGCATATCCTTTGTGGCCATAGCTAGTGATACATCGGCAACAACCATAGCCAGGTCCTGTGGGGTGAAATCAAGACGTGGCACCCCACCACCCAGAGCCATCTTAGCAATGTTGGCATAACCTATTGAAATACCGGAAACAACTACACCGTGGTACAGAGCGTTGATGAGCAATTTTCCATCAGTAATTGGTGTTGTCATCTTATTCCAAATAAAACGGATCCTTTAAATGAGCGTCCGCAGGCTTTTGTACCACAACCTGTTTAGGGTGTGAGGCTACCATCTGGTGCCTGTAGCAATACAATGCTAGTCCAAACACACCAACACCGCCGACAACCAAAGGTGCAGCCCATGTTGGCCATGCCCACCTTTCCAGAGGTTTGCTCGTTGATATTGGCTCGACAGCTTCGTCTCTACCATCTGTAAGCGCTGCCTTAGCCTCTCGGAGCTCTCTCAGAAGCTTATTTTGATTGGCTTTTCGAGCTGCAGCACCCTTTCGTCCTGCCGCAACCCTTTTAGCGTTTTTTGTCACTGACGTTATCTCCACCGGTGTTGTCTCCCCTTGATTCGTGTTTGTTTCTTCCATGTTTACTTACTAAATTTATTTGTCCAATTGACAGCTCTTAGTAAGAACCTGTTATAGCGTAGCTAAGCACATGCTATAGCGGAGTTAAGCACATGCTATAGCGGAGTTAAACACATACTATAGCAAGGAAGTGGTGTCTTCCTCTCCACCGGCCCCTGTTGTTTCGGTGCTTGTTTTTCCAAATTGACAGTGCTTAACTGTTGTTAAAGCCGCAGTTAAGGGAGCTAAAAACATACCATAGCGATGATATAGCTCACAAGTGGCAGTGCTTAGCGCGTGTCCAACAAACGGGTCCGTCTCGAGGTCTGTAATTAGCCTTGGCTGGTGTTCTGGTGGGATTGGTAGAAACATACAAGCAATACCTGAGTAAAGCTGTAGCAATGATTGACCTAGAGTGCGCGTCATGCTAGCGCCTAGCCGAGCCTCGTATCTCACATACAGCTTTATGATCTCTTCATCAGACATTGATTCAACCTGGTCAATTGTAATGCGCTCCAAACCAAGGTACTGACGGGCCTGACAGCCGGCTATGACGGCAGCAAGCTTATCTCTCTTAGAAGACATATCTACGCCAGGTGTGCAACTAGGTTCCGCTCCCCCAGACTTTGTCTCCACTAAGCTAGACGAGTCCTGTTCAAGGAGTTTATCAATAATGGTATCAGGATCCATGAATATATGTATACACCTTCGAGCTTCAAAATACTGGACCGCTACCCAGATGAAGAAACCTAAATTGATTACTGAGGCAGTGGCTGCTATCAAGGCCAATATCACTTCAATTGACGGCATATGCAGTAGGCTGATCAGTCTTCAGCAGCAGTTTTGCGTGCTTGGTCTTTGCTAGTAGTTGGCGTACTGTGGCACGTTCCTCCTTTGTTGGAATTACATCATTTTCACGTAAGGCGTCTTCAAACGAGTCACGGTCCTTGGTGTGAAAGAGCACCATCCAGCGAGTCTGCTCACGTAAGTCCTTCAGCACAGAGTTGTACTTTTGGCTGAGGACCCAGACACTTTGCTGCGCATGGCGGCCGCTAAAAAGCCAGTTCGGGTATAACATGTCTTTCTTCTTGGTTAGGGCCTTTGTTGCGGAACAGTCATCAATAATGTACAGGGTTGGCTCGCCCTTAAAACAATGGTAGAAAGCCCTCAGATGGTCATGGAGCCGCTCCCCTGGATCAACCACGTACACCTCTGAATCATCCCACACCCATGACCGCGTCTGATAGGCCTCGTTGAAACGTATAGTAGGGCAGAGGATTACAATATGCTAGAAGGCACCGAAGAAGGGCCCTTCAAGTAGGTCGAGGATGAATGCGGTTTTCCCACATCCTGTCTCAGCGTGATTGTAAAGGCCAGCCGTGCTGTCCCTGGGACAATGACGTCGGCTGCGCCTAGATTGGGGAAGCGAACCAGCAGTTGTTGGTTCTGGTCAACAGTGCTTGGATTGTTTGTAACGACTACAGACTGTCGTACGCCCTTTACCCCGAGCGGTTCGAGTATCCAGCGGTGTGGGTTTAGTTTGCGTCCGTAAGTACTCGTCATGTTGAATGCTTAATTACACTTATATCTTTAACACACAGACATGGAGTTTGATAACCCAGGATTTGACGATGCAGATGAGGAGGGGGCTATGGGATGGGAGAGTAATGAGACTAACTTTGATGATGAGGAGACTAACCTGATTGACGAAACTTTAGATACGTCGAGTACGATTATTCCACCTTGGGCTATTACTGAAATGCCTGCGGGGTTAACAGAAGATCAGTTGGGTTCCAAAGAAGAAACTGAAGTCTTAGTTACGAGGTGGGAGAAGGCAGTATCTAAGCATGGGCTGCAGGCCACTCTGGAGTTTAGATCGTCTCAACAAGGTGACCTTTGGGTTAAGTGGGGCCGAGAATAGAAGCTTCTGAAATGGAAGAACAATCCCAACAAATTCCTCTCTCCTAGGAGTATCCTAGATTACGGTGGTACACAGCTTGCTCGGGCTCTTGGAGTGACCCCTGAACTATCCACAATGGCAGCAAAAGCCCTACAAGGCGTTGACCAAGCTGCTGCTAATGCGGAAGCTGCACTTCCAAAGTTAGAAATGAGCAGCCCCCAAGCCGTGACAGAGCAAGGTGGTGTGGAAGAAACAAGCTTCATAGAGGGCGTTCATAACGCCATAGAAGACCTAGGTACACAAACAGACAACGAACTACCATTCAGAGAGCTTATGGGGCTTGATAAGGCTCTACAGACCCAGAGGGGTGAGCTGGTCAACAACCTAGCTAAGATAACTAAGATAGAAAGGAATATAAAACATCGGGAAGCTAAAATGGCAAGCCTGGAGGAGGAAGGGAGGGGTGATAGTCGAGCATGGAGATTCCAAGCAAATGAGCTTGCAGAGCTGCAGGACCTGCGGCGTGTCCGTGTTGAGGCTGCCTCTGTAAACCGTGAACGTCTGCGAACCCAAATTAACCGCATCAGGGAAACGATCAACAGACTTCTTAACGAGGACACAACGCTAGCTGAGCGTGTACGCACTCTGTTCCGAGAGCAGGGTATAACAATAGCCTCCATACTAACTGCGATTGGATTGGCAATCTCGACCCTGGTAGTTGCTTTGACGGGCGGAGGGAGCACTAGTCTAACCCCGGCACCAACGCCGACACCAGCTGATAAGCCTGGTTTAAAGGAATGGATTAAAAAACAGCTGAACTCCTTGTCAAACGTCCTGAAGAGCCTAGCCGGTAAGGCAGCAGCTGCCCTTCCAGGAATCATTGGCTCCATCGTATCATGGCTGCTTACGTCAGCTGCAAAGGTGGCTGGTTGGATGGCAGAACATGTATGGGCCACAGCTGTGGCGGTGGGGGAAGTTATCCTCCTGATACTCCGTGACTTACTACGTAGAAAACCAAAGCACAGATAAGCCTATAGCGATTCCGCCTATAATAAGAGCGGTTTTCTCATCCTCGTGCGCCACGCAGACCGGTCTCGTCCATAGGGGCCGGCCCTGGAGAGGGGAGTTCCATATCTGTATCTGGCGGAAAGTCAAAGCTTCCTCTATCCGGAACCACCGGAACCGAATTGACATCAGCATTGCTGCCTATCTGCTGCTCCTCAGTTGCAATGGTAATCAGATTGTTGTACCCAGCAACGTCTCCAATGGCGAGGCTCATATCAGAAGGAGCCATGTACAGGCCCGTTCCAAACACATAATCAATCTTTGAAGAGGCATTCTGGAGGACGTTCTGATACCGTCGGATAGATGACGGAATATCCACTGGGGAGTTGATGGCATCCTCAACGTTGGCCTGAAATTGCTTTTGAGCATCAAAGGACGTTCCAACACCTAGTATCTCTGAGCGGGTCTGCGCCTGAGCCTCAAGAATGGCCCATACATAGGTCCTGATGCTGTCGTTAATTCGCTCAACGCCGGTTTGTGTAAAACCCTCAGACGTGTCCAGTATGAAGGTACTCCAGGCCTCGTCTGCTTCAGGTCCCTGTGCTAGATGTAAAACAGCACCCATTCTCTCCTGAAAGGATTGTAGGTTTTTCGCGTGAGCAAAACCTGGCTTTGTATCCTTTTCCGCCTCAAAGGCCATCCGTGTAGGGTCATAACGAACGTTTCGACCAGTAACCT
This sequence comes from Urechis unicinctus, assembly GCA_034190875.2. NCBI lineage: Eukaryota > Metazoa > Annelida > Polychaeta > Xenopneusta > Urechidae > Urechis > Urechis unicinctus. Next base: position 23,332,789 of record CM067344.1, read on the forward strand.
TGACGACACTCCCGTAACCATTCGCATCATGTGCATATAAGAAACCAAGACCACTATTAGCTACGGTTGCCTTCTGGCGCCAGTCTGTGTTTGGTTGAACACCAAAGTTAGTGCAGAGTCTCTCATATGCCCTCTTGTCATATGTATTGTTATAGGGGTCATAGGCATGATCCTGAGGTAGAGGCGCTTGCAGTTCTGCTAATAGGCGACGCACTGTGTAATAAAGGTGAAAGGTGTATAGAGCTTTCACGAGTGGAATCCCAGCCTCGAGGTGGTCGTGGGATGACACACCGCAGCCGGATGTTGCACACCACACTGCAAAGTTTACCTGGTTCTGCCAAAACTGCATTGGATTTGTCAACCAGTCTTTTACTACTTTGTCCGCTGTTGTTACGGTGGCACCCTTATAGTTACTGAATAGATCAGGAAACTTTGCTGTGAATGTACCACCTTTGTTAACAACTTGAATTGTTTGTCGGGTTAGTTTATCTCCCACACCATATGAGGCTGGATACACCCCGCCCGCTTTATATGTAGCTTTTCTATTGAAACTAAAGGCTTGTTTATTCATAGTGCTATGTATCACACTCTGTCAAATGTTCAAAGCGGCGACGCTGTGTCCCTGCAAAATCCTATTGACAACACTGCTGGCGGTCTATGTGTTGGCCTAAGGTCAATCACGTATACTGTGGGCTGGTACAATCTCGAATCAAACGAGACCATTCAATGGCAGTCAAGAACTTCAGAAGAGGGAGGAGCTGTCCAATTAAAACCTGGTCTCTGGAGTTTCAGCCTTCTTCAGCAGCAGATTACATCAATAGGTCTTAGTTTAGAGGTTAATGCTGCAAATGGGGTTATAACCCTCACAATTCCTGATAATGGGGCTGCACGCATATCAGACGGTGTGTTAAAAATGTTGGGTCTTGATGACGGTCAGGGTAGGCAATTAATTCCTTCAGGTACTTACATAGGTGACCGGCCCATCAACTTTAGCATCTTTAACACAATTTATGTTCACCTCAATCAAGTCAGCACCACGCACAACATGCTAGATGGTGCGCCCACTACGCTTCTTGAAGTTGTTGGTTTAGAGGGTGGCTCTTTCGGTGATATTATAACCACGAACATCGCTAATCCTGTCTGTAAGCGTGTCACTAGCGGAACAGTGCATGAGTTAAAGGTTCAGTTATGCGATAATAAAGGAAGGCTATTGGATAACCACGACTTACCTGTTAGCGTTGTTCTTGAATTTACAAGATGTCAATAAAAACGAGTATTTATGGACCTAGGCAAAAACCGGCAAGCACTGTGCGTGGTGCTGACCTCTCGGAATATGCCACAAAGACCTATGTATCTATTGGTGACTCACAAAAAATAAGTGCCGTAGGGGACACAATGGAAGGGGATCTTAATATGGATGGCAACATGATCACGGGACTTCCTACGATAGGCCTTCCATCCTCTGGAGGACAACCAATGTCATACCAAAACACAATAGATCTGGTAACTACCGCAGCCAATTCACGCGTTAGTAAACAAGGTGATGATATGTGCGGAGACCTTGAAATGGGAGATAATAAAATCGTTCTGTTGGGAGACCCAATATCGCCTAAAGATGCTGCTAATAAAAAGTATGTTGATGCACAACACAGACAGCATCGCAGGGACCTGAGAGAACACATTAACTCCCAAACAAAACATCTCATTACTATTTGGGCAGAAGCAAGTGGTGCTCTTCGCAGAGGATATGAGTGGTCGTTTGGCCATGGGGCTAGGGGTCGAGACTCACAAGACTCAAGCTGTGGATATACCATGTTACGTAATGGCAAGATCATTCGTATGGGGTTGTCTTCGGGTGTTGGTGCTGATACTGGTCCTATAGCAGTCGTTCCTGTTATTAATGGAACGAATCAAGTGGTAGGAATAAGTAAGCCTGCTAACCAACGGGCTGTTGTAATAACTTTAGACCAGCCTTTACAGCTAGAACAAGGCAACGTTATTAACTTTTATACAACCACACAAAACAGAGGGGCGACTTGGTCTGTAGCTTCACTCCTAATTGAACTTGATATATAGACTTATGTATACAAAGACAGTATGAAACAACAACCAACGACTGCACCGTTAAATCCGGAGCCTCCTCCATGTGGTCTGGGGCACTCCTATCGGCTAAATGAGATCAGTCTTAAGAAGCAATACCTTGAGAAAGAAATTGAAAAATATGGTGCGATGTACAAAAAAATATAGGTGTGCAGTAAACTCAGTGGACGCTGTAGACACTGCTTTAGTTGCTGTGGGTATGTGTCTTGGCGCAAGTGGTGCAGGTGTAATGTCTACAGTAGTTGCCATTCCTATTGCCACAGTGTTGGGTGCTACTGGAGCCGCTTGTGGGCTACTTGTAATTGCTGGAAAATTCATCAGTCGGCGGCTGACCATTAAGTTGAAAAAGCATGACCAGATCCGCATTCTCGCTCAGAGCAAATTGAATACCACTGCTGACATTGTATCGGCGGCGCCTGAAGATGGGTATATCTCAGATGATGAGTTTAAGCTCGTTTCGGTCGAGATCACGAAATATAGTCAAATGAAAAGTGACATTAAAGCAAAATGTTTGAAAGCGGCAGAATCGCCCCCTAGACCTGCTAAGGTATGACCCTGACAGTCCATTTGAAGAGTGGGGGTTGTTAGATATAATGGAAGCGGCGATGAAATCTTTCTGCAACGATCATACTGTAGTCAAACAAAATACGGACCAGTGGGAGACCACGAGGAAGGGCTGCGTTGGAGGAAGTGACTACTCCTCTATCATAGGGAAAAACTACTTCAGCAGCTATAGCAAGAAGCTGACAGAAAAAACTAGCAACGAGGGTGTTCGCTTTAGCGCACCCTGCCTCTGGGGTACGACTTTTGAGGAGGTTGCAATTGCGGTATTGGAGAAGGTGTACGACACCAAGGTCTACGGAAATAATATCTATATTGAGGGCGGCGCGACGGCCTACTCTCCGGATGGCTTTTGTGTGCTCCCGATCCGGCGGGCTGGAGTGGATGCTGTCTGTCTGGGGCATCCTGAGGAGGTTGTACTGCTCGAGATAAAGTGCCCCTACACTCGGAGTCCTGGGAGGGTGATTCCGAATATGTATAAGCCTCAGGTTCTGCTGGGTCTGCACCACAGTCCGGTGGCGACCATCGGTGTGACTGCGTTTTCAGGTTGTGCTCCTTTGAGGACCTGGAGAGGGCTGAGGTGTATAACCAGGTGTATCACAAGGATCAGAAGAAGTATAAGGAGATGGTGGCTTGGGGGTGGTTGTCCATTGAGGGGCTTGAAGACGGCGACTATAGTGCGAACGGGAGGTTTGATAGTTGCCTGGGCTTGGAACAGGAGCATCACGGTCCTTGGTTGGAAAGACCGAGTGGGACCACAGAGAGGCCGACGGGGGCTTTCTACTGTTGGAAGCTCTTTACGATGAGATTGATAACCGCTCGTCCCGATCCCGACTTTATCCAGAAGAACGACGATAAGGTTGCCCAGTTTATACAGGACCTCAACCGCGTGAAAAATGGAACTTACAGCGACGGTCACAGATATTTATCACTCGATGGCCTCTATGGTGACTAACTACTGGTGTGGGCCTATACCATAGGGGCTGGAAGGGCTGGGCTCATATGGTATAGTATAGGGGGGAGGTGCTAGCGGTTCGGTGACTCATGTGAGTCACCCTGTATATGTGTGTTTTCTGGGTTGCTGTATTAGATTGCTGTGCTCGTACCCCCAGTCTCTATACTACTAGGCGTATTATCAACATATATCGGAAGCGGAAGTTGTCCCACAGATCAGCGAAAAACGTCACATTATGACGATGACGAGGGAAAGTAAAACCGAAACTTTGGGTTTCTCACGTCTCCAGAACAGAAACAACCAACAATTGCTTTGTCTGTATAAATAGAACTCGCAGTTGCAGCATTCGGCTTCTCTAAGCAGTAATGGGAAAGAGAGGGAATTACAAGAAGAACAAGAGAAAAAATAAGAAACGCAAAGAACGAGCCAAGGCCAAGTCTACCGACGACAGTGGTACATCAAATCAACACACAGGTAGCTAACTGCACATAGAGGGTCGATCTCCTGCGCATCGGCTTCTGCGCAGGCTGGGATTCGCCTCTGCAATACTCAGATCGCTTTGGGGCAAATTCGGGCCATTGCGCGACGAAATATTATTACGAAATGTCATCTCTTAAATGTTACAAAAACATTTTCTGTTGTGTGTGATTAGAATAACAATAATCATTTTGTTATGAAAAACCATTTTATAGGCCCAATATGAGGCATTTATCGGAAAACATAGTTCCGCGGACGTTTCATGGCTGTAAAGCGTTTTTAAAAATGGCGGCAGTCAGATGTGAGAAGAATTTGTTAGCGAAAATCGACTGAAAAAAGCAATAGAGAGTTTCAAGCCGGGATTTGAAATGACAGACACGCAGCGTTGTTGCTAATCTACCAACGGGGTATGGGAAAAGCCTGATATACCATTTTCTCCCATATTTGCTGCCCCCCCCCCCTGCCCTGATGGGAGTTCACATGTTTTATGGAAAAAATAAAAAGACACACAACCAAAATAAAAAAAAATTTGACTGCTAATGTTAGAATAAGATTTGCCAAAATTTAATACTTGTGACAATTTAGTCTATTCTGGATGTTATGGATGTATTTGTACGGCCAACCATAAAGTAATGTCACCATGGGCCAACCGAGTAATTACTAATATTATCTAACAACACCGCACTTTTATAACGAAACGTTTTTTTTGTGTGTGCAGATGGTATTCTTCCTGCTGCATCCTGTAGTCAGTCAAGAGATTCAACCCCAGATTACACCAAAGCGCACAATGTAAGATATCTGAAGCCTTTCTACTTCATGCTGACAATCTTTTATTCAACCATTATTGTTGAACTTTTTTAAATTTTACCAAATGTAATGAGAATGAGGTCTATTGAAATAAAATTATTGCATTTAATATCCATTCCACTTTGCTTCAGCTTGAACAATCTCCCTCAACAGACCAGCTTAACGATGACCAGACTCATATATCAGCCCACCCTCCAAGTGATGCCTCAGTGGAATTTTTGTTCCCCACAGATGATTCTGCTGTTTCTAGTGAAGGTCATTGCTGCAGAGACATCTGTCCAGATTACATTGCAGTTGTTCAAAATGTTGTCTTTATGGTCTGGCTTTATGTCAAGCAAAACAATATGGACAGATTGATGAAGATATGTCAGAGATATGGTGTTACTATATTTGCTGAAGTGACTGACTCAGAAACTTGTAACCTGCTAGTGAATCAGCGTGTTGAGAAAATTGATCGTGTGGGTCGGGAATTGGAGGATTTGTGCAGTTGTACTTCAGTCAAACTTCAGACGGTAGACGTATTATCGCATAGTGGAACCATGCAGCTGCTTGCTATTCATGAGGTACAGCTCATGTACCCCAGTGTTCTTATTAGGACTGCTGGTCAGGAGATTTTTTTTGTGGGTAAAAAACTATTGGTCCAAGAAGCAAAATATGATTATGAATCTTTAATAAGTCAGTGTAAATTGAACAGATCTGAAGCACCGGTGGCAATTAGAGGAAAAGGGGTGCATCATTATTCTGATGAACAAGAAAATTTGTTTGATAACCAAAGCAATGAAAGATTTTTGAAAAATACTGATCTCTATAGCAAAGGTTGTCAGCATGATGCAGATGGTATGAATTTTCTGGAAGGTGCTGTTGGTTCCAGTGATAAACCAGAATATGATGCTGTAGATAACACTGTAACTTCGCAAGATGATCCCCAGAAAAACTTGTGTCCCCAAAAGGAACCTGCTGTTGTCCGAGGCTATTGTCCAGATCATAAAAAAGAAAGAAAGCCAACGAGGATGATTAAAAGTGATAGCAGCATTTAATTTAATAGCATATTTAAGGGAAAAGAAATAATTATGCAGTTAAGGATGGCGCAGAATCAACTTGATATTCAAACATTTTTTCATAGGTTGTGGGCTTGTGCTTTGTTCTTAATAGCTATTTTAGCTTTCAGCAGTACATAACCCAAAAATCTATCGTGCCCTGGCCTACCCTCCTACTCAATTTGTTCGGTACAAATTCCCTTGACTTGGTGTTGTACAATGTTATCAATTGCTAGTTATTGCATATCCCTTACTGTTACTTCTGATGTTCATCCATATTCTTGATGTGAGTGTAGAGCTGTAAAATATCCATATAAAGAAAAATCACCCCAGCACATGAGTCATTGTCTGTGTGTTTCATAGCATAAATGGCCTTATCTATTTAAAAACATGAATATATAATAGAGAGATATTTCTTTGTTTTTATCATTTTATAACCATTACATTGAATGCTGTGATGTGAAATAAATTGTTCTGATACAAATATTGCAACTCATTTTAAATATTTCAAATAGGGCATGAGGAGGCGTTAAAAGTCAGATGAGCAAGAATAGTGTTGGGACTAGCCAGATAAATAACTCCAGGAGTAGAGTTGCTTATTGGTTTTATTGAGTATTCAACAATGAAGCTTCACTGGGATCTCGGTCAGAATCTCGTTTCTGGACTAAAAATATCTCTTCTCTTGGCAAGATCAGTCTCGTCAAAATGATATGAGCAGGATGGTTATATAGTTCTCCCGGGAGTTGGATTCTCCTGAGGCCCCTAACCACCCATGCCATTGGACCATGGCATGGGGTGCAGACTCGTTAGCCATTAACCAATGGGTGCAGGCCATATCATGCTGATAATTAAGGGGAAGGGGCAGGGGGAGACTTAGCTACAATAGTATCATAACATCACATGTATGTAAAAGTGTCATAGACATGCCTTTCCTCATGCAGAATCTTCGTGGAAAATTTAGATTGATATTTACTTATATTAAACTATTTACATGATAGATGGGTTTGCACACTTCATTTAATTCATAGAGGGAATTGGTAATGTGCCAATATGTTGAACATGATGCCAAAAGTTCCTCACAATGGAATTAATGAACTGTCTGGTTCATATTTTGTGGGGTCTAAACCACAACAGCTGCAGATTCAAAACCTTTTCATTTTCACCTGGTATCTTTTTCATGGGTATGATTTCTTGGTGATAGAGTTAAGGTTATGTGATATTGCTTTTGGATCAGCTTATCATCCATGATAGATTGCAGGCTTTCCCACACAATTATACCTTTTATACGAGAATACTTGTATTTGTGGAGAATCCGTTATGATCAACTCCATGGAAGTTAGAAATTCATTCACCAGATGGCGATCGATATGTTTATTTATTTCCTGATTTTGGTTCTGATGTTGCACAGGAGATCGCAACACCAAGACATGTGAATAAGTTCGCATCATTTCAGTTGATCTCGGCATTCGGAGGTAGTCATACGGAAAGGGATTATTCTGTGATATCCTTCATGGTTTGGAGGTACTTAAATTATATCCTTTTTTTGTCATATTAAAACAGACTGAGTGTCGAAACAAGAGACAATCTTGCTGGATTGACTTGTTTTTTTGACATTTGTCTATTTTGAAAAATAACTTCGCTCCTGACAGCATCCTCGCTATTCACTGTTTTCGGCCTTTCTAGACCGCGATGCTGATGTAAAGGGGCTCGAACCCTTGAATGTACCCAAAAGGTCACATTCGATACAGGGCGATACGCCGATAGAGCATTAAACAGGTAGGGGGCTACCCTCGATTGAAGTGATGCACTCCGAACGAAGTGAATTCCCTTCGATTGAAGTGATTTAAGTCACAAAGCGTGTGCAACAAGTGCGGTTGAATATTCAGCCATTATTGTAAACGAAAACTGAAAAACAAGTACCAGATTACCAATACCATTGCCAAACATTTACATTTTTCTGTATTATTTACCTGGTAACAGGGTAAGACATAATCAATCAATCAGGCAGTGGAGGGTGCAAATGGGTGTTTTCCCTGTTGTGTGGGGATGGTCCCAATATTTTTAGTGCTATGACCCCCATCCCTAGAAAAAGGCATCATATCCCGGTGTTGTCTGTCCTTGTCAACTGCAATAATAGCAATTATTTAAAGACTGATACTCTATCAGTCTATGATCTCCCCTAGTAGTGATGTAGGTAAACTGGTCAACTTTAAAATGTTTCATTCTGTCACTGCTGTTTTTTGTTTCAGTTTAAGTTATTATGGCTGAGCCTGAGAAGCAAATCCAAAAAGAACCCCAAAGGCAAAGTCTAGCTTAATTAAAAAATATGTATTGACAGTTCCAAGTTACATATCCAATCATGGATGCTTTTAATATGTTTGAGGTGCATGCACCAATGATCTTCCTAATTATCCCCTGAAGTTGAAGTCTTATTAACTGATGTTTGTTGAATAGAAGAGATCCAATGTGTCATTTTGTAGTTTTAAGTGTTGTATTTTCATTGCCATTGACATTTCTTAGTTTTCACCATTATAAGCTGATGCATCAAGGATATCTGTAAGGTGATGATTTTGACTTTGGACCTTTTTCATGGCATAAAATGGAAAATGGTAAACATATTTTCACACCTAATGACAGGGGTAGACACTAACTTCCAGCATTCACTTGTCCTGTAGGACAAATGAAGGCAATTTCTACTTGTCCCATGTGAAATCTACTTGTCCCATAAGACATGGAAGTTCACGTTGTATGGTCGTTTTAATCGATATAAGCAACAAAATCTTATATACAAAATTTATTGCGTTTATATTTTTTTATCACAATCCATCATCATCAAAATCATCAACAAAAATATCTAAACATTTTCTTCGTCATCACCCACACCAGTTGGACCTCCTAGCAACTCAAATGACATCATAGCAACATACATAACATCCTTACAATACACACAGGCATACCACATCTCAGCAGAACACACACAACATCTCAGCAGAACACACTCACAACCTCCTGACATTCAACACACATGACTTCACAGCAGCACATACACAACAACCCAAATAGGACCACACTGCACACACAACCTCCTATCTTATATCAAAAGTTTATTGCAATAAAAAATTCATCACAATCCATCATCATCAAAATCATCACCAGAAATATCTAATCATTATCTTCGTCCTCACCCACGAAAAGGCTTTGATACCGTCGCATACGTTTCCCCCCATTCAACCACAGTTGTACAGCTCTGCTGGGATTATAGTCATCCACTAGTCAAGGTCCCCCAGCCTGATGGCTGCGGGCGCTGTTTACATGTTACTGATATTCAATAGTCTCGCCTTCAGGTCTGGGAGACCATAATGTGTTGAACTGGACAGGCATCCCAGATTTGGGATGCTCCAATCACAAGCCGTGTCTCTCGGTCTCTCTCGGTATTCAATCGGTACTTTTGATAGTCGTTTCCGTCTCTCATTGGTCTATTCTACAAGTTCCGAAGAACTTGTCCAACCGGCCGAGTGATTTTTATGAGCCGGGCACACATTCTACGACACTCCGATTTGTTGTTTCACGCTGAGTGGCACCGTTTATCACACAGTCGACGAGGAAGCAGACACACAGCTGGTTCTTTTTTAACTGACTATCACGTAAACATACTATCGTGCAGCTACGCGATAAAAGCGCTGGTTGTAGTTCCAATTTGAACTTTTGAGACGCCGATAGTTCCAGAAGACCTTCAATGTGTTCTCATTGGATGCAGACCAATTCAATGTCCATGACGTCAAATGGAACCGAAGGGTCGTATCACAAGCCAGTTTCATGAGCCAGGCGCAAAATAAGGTCAATCCGGGTCCGGGTCACACCTTTGTGTTGATTGGTCACGAAGATCAACGAACGTGTCTAATGAATATTCGGACGCGCCACTTTTAGACCTTGTCTGGCCGTAGACTATAGGGCTAGAAGCGTAGCGGAACCCCTAGAGTCTGGGACGCAGACTAGTCATCCACTGACGGCCCACATATCGAAATGGCCATCAATCATCATCAATGAATCATTTCCGGGTGCAGGGAGGAACGCCAGTCAGTCTATCCATCGTTTCATGGTTTGAAACCCCCTTTCACAAACAGCGCTGGAGGCAGGTAAAGTTAAAAATATATAAAAAATCTGTGAAATGTTTGGGAAACGCTGCTTCAAATTTGGGTTGGTTAGTAAATGCCTAAGCCTTCGTGCCAAAACACAACGTTTTGGCTCGCGCGCTCCTTCATCGTGCGTACCGCGTTAAACGTCACAACGCGCATATATGTATTGTTAAATCAGTAGTGCGTTAAAAATACGTGCCACGAAACTTCTGCAACAATTTTGACCTTACATCACTGTCATGACGCTAGCTATTTATCGAGACGATGCAAACTACGACACGTAACAAGTTCCTCTGTTATCGATTCATCGGGTACTGGTAGAATAAAGCAACTTGCGGTTAAACCGTACATGACTAAGTGAGTCTTAATTACTAGCAGTGAAAGAACTTCACACACACGAAACTGCCGCATGAATCAGTGCTGTACGGTTACTGATTATTCTGTCTTACACGCTCGGCTGCACACCAAAGGACGCTAAACCTTAGTCTTCAAGGCTTCAGTGTTTGCTCGAGATAAGACTCGCGATCGGCGAATTAATTAACATGTCCGGTCGGACAAGTGCTTGGGACTTTTCACTTGTCCCACAAGCAGAACCACCTGTCCCGGACAGGCGGACAACCGTTAATGTCTAGCCCTGAATGAGTACATTTATATTAGCAAAAGTCAGTACAATCATATTCATTTGTTACTTTATAACAGAAGTAAATGTCAGCTAAAGAAATAATTTTCCATAATCACTTAATATGTCATAGAGTGACTTCTAAAGCAAAGTTTCTACCATAGGTTTTGCCATGAATAGAAAGAATTTAGCTGTGTTCCTTAACATATTTTTGATCATTCAATCCCAAATGATAAGCCAATTGAGCTTTTTGATCATCATTAAGATTGTGCTCAGTTTGGGGATCATCCAAAATTATAACTGTCTCTGTTTGGACACCTATATGACTGAAGGAGGGGGTTTTAATCTCTGCTGGCGCTAAAGGGTCAGTGTAACTGTGGTCTCGGTCCATTTTCTCTGGATGAAGTTCTGGATGGTATTCGAGGATTTTTTCGAAAATCCTTAGCAAAATTTTGGCTGAGACTTATGATGATGGGTGCTTGATGACTTTACACTCATCTGCAGCAATGTTTGGGGCTTTTTGAAGTGGACCTCCATCTTCCAGCTCAACTACCCAAAGTTTGTGCAAAGATTCACTCCCACAACGCTTTTTAAAACGCCCAGCCGTAATCAGGGATGAGTTTGTTCCATATCTAACCTGTAAAAGCACAGTTTTATACGTGTTTATTTACTTAGACTTCAAAACTTTTACTGCCTTAAGTGCTGTTGATAAATGGAGAGTTCCTCAGAAAAATCTTCAGGTTATTAAAAAAACAAAAGGGGAAAGATTCGGGCAATATTTAAAAGGCCTTTTTGTATTTAATGCCATAACCATTTATGATATGTACTGTTCACATGTAATCAGATGTTTTGAATAGCCCAACAGACCATCTTGAGGTTTTATTATTGGGTATGATTTTCCAGTGGCACATGTTTACACTCTCGAAAATCACTTCAATCAGAGGGAATTCACTTCGGTCGGAGTGCATCACTTTAATCGAGGGTTGCGAACCACTTGAAGACATGTTATCTACCTATACCCTAGTGGGCAGTATTGAATATCATAAACATGTAAACACAGCCTGCAGCTATATTAACCATAGCAGGTCATGTTTATAATTTCTTGGATATCTTGTATTCGTATTCCATTGATTTATTTCCATATGGATCGACTTCCCAGAAACCTCTTGTATGCATTCTATATTAATTGTCTTCCCTGATCTGTTATTTATTGGTGTAAATGTTCCCAATTGATACCTACATTACATAGTTTTGTTACTGAAATAAAATCGTTCGATCCCGTGTAATGGTACAAAATGCATCATGGTATTTTCAATGGCTGTTTATAGATCAATTCCAACCTTACGTCTGACTGCATGCCCCCGAAGTCGCGTGCTGCTGGCACGTCTAAACACTTGACCAAAAGTCAGCGTCTGGACAAGATGGCGAGGAAGAAGGACGAAAGAGCTGTGAGGACCGCTCACAGGCGAGAACAGCAGGCTCGCAAAGCACTCGGCGATGAACATTATGCCGCCATCGACACTCAGCTTGCCAAGTTAGGGCTTCAAATCCGTGATATCCCCGGCGATGGGTGAGACTCAATTGTACTTGTTAGCTTGTTTTACTTTCATCTTTATCTGATAACTGACGACTCATTTGTTATGACGGGGATATCTTAAAACTTCATGTGTATGACGTCAAGTAACTCAAAGTCCTTGATAAATACAGCTGTTTGGCCTGGTACGACACTTTTGATGTTATTTACATTGCCATATTTACAGAAGGTATGGCTTAAGTTCTGTAGAAACAGGAACATGATTATTATTGGCATAAATTGTAATGGACCCTTAAAAGTCTCCTGTCATGTCTGTCGATTAACCTCAAAGACCGTTAATATGATGTCTCCAAACGCTGTAGTATATGTCCGATGATATAGCAGCTGTTCTGAGGGAGAGTTTGATGCAAAGGGTTAGCCAGAAATGTGGGTGCTGTAGTTTCCAACACTAGCTACGTGATTGAAAACCCACTGAAATCCTGCCCACTTTACATCAAAACTCACTTAAATGCGCAAAAACATTGGGTCACATGAGGCCCTCGACCAATGAGATATCGTTTCATAATGAAATAAATATAACCTTTTGACCGCACTTCATTATGGTATGACCCTTAAAAAATAAAGTAAAACCAAAACAGTGCGCTGTCGTTTAGGTCCTTGTTAAAAAACCGTCTTCTGACGCTGTCTCATAATAACGGCTCGACGGCTGCCTGGCTAAGTATTTGGGTTGATGTTGGCAGGAACTGTTTGTTCCGTGCGTTGGGAGACCAGCTGGAAGGGCATGGGAGACACCACCTCAAGCACCGCCATGATGTGGTCGAATACATGCTGGCTCATAAAGCTGACTTTGAACCATTTGTTGAAGATGATGTACCGTTTGACAGACATAGTAAGTAGTGATGACCATAACCTTTATATGGATGTGATGTTCCATAGAATGTGGTTATTTATTAGCTAAGGGCACACACATAACACATTCAAAGCAACGTTTGGTCTTTATTGTTGTGTATTTGCTTTTGATCATCCAGTGGCTATGTTGAAGAAGTCTGGTACGTACGCTGGTAACGATGCCATCGTGGCATTTTCACGTCTCCAGAAGAAGAATATCATCATACACCAGCAGGGATCCCCCGTCTGGCAGGTCAGTCCTCTCATAATCCTCTCATCTGGCAGGTCAGTCCTCTTGTTATCCTCTCATCTGGAAGGTCAGTCCTCTCATTATCCTCTCATCTGGCATGTCAGTCCTTTCATTATCCTCTCATCAGGCAAGTCAGTCCTCTCATCCTCTCATCTGGCAGGTCAGTCTTCTCATTATCCTTTCATCTGGCAGGTCAGTCCTCTTGTTATCCTCTCATCTGGCAAGTCAGTCCTCTCATTATCCTCTCATCTGGAAGGTCAGTCCTCTCTCCCATGTAGGTGGTTACTATCATCACATATTCCCAGCATTATTGCCTTGATTAACCTTTGTTTCTTTGGCATCAGGTGCGCGGATCTGATAAGAGTACGGCCGACCAGCTCCACATCTCCTACCATAACGGGGACCACTATAGCAGCGTGCGGAAAATAGGAGACCACTTGGAAGCCCCGAGCAACATCAGAATCAACGTACGTTCTAACGGTGGATCCTACAGGATACGCGTGCAATCACCTCCCCACATTAAGTCGCCGGACTTGGTTAATTCACTGTTCGTAATGTCTGTATCTGTGGCTATGTGTGACAGGATTTAGGTTCAGGCCTGACCAATGGTAGCTCTTCTGTTGGAGGTGGAGGTAGCAAATCATCCAAGCATAGTAAGAGCACTAATGGATGGGAGAGCTATCAGACATTTGACTTTCCCTACGAGGATGTGGAGTCTGGGTTGTGTGCTGTGGACGTGGCCTCATCCTCCGATGCAGACGGAGTAGCGAGAGCGTTCAGAGGCACGAGTGATATAGAGCAATCTGTCATACAGGCCACCGGTTGTCTGGTCAGTATGAGGGCTCCTGGCCTCGTTTCTATTTAGTTCACTGTGTCAGTAGAATATACAGTAGATATACAGTAGTCTATACGGTTACTATTACTCTACCGGACCGGACTGCCTCATATTGTGATGACGATGCTTGTATAACCTGGTGGTTGTCTGTGTGTGTAGGATCACAACCTAGTGGAGCAAGCCCTCACTGAATGTGGTTATGACGTTGATCAAACCATCAGCTATATTCTCCACCTCCAAACCCTCTCTGCATCACCTACAGGTTATTCCAGCCATATCATGATTTTGATTCCTAGCAATACAGTGATTTGTTACAGACATATATTGATATGAACTTATATTGCTCACTTATATTGGTTCACTGTACGACCCGGGCTGTACCCATATTTGGGGCGGGGTTGAATTTTGTTGACCTGTGTATTGTGGCATGTGAACAACAGATGGGTCGAGTATGAACGGATGTCTGTGGGATGAAGATGGTACAGGTTCACGACTCTTTGGCTCCACCTCCTCAGGCCCTACACCCGATGCTAAACCTAAAACGAGTGAGTTGCTTCTCTGCCCTCACAAGATGTTATTGTAATGATCAAAGGTTGCAGGTTGGGAAGTGGGGTAAGGAGGGCAGTTGGGTAGATTGTCACTCTTTCCTTAAAAGATTTAAATTTGAAATGTGTTACCATCAACAGATTGATTCATGATAGAACCAACTCTGGAAACATTGGCCAAGCCAGTAATATTAAGCTTTATATTATTATTAATATTAAGTAACTTGTTTCATTTGTACATCCATTAAGTGATCTGTACCTTAATGAATACGTTCAGGTGTCAGCATCGCAGCGAAAGAGAGACCGCAAGTTAGAGAAGAAAGCAAGGAAATCCGAACGTAATCGTAACCTGGTGAATTGGAGCAGCAGTGAGAGTGATGATGCTACTGTTATAACACAAGGGGTCAATGCTCTCCAAATATAGACTGTGATCTGCAAGCATGATTTCATCAGTCTACTCATCTGTATGTTGATGCACAGTGTTTTATGCGCCAAGCCAGAATTTGCTGGGGTTTAACTGAGGATGGATGTGGCCAGTTTCCATAGCAACATGTTGTCGTGGTGACAGTTGTGGAGCTCCATCTCCCATGGAACATCGAATGGCGGGATGTGCTCGCCCAAAGCTGGTGATCTCATCTGGCATCACTCTATTTTATAAATAACACTCGAGGTGGTATTGATAGTACACATAATCCTTTTCCGATCCTTCCCCATCAAACATATGATCCTCGATGCTGTGTTGATGATGCTGCTTATACCAAAGACAAGCAAAATAGCATAGGGTTGGCTGAACTGGGATAATGATGGAATTTCATCTTTGTTTATTTTTAAAGAGATTTTTTGTTGTGGGGGTGGAATACTGCTTAAATTACCACAATAATGTGGTACTTATTTAGGACGCAGTGAATACCATTTATTATTTGTGAAGATTGAATTGTAGATTCATTGAATGAGATACACAGTTAATGAGCTAGTGTTTGGTGATTGATTTCTTTGGAATATAGTTTGTTGTGATGTTGCATGATTTGAAATAACAATTCATTTATTTCAATGTAGATTTGTGATTGTTCAACATTGACTTGTTGTTTGTTGTCAGCCTGCCCATCATTTCCCAATCCAGATTTGAAGACGAAACACAGCCTTCTTCTTGTGAGTCATAGATAGAGATCTAATGATGAAGCTGAAGTGAGTTAGTGTCCGGCGAGTAGCTCCTGTTCTCGTGGTTGAGGGATGGGCTCTTGTGATTCACAGCATCAATTAATCTTCTTGGTGATCTGACCTGTGCGACTGGACTAGCTTATAAGCATCTCTTTACATATCTCCAGTGGTCCTGAGGGTGGACTGATTACCTTTAGAGTTAATCTTGAAACACTGTTGATTGTCGGGATGCAGTTTGGATGAAGAAAGGGGTGATTGCGGAGCAAACTGATACGTGTTATTCTCTCAACTGTATTTGTTGATGAAAATTATATTTGTATGTCACTGTCCTATGGGAGATTCCAACCTGCATACATGTTGATAATGTTGTTAATTTGAAGATAGTGTAATAAAAAATACTCTTACACTACTGTGAATGGTTTGTATTAAAAGGCTGCCTATAGATTTAGAAACTAGGGTATGGTACTAATGGCTTAATCAAACATTATCATGCTTATTGCTTGGTGGGGGTTGTAGATATGTCACAGCAACAGCAGATTACCAATGAGTTACCAAGACGATAGGGATTGAACCGTCGTCACATTGAATGTACAATGGCGGAAAATGCTGTTAAGGCAGCATCTGTACAGTATCGTACTATATACTCCTTCGCATGCGTATAGCGAACAAACAGCCTTTTTATCGAAATGAAGTGGCTAAATTCATGCACGAAAGCATCACCGGATGCGAAATTCTTACTTTCTATCATCTCTGGAAATCAAGGAAATTAGCAGTCGGAGTTGGGACTACTTTCATCGTAAGGGCGAGGCTTTAATCTGTAACTTTTCTGAGCCAAAATTAAAATCTACCAACCTTTCACAGAGATATAATTCCTTATAATGAGGCACCATCTCAAAACGCAGATGACTCCATATTACCCATTACCAGCACATGTACTTCATGCATCTTCTCATTCATCATAATGCTCGATCGGAAGTGGATTCATGGAGATATATTTTCATCTTTTGTTGTTAAATAATATTATCATTGAAATATTATAGATTTATATAAATTGATTTGAAAACAGAATAATTAAATTCAATGTGACGTGGGATATAAAGTGACCAGGGAAGGCTATAGGGTAGGTCAGGCTTTCTAGGCTATAGGGTAGACAAATAGATTGCTTGGGGCAGACCACCATTGGGAGAGGCTATATTGTTTAAACACACAGAAACACCACTCGCCTCTATCAAATACCTTGATAAAATTAGTAATCATATAACACTTTGTTTGTGAAAAACAACAACCTGCAGTGCCTCATTCAAGCAATAACAAAGATTGTATTCCATGAAATGATTTACCAACTAAAGCTTAATTAAACATGGATACTGCCAGTAACCTATGATAGCCAATTAAACAGATAAATCTTCACAGTATATAATAAGTATATGTTTGGATTTTCATGAATTAAAAATCAATAACCATTACAATGGACAATATAACAAAATTTATTGGTCATAGAAATATAAATAAGTGTATATAGTTTTATTTCAACATTTTGATAGTTTTAATAATACTATTCTTGCACTTATTAAAGATTTTAATCTTTTGTTGTTTGCCAACTTGATGACTTATCTTCTTGTTGACATTTGAGAAAACTTTCTTCAATTCCTTGTGTGCTTGAATTTCATCACTAGTATGAGTTTGTGAAATGAGCTCCTTAAACTTTTCCAGATCATTGCACTTCTTTAATCTTTTCAATAATGCCTTGGTCTTGATAGAAGACTTGGATCTTGGCTCTGTGAAATTCATTTCTTTATTTCTTTGAACCACGGCTGGCTTAGAAGTGTTGGGTTTTGGTGTTTCAGTTCTTGAGCTGTTGTCAGTGTCATGGGCTATCAATGAGAGGGGTTTGGTGGATTCACGGACAACAAGTTCTCCCAAGTCCACAGCTGAACCAGGTGAAGTAGTCTGGCTTTTAACATTTTCTTCCATTTCCTGTTGAATCTGATTAGAAATACCACGATTTTTTAGAGGCATGATTTCCGATATATCCGACGGTAATCCGATGTCCCCTTCAATCCAGTGAACCCCATCGAAGCGATGAAATATAACATAACAGGCATAAAGTCTAGGGTAGATACTGATCAATTGATTTAACTGTCCCCTAGTTAGCACCCAGATCCGACTTAGGATTGCTGCTATGGCAACCATGGTTGGAACGAATTCACCGATACCCAACCTCTCTCTTATCAAGATATAACAACGGATCAAATGATCCACTGTATATTTGTGAGCAAGTGCCGCACCTATCACACGACATAACACATATTCTAACATCTGAGACGAAGGGAAATAAAGCGTCATATTGCTTGATGCATGGGTTGCATCTGTAGTCCAGTCTTCCAACAACCAGTTCAATTCTTTCACGATGTCCAATGTCTGGAAGGTTTCACAACTCCTGCTGATTTTCTTCATTTCACCAAGAAATTTGTCAGCTTTAAACTGACTGCCTGTTTTATAAATAAATCTACGTAAGAGGTCTAGTTCTGTATTCAGCAGTGATTCTTGCTGACTTGAAATCTTGTTTTTAGCCATCATAGCATGTTCATAGGCAGATTTGAGGATACTGTAGTCTGTAGGGGACAGAGAATATTTGCATCGGTGTACTGGTGGTGGTCGAACATCTCGGAGAAGACAACCTTTGGGAAGATTATCCATGGTAACACTGTAATAATACAAACATTGGTAAATAATTGTGACCCGTGCATTACATGCAACCATATTGTCCATACTGCAGCCCTGCTATGCACACCGTTACAAAATAAGTGCAACACAAATTTGGTAATATTAGACAGCAATGTAGATATTTACTGTAATGAGATCATGCATAACGACGCAATGCAAAAAACTTGTGTTCCGCACCTCATTCAACTTAGATAGATACTCTCCTCTCAATGAGGTGGAACTCCAGCCACATTTAAATACGGGTGAGATTTCGTCAAGGGCGATTTAATCCGGCCACACAAATTCTGAAAAGTTCATGTTTATTTTGAACGACAAGATCGGTTTCTGCGCGCACGCGCAGACAAGGTTCTTCGCAAGCGAACTTTTTCTTTCTGAATTTTATTATTTAAGTATATGTGTCATTTTGTCAATGATTATCTTTTGGAAATATCTACTTTGAAGGGCGATATTTATTCAACGATATCACATTGACATTTAAAAAAAGATACCACTTATTGATTCCCGCAGTCTGGAGGGGGCACTTGGCCTTGACCTGCGTAGGGGTGTGCCCCGGGATCTCAAAAACCTGTACCCGTCATACAAGGTAAAAATGGCAAGAGCATACCCCATCCTACAAGTATGAGGTCAACAAAACTCGTCGGGAGGCCGAAAAAAACCTACCCCGACACATGTATACTGCCTTTATATACTTAAGTGCCCCCTCCACCGGGACCTGCAGCCACATGGCGAGTGAAACTGGAACTTCGTAATGTGACGTCATATCTCCAAAACTGGGGCTGCCGCAAATGAAAGTTGTGATTCTAAAAGTTCATTTGACAATTGCTAAATAATAACGAGACAGTGGATAACCAAAATAGGCCGCATAAGCGAATATTCATCTCATTTGTCGACATATATATTTACGTAAGTACACAACTTGGTGGTAAGCCCCGGAGACGCGAAATAAAAAAAATTGCCACACGACCCACATATCCTCACTCACGACGGAAACGCTCGAGCCAGAACGCTGTCAGTATTAGTAGTATACAGACAGGCATAGCTAAGCCAGGGGTTCTCGGAAGCCCCCAACGGCGACACCCAGCTACTCTTCATCCCAAAGTTATATGTGGCTAGCGTAACTTACTATGGGTATATGGTTAAAGGACAGTGCCCCTGTTGTACTTGACTGTACAATTCACTTAAACGTGAATTGAGCTTGGCTGTGCATCCTTTCAGAGGGATAGTTGCGGATGACTGCCCCCGGGAAGGGGGGGGGCACTTGGCCTTATTCTGGATAGGGGTGTGCCGCGGGACCTCAAAAACCCATACCCGTCGTACAAGGTCAAAATGGCCAAAAAGCATACCCCGTCGTACAAGGTATTATGCGAATGTATAACCCGTCGTACACATTGAACCTGAAAAACATACCCCGTCGTACAAGTATGAGGCCCAAAAACCCGTCGTCCAAGTCGAGAGACCCAAAAAACATACCCCGTCGCGCGGCACATATATACTACCTCTGTACACTTAAGTGCCCCCCCCCCCCACCCCCCCGGGGACTGCCCGCCCTTTAAACATATACCCATAGTAAGTTACGCTAGCCACATATAGCTTTGGGATGAAGAGTATTTGACCACTGAGCTACTGAGACCTGTGTTCGAGCCCAACAGACACTTTCCACTAAATAAACAGATGTGTGACTCGGGCCCGCAGGCTACCAACAAGCGCCCCAGTACGTCCGGCTCATGAGGTTGACGATCTGTTGATACCCTCTACCATAAAAGCCTTAAGGCCCTATACAAACTAAATAAACTCCTGGGTCATAACTATAATATAAGCACCATGATGCATATCTTCGATCATACCATAAAACCCATACTACTGTATGGTTCTGAAGTGTGGGGAGTAGATATTGGACTGACACAGTCACGATCCCCAAATGCATTCGAACAAAATCTGGATAACAATAAACTTTCTCAGTTAGAGTTAAAATTCTACAGGAGAATACTACATGTGAAAAGACACACCTCGATTATAGGAATCAGGGGTGAACTGGGCAGACACCAACTTAGTCTTCATGCCATAACTAATTCAATAAAGTTCTTTCTTTCTACCAAATTAAAATCTGGAGGCTGTCTAGCCAAAGAAGCACTAATAGAAAGTCAAAAGGAACATCCTACAACAAAAAAGTCATGGTTTGGAAAATTAACATCAATATTGGAGCACATACATCTACAATACAACAACATTAACGTGCCTGAGAACAAAATAAAGATATTTGCAAAAAGAGCCGAAGGTGCGATGAAAACTCTCTATGAAAAATTCTGGCACAAAAAACTCAACAATACTAACAGCCTATCGGGAAGACAAGGGGGAAATAAACTGAGAACCTACAAACTTTTCAAACAAAACTTTGGACTCGAGAAATACTTGCTTAATATAGACAATATCAACTACAGAACTGCTGTATCACAACTACGCCTGAGCTCCCATCCATTAAATATAGAAGCAATGAGGGGAACCATTTCAAACCCAAACGATAGAACATGTCAGTGCTGCGCAATGCAAGCTACAGAAGATGAAACACATTTCATGATCACATGCCCCAAATATAAAAACAAAAGAGAGCCCCATTGTTTAACGATATTGACATAAACAACAAAATTTTTCTCACCTGCCACCCAATGACAAATATATATGGATGATGAGTAACGAGGACAAACTATTGAATAAAAACATTGGCAAATTCATAAGGGAATCGCTCGAGATTCGCAAACTGGCTCTAAATGGCCAACAACCCTCAGCTTCAGGTGTCTCGGTCAGTGGTCTCACTTTGGAATCCAACCCTGTAACTATGCTTTATCTCAATGTGTACCGTTTGTATTGAAATGTCTTTAATTTTGAGGTAGAATTAGTTGCACACTTATTGTATTCCCACTGTATTGTATGTTGCACCTTCTCTGATCAAAATCATGTATATAACTCGATTGTATATGCTCCTAGAGGGCGCGTGATTGCTAATAAACGTCATTGTCATTGCAGTGGAAGAATGTACGGACCTAACCTTTCTGTTTGCTTATAATGCCATAAAACTTGTCTTTGAAACAACGCAACCACGCTGACTGATAGGGCTGGTCACCATTGACCCAGGGCACTTGAGCAAACACCCAATATTGAGCATCATATTGGATACCCATCACAAAACAAATATCCACTGCTATACTCGCTGTCAAAAATACGTACCTATTGGTATACCAGATCATTGTCAAAAAAACCGACCCATTGCTATACCTGTCTTCAAGAAATAACGACCCATTTGTATACCAAAATGCCCCAAAACCGACCCAAATTGGCGGCACATCCCCGCTAACCTCCACATAGCGAGAACCCCCCCCCCCCCCACCACCCCGGGACCGTGCACGAGTCGCCTTTCTGCCCTGTCAATCTCACACGTTCCCGTCGTTACCGACCATCCCCTGAGCCCACCAAAAGTGGCCGTATTTACGTCATCATGTTTCCGCCAATCAAAAGACTCCATTTCGTAACGTTAGCCTCAATGCGTTGGATCAACAGCCCTATGTGATTTTGTTCATTGTATGGAAGCGCCACCTACAGATCAGTGCAGTGCAAATATTGACTATTCGCTCAGGTCGTTAAGTAAATTACCATGTTATTGCACAGGGATATGCATTAGCCGGCTGGCTGCTATCTTCAAGGGGGACAACAATTTAGCCACCAGCTCACCAAAAATCTTGCCACATCCATCGTAAGTCTCGTTTGCTAGCTTGTCACGCTCGGTTTATGTTTACAATGCAAATCCCTGTGTGTCATTGGCCTGTTGAAATGTCACAAACTGCACCCACTGACGCCTGACAGCATTCTCTTTCGAAGCTGATGAAAACTGTATCCAGCTTTGACCGAATTGCCTCTAAATTCACACGCAATGCTGCATCTGGACGAAATATATTAAACAGCGAGATCTGACTTTCTCCATTAGCAAACACGCGAGTAATGGCACCGCGCTCTCTTACGAATTAGCAAGGAGAGGCTGAGTGTGCTACCGATTGCAGTCTGAAGGTTCCGTCGTTTATAAATTGGACAACAAAAGGAAAGAGACTGTTTAGTCCCATATATGGAACGAGGTTGCCTAGCAAGTTGCTTGGCAACCGCACCTTGGAAACCAAAAGTTTTAAGTTTTCAGACTTTCAGCCGCTACGCGGCGCTGTGGTCTCAGAAAATAGATCCTTACTTCGGCTGTCGCTATTCATGTTGTCGGACATAACCCTTGCTGCTTGTCGTTCTAATGTATGCGCAAATATACCCACAACTTGAATGAGCGAAGATTTGATGCAATCTACATTTTGTAACCAAAGCGGAAGTATACACATCGATAGCGAGGTAAATTCAGAGCGCGTTATGATTTACAGCTAACATTCGTGTGGTTCATGGTTTTAGGGAGGCACCATTATTGATGGAACGACATAACTGAATAAAACAGATTTGTACAGTAGATAATGAATATTTCCTGTCAAATAATAATGTTAAAAACTTATCAACATAATTTTCCATCATGTAAACTTTGCGGCACATATTAGAAGATGGCATTACTTACGTCTGCGTTAAACGTAGTAATGTAATAACGAAATGATCCCTGATTGCCTTTTATGGGGCTGAACAGTCTCTTTAACATGGACTACAAGCCACTTTGCCTCTTAGTGTCAGCCCTCTATAATTTCCAACCCTCGGTGATTACGTGTTACGTATTAAGCACATCGAGGACTGTTTTACACTGTCAGCTCAGATGATTCAACAGTAGACTTATCGATGGGAAGGTGTTTAGTTACTGTCTGAGAGATTGTTCAGTGATTTCAAAACAGAAAAAGATTAATTGCTTGCTATTGGTAACTGTATTATCATTCTCATCGAGTACACAGGCACGCATAACAATTAATGAAATACCTGATAACATATTTGGAAGTCAACATTTTTTCTTCGTATTTTTCAATTTCTATGTGATAGGACAATAAATCGACGCATGAGTGAAACCGGCTCGACTTTCCGGCTTGGTTTTCTCCTGCTTACTTTTCTAAAGAAAAGCTTTCAAACAGCGCTCTACTCGTATAGATTGTACTTGAATGACTAAACAAACAGCACATACCATTAGAAAGATCAAGAAGTAAGATAAGGGAAAAATTACAAGTGTAGTTTTTACTTAATAAATTCCCAATCCAATTGACTTACGCAAGTAAGATGAAGGTACTTTGCAACTTCTGAGAAACTTCGTCGGAAGTTTTCTTACCACTTTTCCAAGAAGGACAATGGTAAACAGGCTTTGTAGCCTTATGGGGGCGCCGTGCTTGGTTATCGAAAACACACTCCTTATAAAGGGGATTCCCTCCGATCGATGTTCATTTCCAAATCGGTGTTCGTCCGCAACCTGATAAATCCTCGGAAGCAACGTAGCAAGTGACATATTCAGAATAGTACAAGTAAAAGCTACTATGATTAAGTAAGTTGACACTTTTGACTTCAAACGCCTTTTTCAATGATCCACAAAAACTTATGCAAATGAAATGTATGTTCAAAGCAGAGGTGGTTTCCAGCGCCAATAATGTGGTTCAGCTTATTGCAATGACTTTCTCACAGCTGTTGCTGCGCTGAATAAATTTTATCAACGGCAGATAATTTATATTCCATTTGAATCGTCAATAAGCGCGTATGAGGTGCTATGTCTGCAACTCTGTCTGTCAAATAGAGTCATAGTGGTTTCAAGATGGGCCAAAGCGTAGTATCCAAAGCGAAATCCGGCGTCTTTTTTTTAGCAAACGATTGTTCATAAGGGAATATATAAGTCTGTGGTGCCTCAACGCCATCGACTATATTCGCGCAGATTTTTGCCCTGCATAGTGTATGTTGTCAAGCTTACTGAATACATGCACGTACAAATATAATGACCTTTTAATGACCGTCGATCGTGTTGGACGCCAATCGAAAGCCCAAAACAGGACAAGGTAGCGCTAGTCCAGTCACGTCATGTGAACTATTGTCGACATGATAACAGCGTTCAGTACATAGTCACGAGGCAAATGTGAATCTATATTTACATTAATCTATTATCTATGAATAATTGCATAGCTCATGTTGTGTTTTTAGACAGTGTGTTGCCGAAAAAGAAAATCAAGAGGCAATATGGCTGAACAGGATGAAAAAACAGTTCAAGATTATAGCTGGCAAGAACAAGGCTATCGGGTTTCAGGAGTTCAAAACAGCCTTTAATGTCAAAAAGGTAGGTGAGCATATCACCCGTAAGGTATATACTGGACTGTCTATAAAATTAGTTTTGCGCTAGTTTCTGTCTTATCAGCAGACCGAATAATATATTTCAGCAATTCTTCGCAGAGAGGTTTTTTACTCTGTTTGATACCAACAAGAGCGGTACAATTGATTTGCAAGAGCTGACCGATGGAGTGGTCAAACTCACCTAAGGGTCTCCACAGGAGAAACTCAAATTCCTCTTTGATGTGTACGATGTGAATGGTTAGTCATTTTGTATTTTTCACACAGTGTGAAAGGCGTTTCTCATTTCTATCAGAGCATCAGATCTCCATAACTTGCCTCATTTTCCCTGTGTATGTTGCACGTCAATGATTTTAGTGGAAAATTAATACTTTCCACGAACAATTATGATAGCATTTTTCATACTCTTGTGGTAGGTTAGCTCAGCTCACTCACCAGAAAATCCATTTATTGCTACACATCTTTAACATAAAGCATCGTTCTGTCAATCATGTGAACGTTAGGGGCATGGGCTGGCATTTACACCCGTTCTGCCATGATCGTTAATGATGAGTCTAGGTTGACAATTCCAGGAAGTGGTACGATAGACCCTGACGAACTTGAGACAGTGTTGAGATCGTGTATGGAGGAATCGTCCATGCAGCTCTCGGACGACGCCATAAGATCACTCACCATGGCTCTCTTCAAGTCAGCCGACGAAGACAACAACGGCGAGATCACGTTTGAAAAGCTAGCGTCCGAACTCGAGCGGCACCCCATGGTCATGGAGAACCTCACCATCAGGTATCTACTAGGCCTCATAAATTATCACGACGTCAGAGCCTGGACGGGGGTAATTTACCCAGGTAGGACCATTATGATGTAGCTGATCACAGCCAAGTGATTGCCGTGGGTCATGTATCATGTTGTTTAGTTTTTATAGGGATACAGCTTTATGCCAGAGAACGAGTTCATAAGTTAGATATGGATAGATCAATGTGAAATATATCTATTCGGTTTTTCATACGGTTCATTGGATATTTTATTCGACAAACTTACTTTATAGTGTTGTTGTAGTGGTCAGACCCCCCACATCAAGTTTCATTGAAAATGTATTTTAGCACTACTGTAAGTTGTCTGGGTATTACTTACATGGCATAGTACCATGTTTGCACTCTTGAATATTATGGTCGTATTAGGGAAGTAAAATTGATCTTTGACCTATATCACAAAAACATGTGGTCCTTCAACCGCACCCTGGCGCATCTCACAAAGGGTTAGTAGAATGTTTCACGGCTTTTATATCCGACATATGTATCGTTTATGGCTACATACAAACACACGTGGAATTCAGAGAGACGCCACCAGGGGGCGTAGACAGCGATGCGCACTTAAGGACGTGCGTTACATCAATTTGAAAAGTGAAAAAATAAATATGGCCAAAAAATGAATTCAAAGTCAAAAGCTAAGAGGGGTTAGACTTTATTCTCAGGAACTGTAGATTTCTCCCCCGCCTGTGCGTAATATTCCTTCCAGCCTGGCTACGCCACTGACACTATGCGTCCAACGTCAGGATATGAGGCAGTTAGAGCGCTAGTTCGTCCAGCAGTATGGACATGGTGTTCAGGACAGTGAACGACTCAATTTCCTTCGATAATGTAACTTTATGAGCGGCATGTGTAAGTCATGACTGACACCTTCTCTGAGCTTCCCGTTGATAGTCACAATGATTAGACATATCAAAATGATCATCGCGACCGTATTCGCTATTATGAATCACAAGATCATTCCTATAAAAGTTATTTAGGATTAATTATGATATATAAACTTGACTAATTGTCCATGGAGTTCATAGAACCGAAGTCATTACTTATCACTGTGTTACAACTTATAGAGTAGTGCTGAGTTAAAAGTAGATCATCCATAACAACTTTCACTGCTATCTCTATTTCGACAGTTTTTTTCTAACTGATATGATAGCATTCGATACATCGATCGGTTGCTCTTCTTTTGTTTAATGCTCTGATACTGGCGCCCATTTTCTCATTCGTGTATCCACCCCGTTTTACCCGCAGCGTGGCCCTGTGGCTCTCACCTCCAGAGGACAAAACACAAGAAAATAAACCAGGATTCATCCGGTATCATTGTAACCGTCGCTATCTTCGGAACAACAAGAAAAAAGTCATCTTCCTCTTCGCGTACCTGTTCATCACAGCCATTCATTTCCTTGCATCAGCTATTGCGTAATCAACATAGCTTTACTCTTGTTTGGTTAACAATTGTGACCGAGTTTTGTCAATTATTTATATATGTGTGCTACGATTTGTCCTTTATTGATTATTTAATTGCATTTTAATTGCATTTTTTTCACTGCAGGTACCGCGAGTATAATTTCTGTGTGATCATCGCGCGAGGATTTGGTATGGCGCTCAACTTCAACTGTGCGTTTGTGGTTGTGCTTATGTTGAGGACCTGTATGAGTTGGTTAAGGAACACTAAACTGGGGACTTACCACAGCACCATGTTCCACAAGATGGTCGGGCTGATGATTGCTCTGCTAAGCGTGGGACATACAATAGCTCACCTTGGAAATATAGGTATCGTGGATCAAATTTGCAATTAACTTTTATTTTGCATTTAACAATGTGTTAAATGCTAGATAGCAATTTTCATCAGATTACTTTATTTGTTTGTCAATATTGTAAAAGTCCACTTCAAGTTTACAGCTAGATATCTGTTTCTGATTTCCAGCTATTGTTCGGTACTTTTCCGACCAGGTAGTAGCTTCTTCCAACTCAACCACCCTGTCGAGCGTCACTGACGCTCCAAAACTGTAGTTCTGGGAGTATTTGTTTACACTGCGCGCTGGGATTGGTTATGTTGGGCCGGGGTTTGCTTTTTTATCCGGTGTCCTGCTGGATATAGTTCTTTTCATCATGGTTCCTTGTTCCATGGGCTGCGTCAGACGAAGTGGCCACTTTCAGGTGACATTTTAAAATGTTTCTATTAACAATGAGTTTATATATGCGAATGTGCTAAAGACCAATTGCTTTCTGTACGTGATGGTTTCTGTCAATCTTATATATGTTCCCGTTAGCGGGATTTAATAATCGTATTAATTGACACGAAACATCGATCGCAGACATCGACCAGAAATGCTGTTCTTGGCCATTCACTAGTAATGAGTTGTGTCTGAGCAGGTCTTCTACTGGACCCACATGCTCTGCTTTGTCTTCTGGCTTCTCCTCATTCTTCACGCGCCTCGCTTTGGCCTCTTTCTCGCTGCTCCGGGATTCGTGTACATTCTGGAGAGAATTTGGCGCTCTAAACCCATGAAGCTTTACAAGTATGGCCAAATGCATGTCACAGAAGTCCATTTATTACCATCAAATGTAAGTCGCCTTTTTGGTACGCAACATATTTTCGTTTGAACTTCATTATCATTGAACTCAGATTATAATGTTATGGTAAGGTTGTGGATTGTAGTGCATGCAGTTATCTCAAATTTTCTGAATTTTGCTTAAGGTAACCCATCTAGTCATTACTAAGCCAGAATACGTGCGCTTTAAGCCAGGTGATTACATCTTCCTCAACATACCTGATATAGCGACTCATGAATGGCATCCGTTTACCATTAGCAGTGCACCTGAATTTGAGGGTAAGCTCAATAGTCTGAGATCAACATCAATCAGAAAACATCACGGGCTAATTAATTGCAATCGTTCTCCGACCATGCAACGTGAAAGTTTTTATTGGACTAATACAATTCTAGCTATTTTATATCATACAGTATCCATGATCGATTTATTGCATTTGTTTTGTGTGTGGAAATTACCATTCAATGATAGCACTGCTGATAAGTAAATGATAAACTTCTGCGTACTTTCCATATTTGTTTGTGATGTGATTGTAGGTAAACTGTGGCTACATATACGATCTGCTGGTCATTGGACTGGAAAAGTATACGAGTATTTCAACAATGTACGGGAATACAAAGGCAAAGAAGGTTTCTATAATCCCTCGTTTGATAGCATGGAAAATGGCATTCCTGCATCAGGTTCTGACAACGGTTAGGACATACCCTCAACCTTAATACTCACACTACATAAACAATGGAAATGTTAAGATATGTTAAGAAAACAAAATATTTTTTTCATCGAATGGATCTAACAATGAACAGCATGACAAGGTAGGGAAAGATAACAATATATCTGTTTCCGGATATGTTCTATTTTGTGGCTCTTTGAATGGTTATTTTAATTGTGTTTTTTATGTAGCCACCACAGATTGGTAAGTCGTCAGGTGACAGCCGTGGAAAAAAGGTCAAGGTTGAGGTTAGTGATCACTTTTGATAGGCTTTCTTGGCTATCTATAGTCTTTATTCAACCACATGACTAAAGGCGTTTGTTCGACGAAATGTCTTAAGCCAATGGCTCGAATTTATCAAATGTTAATATGAATATATCAGTAAGGAAAAGAGAAATGTATGGATGACATTTTTCTCTGTGAACCCCCCCCACCCCTTGTTGCCGTGAGGGTCACACAAATTTAACACTAGTCCAAGAAGCCGCTTAGCTTTGGTGCTTACGTCATGATGACATTTATTGGTCGTTCTTCTTGGCTTTTTAGATATAATTTTGGCTTTGATTTGATTACAGCAATATATGAACATGCCAGTTAAATTTACAACTCTAATTTATAGAGATTTTTGTCTAGTAAAAAACCCTGTAATCATGAAGGTCACAAATATCAAATAAGAGGCCAATGGGTGCCGTCTTAATGTATCGGATATGTACATCCATTATATGTCCGCGACTTTGGAAATCATTACAAGGTCACTGATTCTCTCTCATCTCTCTCTATGTCTTTCGAGTCTCTATATATTTGCCCTGAAAGAAATTTCTAGAGTTTTACTTTTAAAACGAGAAACCACATATGACAGCTGCTCAGCATCCACTTAGTATGGGGAATTTACAATAAATCAACAATAAACCAAGCTTCCTTCCCATGATACAGTTTAAATCCGTTCCTCAGGTGTACATTGACGGGCCTTTTGGAACTCCAACCCGGGATATATTCGACACTGAGCATGCAGTGTTGGTGGCCTCTGGTATAGGTGTCACGCCTTTCGCCTCTATCTTACAGAGTGTAATGTACCGATACACAGCCTCAATGGTGACGTGCCCCCATTGTGATCGGCACTGGTACGGGGAGATACTCAAGTTCAACATGAAACTACGCAGGGTCAGGAAAACTTGCGTGTTGCAATTAAAGAATATACCGATAAGTTTGAGGACATAATCTTTGGCTGTGCAATTTTCGCCCCTTTAGTTTGACAAAACTGTTGTATTATCCAAAATCGCATGTCATTTCTATTTCAATTCTCACCAAGAAACCCCCAATGTTCTGGATCAATAGATAACAAATTATCAATCTTTCAATTAATAAATTAATTTATTAAATGACTTCGTATTTATTATGATATATGAGTAACTTAGATGTGGTCGAATGACGGTTCATAATTTTGATTATATTCTGCAGGTGGACTTTATTTGGATCAACCGAGACCAGAAAAGTTTTGAATGGTTTATTCGGCTATTGACCCAGCTAGAACTACAGCAAACGAGTGCAAGTTCAGAAGATTTTCTCCAAATGCAGGTATCAAGATTTTATCAAAGATTGGTCGGCGATAAAAATAATGTTACATGTTTATTCATATTTAATGAACCGATATATTCATTCAATAAGGTATATAGTATAGAGATTTTTGTCTAGTAAAAAACCCTGTAATCATGAAGGTCACAAATATCAAATAAGAGGCCAATGGGTGCCGTCTTAATGTATCGGATATGTACATCCATTATATGTCCGCGACTTTGGAAATCATTACAAGGTCACTGATTCTCTCTCATCTCTCTCTATGTCTTTCGAGTCTCTATATATTTGCCCTGAAAGAAATTTCTAGAGTTTTACTTTTAAAACGAGAAACCACATATGACAGCTGCTCAGCATCCACTTAGTATGGGGAATTTACAATAAATCAACAATAAACCAAGCTTCCTTCCCATGATACAGTTTAAATCCGTTCCTCAGGTGTACATTGACGGGCCTTTTGGAACTCCAACCCGGGATATATTCGACACTGAGCATGCAGTGTTGGTGGCCTCTGGTATAGGTGTCACGCCTTTCGCCTCTATCTTACAGAGTGTAATGTACCGATACGCAGCCTCAATGGTGACGTGCCCCCATTGTGATCGGCACTGGTACGGGGAGATACTCAAGTTCAACATGAAACTACGCAGGGTCAGGAAAACTTGCGTGTTGCAATTAAAGAATATACCCGATAAGTTTGAGGACATAATCTTTGGCTGTGCAATTTTTCGCCCCTTTAGTTTGACAAAACTGTTGTATTATCCAAAATCGCATGTCATTTCTATTTCAATTCTCACCAAGAAACCCCCAATGTTCTGGATCAATAGATAACAAATTATCAATCTTTCAATTAATAAATTAATTTATTAAATGACTTCGTATTTATTATGATATATGAGTAACTTAGATGTGGTCGAATGACGGTTCATAATTTTGATTATATTCTGCAGGTGGACTTTATTTGGATCAACCGAGACCAGAAAAGTTTTGAATGGTTTATTCGGCTATTGACCCAGCTAGAACTACAGCAAACGAGTGCAAGTTCAGAAGATTTTCTCCAAATGCAGGTATCAAGATTTTATCAAAGATTGGTCGGCGATAAAAATAATGTTACATGTTTATTCATATTTAATGAACCGATATATTCATTCAATAAGGTATATAGTATAGAGATTTTTGTCTAGTAAAAAACCCTGTAATCATGAAGGTCACAAATATCAAATAAGAGGCCAATGGGTGCCGTCTTAATGTATCGGATATGTACATCCATTATATGTCCGCGACTTTGGAAATCATTACAAGGTCACTGATTCTCTCTCATCTCTCTCTATGTCTTTCGAGTCTCTATATATTTGCCCTGAAAGAAATTTCTAGAGTTTTACTTTTAAAACGAGAAACCACATATGACAGCTGCTCAGCATCCACTTAGTATGGGGAATTTACAATAAATCAACAATAAACCAAGCTTCCTTCCCATGATACAGTTTAAATCCGTTCCTCAGGTGTACATTGACGGGCCTTTTGGAACTCCAACCCGGGATATATTTCGACACTGAGCATGCAGTGTTGGTGGCCTCTGGTATAGGTGTCACGCCTTTCGCCTCTATCTTACAGAGTGTAATGTACCGATACGCAGCCTCAATGGTGACGTGCCCCCATTGTGATCGGCACTGGTACGGGGAGATACTCAAGTTCAACATGAAACTACGCAGGGTCAGGAAAACTTGCGTGTTGCAATTAAAGAATATACCGATAAGTTTGAGGACATAATCTTTGGCTGTGCAATTTTCGCCCCTTTAGTTTGACAAAACTGTTGTATTATCCAAAATCGCATGTCATTTCTATTTCAATTATCACCAAGAAACCCCCAATGTTCTGGATCAATAGATAACAAATTATCAATCTTTCAATTAATAAATTAATTTATTAAATGACTTCGTATTTATTATGATATATGAGTAACTTAGATGTGGTCGAATGACGGTTCATAATTTTGATTATATTCTGCAGGTGGACTTTATTTGGATCAACCGAGACCAGAAAAGTTTTGAATGGTTTATTCGGCTATTGACCCAGCTAGAACTACAGCAAACGAGTGCAAGTTCAGAAGATTTTCTCCAAATGCAGGTATCAAGATTTTATCAAAGATTGGTCGGCGATAAAAATAATGTTACATGTTTATTCATATTTAATGAACCGATATATTCATTCAATAAGGTATATAGTATAGAGATTTTTGTCTAGTAAAAAACCCTGTAATCATGAAGGTCACAAATATCAAATAAGAGGCCAATGGGTGCCGTCTTAATGTATCGGATATGTACATCCATTATATGTCCGCGACTTTGGAAATCATTACAAGGTCACTGATTCTCTCTCATCTCTCTCTATGTCTTTCGAGTCTCTATATATTTGCCCTGAAAGAAATTTCTAGAGTTTTACTTTTAAAAACGAGAAACCACATATGACAGCTGCTCAGCATCCACTTAGTATGGGGAATTTACAATAAATCAACAATAAACCAAGCTTCCTTCCCATGATACAGTTTAAATCCGTTCCTCAGGTGTACATTGACGGGCCTTTTGGAACTCCAACCCGGGATATATTCGACACTGAGCATGCAGTGTTGGTGGCCTCTGGTATAGGTGTCACGCCTTTCGCCTCTATCTTACAGAGTGTAATGTACCGATACGCAGCCTCAATGGTGACGTGCCCCCATTGTGATCGGCACTGGTACGGGGAGATACTCAAGTTCAACATGAAACTACGCAGGGTCAGGAAAACTTGCGTGTTGCAATTAAAGAATATACCGATAAGTTTGAGGACATAATCTTTGGCTGTGCAATTTTCGCCCCTTTAGTTTGACAAAACTGTTGTATTATCCCAAAATCGCATGTCATTTCTATTTCAATTCTCACCAAGAAACCCCCAATGTTCTGGATCAATAGATAACAAATTATCAATCTTTCAATTAATAAATTAATTTATTAAATGACTTCGTATTTATTATGATATATGAGTAACTTAGATGTGGTCGAATGACGGTTCATAATTTTGATTATATTCTGCAGGTGGACTTTATTTGGATCAACCGAGACCAGAAAAGTTTTGAATGGTTTATTCGGCTATTGACCCAGCTAGAACTACAGCAAACGAGTGCAAGTTCAGAAGATTTTCTCCAAATGCAGGTATCAAGATTTTATCAAAGATTGGTCGGCGATAAAAATAATGTTACATGTTTATTCATATTTAATGAACCGATATATTCATTCAATAAGGTATATAGTATCGGTTTTTTCAAGTAGATTTCGTATGTGTTATAAATCTACTGCTTCAGTACAAAGCAACAAATATTCTGATTCAATTACCAGTGGGAAATTTGTCAATACTTCTTGGTGCAAAACTATTCGTCATTGAACCATATTTGTTTTTTATTCTAGATGTACATGACGTCAGCTTTGTCCAAGAATGACATTAAAGGACTAGGTTTGCAAATGGCTCTTGAAATCTTACACAAGCAAGAAAACAAAGATATCATGACGGGTCTGAAAACCAGAATTCAAGCGGGTCGACCTGACTGGAACAATGTAACTGCTCATTTTGTCTTCTCCCACTCGTCCCTATCAAGTCTGATCCACGGCTGGAATGCATTTTCAAACAAATCATCAAAAGTGCTTGTAAA
Organism: Urechis unicinctus; assembly: GCA_034190875.2. NCBI lineage: Eukaryota > Metazoa > Annelida > Polychaeta > Xenopneusta > Urechidae > Urechis > Urechis unicinctus. Next base: position 23,367,007 of record CM067344.1, read on the forward strand.
GAGACCTAACTTCTCCCTAGCATGTCCTCAATAAAGTAAGAAAAATCTGCCCTTAGGCATAGCACAATGTTAGGTAGCCACCCAGCACGCTTATAAACAATCAGCTTTCTTTGGTCCACACGTGATCGGCTCCTTGTCGTCTGCAAGTTATTTGTTTGCCACGATGTGTTGATGTCAAAATCGCATGTCAAAAAGGGGTAAGGTTATTAGTTAATTGTTAACTGGTCGACAGTATCATAATATGCTAATTAGGCAATAATATAGTCGTTAATGGAGAGGAATGCCTACATTTTATCGTCTGCATCTATACATCTAAGTAAATAAATTGTGATTTAACCATTTAAATATATAATTTGCACACATTATACCTGTGATTTTTATCCTTTTTCTGTTATACCTTATTACCTGTTGACTCATATCACCTCTCAGATAATTTATAAACAACACCATCTAATCAGCGCGGCTGCTTGTGATTACTACAATTATTCGCCCTTTTCTTCATTTTTGCAGGTGTTCGATAACCTAGCTCAAGCAAATAAAGGTAAAGTGAAGATGTTCTTCTGTGGATCGCCTGTGTTGAGCAATGAGTTGAAGCAACACTGCATGAAACGGGGCTTCTTGTTTGAACAGGAACATTTCTAATGTAGAAAATACAATCGATATAGAATAACCGATCTCTTAAGATAAGAACAGAGACATCAATGCAACAATAATTACAGTGCTTTCTAAACATTATAACTGCATTATAGTGACTTTGTAATCACAGAACGTATCTGGCCATATACAACCTAATCGTTATCATTGGCGTAAAATGTATAAAAAGGGGGGGGGATAGAGTGTACAATTGCTGAATCCCTATGGTGTCGTTGGTTGTATAAGGAGCTAATAACGTCGAATGTACAAGTGCTATGCAAACGCTTTTTGTACCTTTGTATAATGAGTTTTGTTGTTTGCGCATTGATCTAGCTTGTATAAGACAACATTATCTGACGATAATATGTTAATTCTATGCAAACACGACTGATTGAATTGTGCAATACGTCCTTTTTATGCCCGTCTGTGTTTTTCGAATGAATCTTTCCATGTTTCCTCAAAGGAATAGATGCTAAGTCTGTCTCCATCGCTTTATTTTACAATAGACTCTCGTACGAGTCTAAGTAAGCTCCGCTATCGATTGGTTGTGTCCACTGATATAAGAAATGTGCTATTGAGATATACAGCGTAAAACGGTATTAATGACATGACGTAGGAATATAACAATGCTGGTGTGATAAATCCGATTAAATGTTCATATGACAAATACTGTTTTATGAAGTATTATGCCACGAAAAAAATGTTTTAGATGGAATAATTAACACAATATATGTTATATAAGAATGATGATAAGGAAGATTTATTTTTGAGATACTCGTATGTGTTATGAAACATAAAACAATGTACAAAATGACCTAAATAAATAGTCCGCTGTGTTAACAAATAAGATATGAGTTTTTACTGTCACGTTCAATAAAGAATACTGAGCAGCAAGAAGCTTGAACAGACCACAAGCCGGATCACATATCGACTTGGTTAACCATCCTCAGCTACTGAGGTGCTTCGAGTTTCAGGCGGCACTCTTTTCTTGGTTATTATAGCCGCTCTGCGAATGACGATAAGCTACTATGGTCCCACCACAAGTCTGAACATCTACCATATGAGCCATGTTTAACATTTCCGAGGTCCATAGATTCTCATAGATGCTCTCTCAGTACATTTGATGTAAATGCGCTAACAGGAAGATCGATGTTCTTGAAAAAGTTTGGATCGAAAGAACCACTTCTAAATTCACAGCATTACTAAGTATTGCGGAAGTCCTGTGTAACTGATCAAACATGATTTGTGGTGCACCATCTTGATCTAGGTGGACATAAAATAATTCGAAGTGATGACATTGGTGGCTAATAGTTACGTGAATAATTCGCCGACCACACGTGCCATTATCTAGACAGTATATGAAGGCCATAACGTTTTGCTGTAGAAGGTTGAAAATGCAGAGGCTATTTTTTATCTGATAAAACCTTTTCTTCCTTGCGTCTCTGATCGTCACGTTATGAAGTCGCGCGCAGAAAACGTATCGTCTTTAAGCTTACTCTTAGATTACACGCGGTGTTGACAATATGATCTCGCAGTGCCACTGCTTCTCCATTTTAAACATTAGTCAGAGTGTGACACATAGTTGGAAAATATGAATCCATATACACATACCTATAACTCAAATTCAAAGTTCTTCGCCCATAGGAGGCATGTACGCAACCTCAGAAGCAGTTACTTCCAGTCGGTCTACAAGCAGATTGTAAGACAACAGGCGGATAGCTTTTATGGGTTTGTTTCAAAACCAAGTAAATTTTGCACGTTGGTGTGTCACGACAGTACATGAAGTTAGCTGCCGTGACCGCCGGACTTATTTTGCAAGGTAAGGATTTTTCTTTATCAATTACACATAACCGGAAGAATCGTTAGCTGAGGGCCGCTCTCCCATGTAATGAAGGACGGGGTCGTTTCAGAAATTATATAATCGAGAGTCTACGAATGCAGCTGTCGTGACAAAAACACCCAGAAAGTGGTTGTCGGGGTACATATTGTTAAAATTAACACAAAAACGAGTCATGGACGATTACGAAAAAGTAACGGCGTCGTAAAAATGCGCTGTCAAATGACCCACTGCACTGTTATGTTTCTACATTGCATTGTAGTCGAGAAGTGGGTTGCATGGTGAAACCAGTCACTGTATGGAGTACGGATGGGATCCAATTGAACGGCTTAGACAGTCCAGGCAATGGCAGCTCCAGATTACATCGATTTAATATGAATCAATGTGACAATACAATCCTGGCGTCAATATTGTTTACTCTTTGTATTTCTTTTTGTAATAACCATTAAACAACTACGCTTGGTGTAATTGAAAGTTTCGTATTTAATGCAATCAGGCGTCTTATCAGAAATATTATTCAGTCGTGACTGGTGATTGACACATTGACAGCTGAATGATATATCAACAACATGAAGTGAGGGGGAGTGTTATATCAATAGATGATTGACTTACACAGAGCTATTTCCGAATAAGTTCGAAGTGAGCTGAACTGTCTCAGTACAAAAGTTTCCAACTTTCCTAGAGACGATGTCTCTGATGATTTAAATCATAGTTATGTGAACAAAATGATTCATACAAAATAATGTTAACGTGCAGCAATATTTGAAAAGTATGGCTGAATGGTAATATTGCCTCCCAGACATGACTAGAATGCTACAGAGAATAAGTGTTCACACTATGTAGTTCAATTGGTTTACCGTTTCATGGGAACCTGTTTTTAGCATTATCAGTTTATGCTGGCAGCCCCACGGGGTAAATCGCTTGAGGAATTTTGCGGTCAATCAGTGACGAAGAGGTTAAAAATGAGTTTTGCAGAATGCTTGCAATGTGTTCCCTCTTTCTCGTATGGATAATACGGTGCGGAATGTAACCTTAAATCCCGACTAATAGTAGGTCAGAGAAACTTCGCACCCTGGACCATACCTTGCCGCACCTGTGGGAAAACATATCAAGGAGGCTAAAGGTGTAAGAAAGGTTGTTATGAAGAAGCCGATCCGCCATGACCAGATCAAGTAGGATCTCCTAAAACCAAAGAACATGCGCCACGGGATGGATGTGCTGCGATCTGAGGGCCACGATACATATAGACAGCACCTGAACAAAGTCTCACTATCCACTATGGACACGAAAAGATGGAAAGCCTTAGACGGTATTGTAACTTCTTTTGCCTTTATAGCGTCTTTACGCATTTTACCTTTTTAAGCAAACCCCGGACAATTTCCTATGACTCCCTCGCGGCTGCTGCAAGGTTCTTTGTGGTTAAAATACTCTTCCAATAACCATTGAGGCAATTGTACATTTTTTGCATGCCACGAGTCGTTCGATAAATTGTTATGTATTCCACCAGGAGCCTCAAAATGACCTGCAAAACATCTGCACTCAAACCTCCCTACTCAGGACGTGCTGGCATACGCCCTAAACCGCTGTCCTAAGACAGGGAAGAAACACAGTCTCTTTTCGGATTGCTTGCCGAGCTGGAAGTCGACTAGGTTGGTCGCAGCCATGCCCAGGATAATGAATGTCACCTCATCTCTCTTTTGGTTATCTGACGACACAGAGAGGTCTAAAAGCCGGGGCTCAGGATCCAGTGGGTTGATTGAGAAAACATTTCCACCACCGCTGTTTCATTGGTTGGTGCAGCGATTTCCTCTGGTATGGCCTCACACAGCTCATTCAGAAGCCTAGAGTTTAGAGTGGTCCAATCAACGGGTCAGCCTCCAGGGGTGCAACTAGCTTTGGCTGGTTTTATAGTGGGATCCGGAGAAGCATACCAGCAATACCTGAATACAGCTGTATAACTGACTGACCAAAAGTGCGCATCATGCTAGCACCCAGCCGAGCCTCGTATCAAACATACAGCTCGGTCATCTCTTTGTTGCGCACCTAGGTAGTGTCTGACCACCCGCTATGACCACAGCAGGTCTGTCTCTCTTATAGGATAGTTTCAATGCAAACTATCATCATCCCCCAGCTCTTATAAGAGCAGCATATGCCGTAAGTATGTGTGTCTTCAGCAGCAGTTTTGCGTCCTTGGTCTATCCAAGTACTTGAAGAAGCTGGCGTACAGCGGCACATTCCTCGCTTGACGGGATCACATTATTTTCGTGCAGAGCCTCTTCAAACGACCAACGGGTCTGCTCACGTAGGTCCTTCAGTACCGAGTTGGGTGACGACCCTGACACGTGACTGTGCATGGCGGCCGCTCAAGGCCAGCTCTGACAGCGTTTTGTTTTGTCAGTAATTTTGTGGCTGAACAGTCGTCAGTAATGTACAGTGTGGGATCACCCTGAAGCAACTTGAAGAAGGCCCACAGGTAGACATTAAGCCATTCACCAGGGTCAAGAACTTGCACATCCAGGTCTGTGTCTGGTAGGTCTGGTAAAAACGGGTGGTAGGGCAGATGATTACAATATACTGGAAGGCACCATGGGAGGAACCCTCAGGAAGGCCGCTTCAACTTATTTTGTGGTCTGGATAGTGGCACCCTCAGACGCCTTCTCTAAGCGCCACTCACTGCCATGGAGCTGATCGTCGTCACTCGTCCTCATGTCAAGCCACAGGGCGTACTTGCTGGTCGGGAACTCTCTTAGGGACACGTCTTATGCAGTGATTGCCACGCTTGGGTCACGTCTGCTTGTTGCGACAAAAAGGCCTTATTATTGAATGGTCGTCTACACCTTTCTAGCAAATGCGCATTGGTTGGGTCTTCAAAGAGCAATAGTATGCCCTTCATGCTGCGAGCCGGTTTATGTTCCACAGTGTGCCACACTTGTATACAAGCTTCCTGAGGCGCAGCACATGGTCATACAGCTTGGGTTGTTAGCCGCCTACTCATAAGCTCGAGGGGCTCATGTAGCTTGCGATGTGGATTTATCTTGAAGCCGCATATACTATTCATGTTGACAATTGAACGGATAGATCTTTGATATTTTTGCATTTTTCTGAAGAAGTAATAAATCACTTAGTTAGGAGGTGGAGACAGGTGTGTCCAAGTATGGGCTGCATGACAACCTGGAGTTCAGATCGTCGAAACAGGGTGAATTAAGGGATAAGAGCGGCTGTGAGTGGATACTTCTGACCAAGGATCTACATAACTAAAGGTTATTTATATATATATATTGGTTATAACTCCTTGTTCTGGACGATGGTTTCGTGTGATGTCAAAGCTTCCTTCATGGGACAGGACAGTCATGTTGACATCCGTGTGGATATCAATCTTCTGTTGCTCATTCGCGATGATTATCAAGTTGTTGTACCCAACGACTTGGCCTACTTGGAGAAGCATGCTGCTCGGAGACATGTGGATGCCCGATGCCAAAGACAAGGTCAACAGCACTCTCAATCGCATCTTAAAGTGCCTCTCGCACGGTTACAGGTACTTCGCGGAAATCAATTTATAATGTGATCAATAAACTGTAATTTGTTTGAGTTCGTCTCTCGTTGTTTTTGGATTTTTGATCGTTTTCAGCGATTGTTGTCACCGATTGAACACGATTGTTAATCGTTGTTGTGTTTGGGTCTGCTCGCGTAACAGTCTGGACGGCGTGAGCTTGTTCAAGTTTCCTGGTATGGACGATTTGTAAAAAAACAATGGCCTGTCCAGGTACTGCGATCGCGGGACAAATGGCCAGGCCCGGGCAAGTACTCTTTTGTGTGCTCGGTTCATTACACCAAGGAATGTTTTGAGCAGGCACCAAAACTTAGAGAAGAGGTTTTGTTGGATACCACGGTGTAAGCAGGTTTTTAAGCGAGATGCTGTGCCCACTCTTTTTGCAAAGGGCTCTGCTCTCAAGCAAGCAAGAAACCCAAAAGGATGGTGAGGCAAGTGAACCCCTCCCAACCCATTTTTGGGCATCATATTTTATTCATTATTTAGTAAATGGCCTAGATATATGCCTTTGCAAGTTTTACACGATAATTATCTCAAATTTTTCTACAAAATACTGCAATGATAGAGCTACCAAATAACGTACATAACTTGGTTCTAACAGGCAGTCATGTAGCTGTTAAGCTAGAGAAGTTGGTCAACAACCATCTTCTCTGCCAGGATGTTTGCAAACTGTCAGGCGACTTGCAAACATCATCAGTTGAAGACTTCCATAGTTTGGTCAACCACTTCACCCCAAGATGCTGGTCTTCTTCTATGAGGGTATGGTTGACAGGCAAGTACCATTCTTTTGATAATAATTTGTTGCTTTTTTTCAGTGCTCCTTCATGATGGTGTTTGTATATTCTGAATTGAAATTGCGAGACATTTGTTTACATGTGCTGATATGCCAAATATATGTAGGTCATGTATAATTGGTTCATTGTATCACAGATTGAGACTGGTTGCCCTCCATTTAAAATGAAAATGGGGGGAAGAGAACAGACGACAACAGAAGCTGGGGATCCAGTCTTCAAGCAAAGATACCCAAAATTTAAGCACCAAATGTTGTCACCAAAGTAGTAACAAATGCAACCTTTGGTGAATATTTTTACTGATATGTAAAATGTTAACAACAACAAATTCAATTACCATGGAGATATAAGGTTATGATCGACAGACTGGCTGAGTTCTTGCTGGTTTGCTATGAGCCAACCCTGCCCAAGACAGAAGCACCACTTCCAATGTGTGCAGATGCAGTGACACCAAATCGACGACAATCCATTGAGGCACACCATAGTATGTTCCACATGTACCAAGACAAGTCCTAGGTGAGCGGAGGGTAGAGGAATCCTAGTGCTGGGAAGTTATCTGGTATAATTGAAACAGTGCAGGCTGGTAAAGGAACTCTTATCTTTTGTCCCAGATGTTCCCAGCACCAGCGAACAAACTGTCTGTATGCAGTATACATGTAATTCCTGTAAAATAACCATGTGACAGTGTTGATTTATCCATGCTCAAATATTTTTAATGTTATACCAGTTACAATAAGTATAATGGAATTGTAAATAATGACTGCTAGCCTAGGTACAGATTTATGTGTTAATGATAGAAAAAACCGTCACCTTTGTACATCATTATCTGACATGTGGTCGTGTTGTTATCTGTAGGAGAAATATGCCAATTGCAAGGTCAAAGTGTTCGCACAGATTGGTCTGAAACCAGGATGGTAGGTTATGCAACCAGTGGAATGGGGCTGTTCACTAGGGAGGTCATAACTCGAGGAATCTCCACACAGCACACAGATTCTTCCATCTCTGCCTTTGAATGACAGTAGCCACTCAAACACCTCTAACATGATGTAGTGATGGGAATATTAATGTATGTAATAAAGGATGACATATTGTATGGCAAATACGAATTGGTGCACAAGTACGATCACACATAGCTTACCAAGCATTGTTCTGTAGCCGCCCTATGTCCTGGGCAGGATGACCCGTGTGAGACCCAGGCGTAGCAGTGACATCGCCGGTGTCTTTTTTCTCTTCATCGGAGACGTGTGAATCACTCATTTCTGGTTCGAATCTGTAAGGCAAAATTTGCTCTGCCGAAGCAACGATAGTCTATAAATGATCTGTGCCATCTCATGTCTCTCCGTCGCTCTCCTGAAGTGATGAAATACCGAAATAACCAGCAGCCTTTTTACGCTAATCCTCGCGCAGATCGCGCCTCGCAACAAAACACGCCGGAGCTGACGTCATGCGGAGGCGATTAATTATTCATGAGCTCGTCGTCGCGATACGCGGGACTCATCTTTAAGAGTAGTCGGCAGTAAGTGGTCATTACTAACAACCCAAGCACTATCGACTAAAACAAACAACTGCTGGTCCACTTTCCCAACCTAGGTGCAGACGACGTCATTGCAGGGACGATCACACTGACCTCCACCAATGCCAACCGCAGCGTTGTACAGAACCTAGGGCCCACTTTGTTTAAGATCGCACGTCAGATGACGAAAATATGACCAAGATACAGGTTGGGACAGGAGACAAGAATGGAATTGAGGTAGGGGACAAGGCTGTAGCCAACGCCCATGGCAGCCGGTTTCTGCTGGACTTTGAACTTCTAAAGAGCCATATGCTTTCTACCTGGGCACGCTTGGCGACAGACTGGAGAACGAGCTCACGTTCAACGATTACAGTCGCGTGATTCACGCAACAGATGACACCAAAGCCAGCTTTAAAATCGAAGGCATCTTTCTAGTCGGCTCGCAAATCTGTATGACCATGTGCTCCGCCTCATGATGCTTGCATACAACAAGAGTGGCACACTGCTCTTTGAAGATCCAACCAATGCTCATTTGCCAGGAAGACATAATCGTTCTACAACCAGAAGAAAATACAAATGGCGAGGCAACCATTGAGGTATGAGGCGAAAGCCTTTTTGCCGCAACAAGCAGACGTGACCAAAGCGTGGCAATGACTGCATAAGATGTGTCCCTAGGAGAGTTCCTGACCAGCAAGTACGCCCTGTGGCTTAACATGAGGACGAGTGACGACGACCAGCTCCATGGCAGTGAGTAGCGTTTGAAGAACGCGTCTGAGGGTGCCACTATCCAGATCACAAAATAAGTAGAAGCGGTGGTGGATAAACCGTCTTCATGCTCGACCTTCCTGAGGGTCCCTTACATGGCGCCTTCCAGCATATTGTAATCATCTGTCCTACCACCCGTTTTTACCAGACCTACCAGACACAGACCTGGATGTGCACGTTCTTGACCCTGGCGGACGACTCCATGTCTACCTGCGGGCCTTCTTCAAGTTGTTTCAGGGTGATCCCACACTGTACATTACTGACGACTGCTCGGTCACAAAATTACTGACAAAAAAACCACGCTGTCAGAGCTGGCCTTTAGCGGCCGCCATGCACAACCACGTGTCAGGGTCCTCGCCCAACGCAGTACTGAAGGACCTACGTGAGCAGACGCGCTGGGTCGTGCTCTTTCACACCAAGGACCGTGATTCCCGTCAAGCGAGGAATGTGCCGCTGTACGCCAGCTTCTTGTATAGTCCAAGGACACAAAATTGCTGCTGAAGACATACCAACTTACCGCATATGCTGCTGTTATTACAGCTGGAGGACGATGATAGTTTGCATTGAAACTATCTTATAAGAGAGATAGACCTGCTGCGGTCGTAGCGGGCGGCCAGACAAGCCAGTACCTTGATGCGCAATGCATGACGAGGTTGAATCACCTACTGACGAATAGGTGACCAAGCTGTATATATGTTCGATACGAAGCTCGGCTGGGTGTATCATGATGCGCACTCTTGGTAAGTCAGTTATACAGCTGTACTCGGGTATTGCTGGTATGTTTCTCCCAATCCCAATTTAATACCAGCCAAAGCTAGTTGCACACTTTGAGGCTGACCAGTTGGTTGGACCACTCTAAATTCTAGGCTTCTGATTGAGTTGTGTGAGGCCATACCGGAGGTAATCGCTGCACCAACCACTGAAACAGCGGTGGCGGAAATGTTTTCTCAATCAACCCACTGGTTCCTGAGCCCCGGCTCCGAAAGACTGTTTCACCCCGGTCTTAGGACAGCGTTTTACGGCGTATGCCAGCACGTCCTGAGTAGGGAGGTTTGAGTGCAGATGTTTTGCAAGTCATTTTTAGTCTCCTGGTGGAATACATAACAATTTATCGCACAATTCGTCGCATGATACAAATGCCAGGCTTTCGTGTAACCCTTTGACCACACACTTACAGATCAACTCTAGCATCAAGATAAAACTATTTGGGGACTAGCATGCCGTGGAATATAAAACTTGTGACCCACGTGAATGAGGTGACCCACTTGACTGGGGAAAAGCAATTAAGTAGATGGGTTTGCAAGCATTCTTCAAAACTCATTTTTAACCTCTTCGTCACTGATTGACCGCAAAATTCCTAAAGCGATTTACATCGTGGGGCTGCCAGCATAAACTGATAATGCTAAAAACAGGTTCCCATGAAATTTAAACCTATCGAACAACATAGTGTGACGTCTGTAACATCACACATGACGGTCTTCATTGGCTCACTTCCAACTCTGATTTTTCGGAAATAGCTATGTCTAAGTCAATCATATATAACACTCCCCCCTCACTTTATGTTGTTAATATATCATTCAGTTGTCAATGTGTCAATCATCGGTCACGTCCGAATTATTTTTCAGATAAGACGCCTGATTGCATTAAATATGAAACTTTCATTTACACCAAGCGTAGTTCTTTAATGGTTACTACAAAAAGAAACACAAAGAGTAAACAATTTTGACGCCAGGATTGTATTGTTTCATTGATTCATATTAAATCGAAGTAATCTGGAGCTGCCATTGCCTGGACTGTCTAAGCCGTTCAATTGGATCCCATCCGTACTCCATACAGTGACTGGTTTCACCATGCAACCCACTTCTCGACTACAATGCAATGTAGAAACATTACAGCGCAGTGGGTCATTTGACAGCGCATGTATACGACGCCATTACTTTTTCGTAATCGTCCATGACTCGTTTTTTGTGTTAATTTTAACACTATATACCCCGACAACCGCTTTCTGGGTGTTTTGTCACGACAGCTGCATTCGTAGACTCTCGATTATATGGTTTCTGAAACGACCCCGTCCTTCATTACCTGGGAGAGCGGCCCTCAGTTAACATTCTTCCGGTTTTGTGTAATTGATAAAAATTATCCTTGTCGGGGCAAAATCGGTCAGGCGGTCAAGGCAGCTAACTTCATGTACTGTCGAGACACACCAAAGTGCAAAATTTACTTGGTTTTTGTACAAACCCATTTAAGCTATCCGCCTGTTGTCTTACAATCTGCTTGTAGACCGACTGGAAGTAACTGCTTCTGAGGTTGCGTACATGCCTCCTATGGGCGAAGAACTTTGAATTTGAGTTAAAGGCATGTGTATATGGATTCATATTTTCCAACTATGTGTCACACTCTGACTAATGTTTAAAACTGAGAAGCAGTGGCACTGCGAGATCATATTGTCAACACCGCGTGTGATCTAAGAGTAAGCTTAAAGACGATACGTTTTCTGCGCGCGACTTCATAGCGTGACGATCAGAAACGCAAGGAAGAAAAGGTTTTATCAGATAAAAAACAGCCTCTGCTTTTTCAATCTTATACAGCAAAACGTTATGGCATTTATATACTGTCTCGATAATGGCACGAGTGGTCGGCGATTTAATCACGTAACTACAAAGGCAATTGGCGACCAATAATTTTATGTCAGATGATATACCACAAACCATGTTTGATCAGTTAGATACTTAGTGATGCTGTGAATTTAGAGGTGGTTCTTTCGGTGATGTAATAAGCACAAAGATCCCCAATCCTGTCGTCAACACGACGCTTGCTGAAATGTGCACAGTTTCAGTAACAGCATAATAAGTGTAGCTTTTTGAAAAACCTTGATCTTCCTATTAGCGCATTTACACCAAATGTACTGAGAGAGCATCTGTGAGTATCTACGGATTCGCTAAATATGGCTATGATAACCAAGAAAAGAGTGCCACCTGAAACTCGATGCACCTCAGTAGCTGAGGATGGTTAACCAAGTCGATATGTGATCCGGCTTGTGGTCTGTTCAAGCTTCTTGCTGCTCTGTATTCTTTATTAAACGTGACAGTAAGAACTCATACATCTTATTTGTTAACACAGCGGACTATTTATGTAGGTCATTTTGTACATTGTTTTATGTTTCATAACACATACGAGTATCCATAAATAAATCTTCCTTATCATCATTCTTATATCACATATATTGTGTTAATTATTCCATCTCAAACATTTTATACGTGGCATAATACTTCATAACACAGTATTTGTCATATAAAAATGTAATCTGAATTATCACGCCAGCATTGTTATATTCCTACGTCATGTCATTGATACCGTTTTACGCTGTATATCTCAATAGCACATTTCTTATACCAGTGGACACAACCAATGCATAGCGGAGCTTACTTAGACTCGTACGATAGTCAATTGTAGTGATGGAGACTTAGAATCTATTCCTTTGAGGAAACATGGAAAGATTCATTCGAAAAACACAGATGGGCATAAAAAGGACGTATTGCACGATTCAAGCAGTCATGCTTGCATATAATTGACATATCATCGTCAGATAATGCTCAAACAACAGAAATTATTATACAAAGGTACAAAAAGCGTTTGCTTAGCACTTGTACATTCGAGGTTATAAGCCCCTTATACAACCACGACACCATAGGGATTTAGCAAATGTACATTCTATCCTTTTATTCATTTTACGCCAATGATAACGATCCGGTTGTATATGGCCATATATGTTTTGTGAATACAAAGTCACTGTTATGCAGAAATAATGTTAAGAAAGTACTGTAATTATTGTTGCATTGATGTCTCTGTTTTTATCTTAAGAGATCGGTTATTCTATACCGATTGTATTTTCTACATTAGAAATGTTCCTGTGCAAATAAGAAGCCCCGTTTCATGCAGTGTTGTTTCAACTCCTTGCTCAACACAGGCGATCCACAGAAGAACATCTTCACTTTACCTTTATTTGCTTGAGCTAGGTTATCGAACACCTGAAAAAATGAAGAATAATTTTAGAAATCACAAGCAGCCGCGTTGATAAGATGGAGCTGTTTATAAATTTTCTGAGAGGTGATATGATTCAACAGGTAATAAGATATAAGAGAAAAAGGATAAAAATCACAGGTATAATGTGAGCTAATCATATATATAAAATGGTTCAATCACAATTTATTTACTTAGATGTAGTCATTCCTCTCCACTTACGACTATATTATTGCCTAATTAACATATTATGATATGGTCGACCAGTTAACAATGAACCTTACCCCTTTTTGAGATGTGATTTTTAGATCAACACATCGTGGCAAACAAACAAGGAGCCGATCACGTGTGGAGCAAAGATAGCTGTAAAAAGTTTGTGAGCTTGCTGGGTGGCTACCTTACATTGTGCTATGCCTAAGGGCAGATTTTTCTTACTTTATTGAGGACATGCTAGGGAGAAGTTAAGGTCTCTTTACAAGCACTTGTGATGATTTGTTTGAAAATGCATTCAAGCCGTGGATCAGGCTTGATAGGGACGAGTGGGAGAAGACAAAATGAGCAGTTACATTGTTCCAGTCAGGTCGACCCGCCTGAATTCTGGTTTTCAGACCCGTCATGATATCTTTGTTTTCTTGCTTGTGTAAGATTTCAAGAGCCATTTGCAAACCCAGTCCTTTAATGTCATTCTTGGACAAGGCTGACGTCATGTACATCTAGAATAAAAACAAATATGGTTCAATGACGAATAGTTTTGCACCAAGAAGTATTGACAAATTGCCCCCTGGTATATGAATCATAATATTCGTTCCTTTGGACTGAAGCAGTAGCTTTATAACACATGTGTAGTCTACTTGAAAAAAAACGATACTATATACCGAAATAACATAAGTCGCACATCCTTATTGAATGAATATATCGGTTCATTAAATATGAATAACATTATTTTTATCGCCGACCAATCTTTGATAAAATCTTGATACCTGCATTTGGAGAAAATCTTCTGAACTTGCACTCGTTTGCTGTAGTTCTAGCTGGGCCAATAACCGAATAAACCATTCAAAACTTTTCTGGTCTCGGTTGATCCAAATAAAGTCCACCTGCAGAATAAAATCAAAAATATATAACATCATTCGACCACATCCAAGTTACTCATAAATCATAATAAATACAAAGTCATTCAATTAATTAATTAATTGATTGATTGATTGATTGATAATTTGTTATCTATTAATCCAGAACCTTGGGGGTCTCTTGTTGAGAATTGAAATAGAAATGACATGCGATTTTGGATAATACAACAGTTTTGTCAAACTAAAGGGGCGAAAATTGCACAGCCAAAGACTACGTCCTCAAACTAATCGGTATTTTCTTTAATTGCAACACGCAAGTTTTCCTGACCCTGCGTAGTTTCATGCTGGACTTGGGTATCTCCCCGTACCAGTGCTGATCACAGTGGGGGCACGTCACCATTGAGGCTGCGTAGCGGTACATTACACTCTGTAAGATAGAGGCGAAAGGCGTGACACCTATGCCACAGGCCACCAACACTGCATGCTCGGTGTCGAATATATCCCGGGTTGGAGTTCCGAACGGCCCGTCAATGTACACCTGAGGAACGGATTTAAACTGTATCATGGGAAGGAAGCTTGGTTTATTGTTAAATTATTGTAAATTCCGCATACTAAGTGGATGATGAGCAACTGTCATTTGTTGTTTCTCGTTAATAAGCAAAATTCTAAATTTTTTTCACGCTAAATATATAGAGACTCGTAGGACCATGTGATTGAGAGGTTACGGAGAGAGAATCAGTGATATTTGTGACCTTCATGATTGCAGGTTTTTTTACTAGACTAAAATCAGTTACAGTTGTAAATTTTTCATTTCCTCATAACTGACATGTTTATATAATGCTGTAATCAAATCAAAGCCATAATTATCTCTAAAAATGCAAGAAGAACGACCAATAACTGTCATCACGACGTAAGCAGCAAAGCTAATCGGCTCCTTGGCCTAGTATTTAATGTGTGTGACCCTCACGACAACAAGGGGTTTTTTTACAGAGAAAAATGTCGATATATGTCATTCATGCATTTCTCTTTTCCTTACTGATATATTCATATTGACATTTGAAAAATTAGAGCCATTGGCTTAAGCCATTTCGTCGAACAAACGCCTTTATTCGTGTGGTTGAATATAGATTATTGATAGCCAAGAAAAACTACCAAAAATGATCACTTACCTCAACCTTGACCTTTTTTCCATGGCTGTCACTTGACGACTTCCCAATCTGTGGTGGCATCATAACAAACACAATTAAAATAACCATTCAAAAAGCCACAAAATAGAACATATCCGGGAAAATATATTGTTATCTTTCCCTACCTTGTCATGCTGTTCATTGTTAGATCCATTCTCTGAAAAAGAAAATTTGTTTTCTTAACATATCTTAACATTTCCATTGTTTATGTAGTTTGAGTATTAAGGTTGAGGGTATGACCTAACCGTTGTCAGAGCCTGATGCAGGAATGCCATTTTCCATGCTATCAAACGAGGGATTATAGAAACCTTCTTTGCCTCTGTATTCCCGTACATTGTTGAAATACTCGTATACTTTTCCAGTCCAATGACCAGCAGATCGGATATGTAGCCACAGTTCACCTACAATCACATCACAAACAAACATGGAAAGTACGCAGAAGTTAATCATTTACTTATCAGCAGTGCTATCATTGAATGGTAATTTCCACACACAAAAAAGGATGCAATAAACCGATCTCTGATACAATATGATATAAAATAGCTCGAATTGTATTAGTCCAATAAAAACTTTCTCGTTGCATGGTCGGAGAACGATTGCAATTAATTCGGCCGTGATGTTCTCTGATTGATGTTGATCTCAGACTATTGAGCTTACCCTCAAATTCAGGTGCACTGCTAATGGTAAACGGATGCCATTCATGAGTCGCTATATCAGGTATGTTGAGGAAGATGTAATCACCTGGCTTAAAGCGCGCGTATTCTGGCTTAGAAATGACTAGATGGGTTACCTTAAGCAAAATTAAGAAAATTTGAGATAATTGCATACACTACAATCCACCAACTTGCCATTACATTATAATCTGAATTCTATGATAATTAAGTTCAAACGAGAAGATGTTGCATACCAAAGAGGCGACTTACTTTTGATGGTAATAAATGGACTTCTGTGACATGCATTTGGCCATACTTGTAAAGCTTCATGGGTTTAGAGCGCCAAATTCTCTCCAGAATGTACACAAATCCAGGAGCAGCAAAGAAGAGGCCGAAGCGAGGTGCGTGAAGAATGAGGAGAAGCCAGAAGATGAAGCAGAGCATGTGGGTCCAGTAGAATACCTGCTCAGACACAACTCATTACTAGTGAATGTCCAAGAACAGCATTTCTGGTCAATGTCTGTGATCGATGTTTCGTGTCAATTAATACGATTATTAAATTCCGCTAACGGGAACATATATAAGATTGACAGAAACCATCACGTACAGAAAGCAATGAGTCCTTAGCACATTCGCACATATAAACTCTTTGTTTATAGAAACATGTTAATAGAAATATTTTAAAATGTCACCTGAAAGTGGCCACTTCGTCTGACGCAGCCCATGGAACATACAACAATGATAAAAAGAACTATATCCAGCACGACACCAGATATATAAGCGAACCCTGGCCCAACATAACCAATTCCAGCGCGCAGTGTAAACAAGTACTCCCAGAACTCCAGTTTGGGAGCGTCAGTGACGCTCGACAGGGTGGTTGAGTTGGAAGATTTTACTACCTCGTTGGAAAAGTACCGATCAATAGCTGGAAACCAGAAACAGATATCTAGCTGTAATCTTGAAGTGAACTTTTACAATATTGACAAAACGAATAAAGTTATTTGATGAAAATTGTTATCTAGCATTTATCACACGCAAAATAAAAGTTAATTGCAAATTTGATCCACAATACCTATATTTCCAAGGTGAGCTATTGTATGTCCCACACTTAGCAGAGCAATCATCAGCCCGACCATCTTGTGGAACATGGTGCTGTGGTCTATAGGAAGGTAAGTCCCCAGTTTAGTGTTCCTTAACCAACTCAGACAGGTCCTCAACATAAGCACAACCACAAACGCACAGTTGAAGTTGAGCGCCATACCAAATCCTCGCGCGATGATCACACAGAAATTAGACTCGCGGTACCTGCAGTGAAAAAAATGAAATTAAAATGCAATTAAATAATCAATAAAGGACCAATCATAGCACACATATAAAAATAATTGACAAAACTCGGTCACAATTGTTAACCAAACCAGAATAAAGCTATGTTGATTACGCAATAGCTGATGCAAGGAAATGAATGGCTGTGATGAACAGGTACGCGAAGAGGAAGATGACTTTTTTCTTGTTGTTCCGAAGATAGCGACGGTTACAATGATACCGGATGAATCCTGGTTTATTTTCTTTTCTTTTGTCCTCTGGAGGTAAGAGCCACTGGGCCACGCTGTGGGTAAAACAGGGTGGATAAACGAATGAGAAAATGTATCAGAGCATTAAACAAAAGAAGAGCAACCGATCGATGTATCAAATGCTATCATATCAGTTAGAAAAATACTGTCGAGATAGAGATAACAGTGAAAGTTGTTATGGATGATCTACTTTTAACACAGCACTACTTTATGAGTTGTAACTCCGTGATAAGTAATGACTTCGGTTCTATGAACTCCATGGACAATTAGTCAAGTTTTATATATCATAATGAATCCTGAATAATTTTTATAGGAATGATCTTGTGAGTCATTATAGCGAATACGGTCGCGATGATCATTTTGATATGTCTAATCATTGTGACTATCAACGGGAAGCTCAGAGAAGGGGTCAGTCATGACTTACACATGGCGCTCATAAAGTTATATTATCGTACAAAATCGAGTCGTTCACTGTTCTGAACACCATGTCCATACTGCTGGATGAACTAGCGCTCTAACTGCCTCATATCTTGACGTTGGACGCATAGTGTCAGGGGCGTAGCCAGGCTGGAAGGAATATTACGCACAGACGGGGGAGAAATCTACAGTTCCTAACAGTTAAGTCTAACCCACCTTAGCCTTTGACTTTGATGTCATTTTTTGGCCATATTTATTTTTTCACTTTTCAAATTGATGTAACGCACGTGCGTAAGTGCGTATCGCTGTCTACGCCCCCTGGTGGCGTCTCTCTGAATCGCACGTGCGTTTGTATGGTACCATAAACGATACATATGTCGGATATAAAAGCCGTGAAACATTCTACTACCCCTTTGTGAAGTGCGACAGAGTGCGGTTGAAGGACCCCATGTTTTTGTTAAGTGAGTTTGTAGAATACTATATCAAATGAATCGTAGGAAATACCGAATCCCAAGCAGTAGGCTAAAATAGATATATTTCACATTGGTCTATCCATATGTAACTTATGAACTCGTTCTCTGGCATAAGACTGTATCCCTATAAAAACTAAACAACATGACACATGACCCACGGCAAACACTTGGCTGTGATCAGCTACATCATAATGGTCCTACCTGGGTAAATTACCCCGTCCAGGCTCTGACGTCGTGATAATTTATGAGGCCTAGTAGATACCTGATGGTGAGGTTCTCCATGACCATGGGGTGCCGCTCGAGTTCGGACGCTAGCTTTTCAAACGTGATCTCGCCGTTGTCGTCTTTATCGGCTGACTTGAAGAGAGCCATGGTGAGTGATTTTATGGCGTCGTCCGAGAGCTGCATGGACGATTCCTCCATACACGATCTCAACACTGTCTCAAGTTCGTCAGGGTCTATCGTACCACTTCCTGGAATGGTCAACCCAGATTCATTATTAATGAACACGGCAGAGCGGGTGTAAATGCCAGCCCATGCACCTAACGTTCACATGATTGACAGAACGATGCTTTATGTTAAAGATGTGTAGCAATAAATGGATTTTCTGGTGAGTGAGCTGAGCTAACCTACCACAAGAGTATGAAAAATGCTATCATAATTGTTCGTAGAAAGTATTAATATTCCACTAAAATCATTGACGTGCAACATACACAGGGAAAATGAGGCAAGTTATGGAGATCTGATGCTCTGATAGAAATGATAAACGCCTTTCACACTGTGTGAAAAATACAAAATGACTCACAAAATGACTCACCATTCACATCGTACACATCAAAGAGGAATTTGAGTTTCTCCTGTGGAGACCCTTGGGTGAGTTTGACCACTCCATTGGTCAGCTCTTGCAAATCAATTGTACCGCTCTTGTCGGTATCAAACAGAGTAAAAAACCTCTCTGCGAAGAATGGCTGAAATATATGATTCGGTCTGCTGATAAGACAGAAACTAACGCAAGTCTAATTTTATAGATAGTGCAGTGTATACCTTACGGGTGATATGCTCACCTACCTTTTTGACGTTAAAGGCTGTTTTGAACTCCTGAAACCCGATAGCCTTGTTCTTGCCAGCTATAATCTTGAACTGTTTTTTTACCCTTTTCAGCCATATTGCCTCTTGATTTTCTTTTTCGGCAACACACTGTCTAAAAACACAACATGAGCTATGCAATTATTCATAGATAATAGATTAATGTAAATATAGATTCACATTTGCCTCGTGACTATGTACTGAACGCGGCTCGCTGTGCAAGGTAATAATCTGCGTGAATATAGTCGATGGCGTTGAAGCACCACCGACCTTTATATTCCCTTATGAACAACCGTTTGCTAAAAAAGACGCTGCATTCCTTTTCACCTGTTTACTACAATTTGGCCAATCTTGACTGTATTTGACAGACAGAGTTGCAGACATAACACCTCAGACGCGCTTATTGACCATTCAAATGAAATATAAATTATGTGCTGTTCATAAAATTTATTCAGCTCAGCGCAACAACAGCTTGGAGAAAGTCATTGCAATAAGCTGAACCACATTATCGGCGCTAGAAATCACCGTAATGTTTGCCGGTCTCTCTGCTTTGATCATGCATATTATTTGCATAAGTTATTGTGGATCAATGAAAAGGCGTTTGAAGTCAAAAAATGTAAACTTACTCAATCATAGTAGCTTTAACTTGCGCTATTCTGAATATATCACTTGCTACGTTGCTTCCAACGATTTATTAGGCTGCACACAACACCAATTTTGAAATGAACATCGATCGGAGGGAATCCTCTTTATAAGGAGTGTTTTTTTGCGATTTTCAAACAAGGCGCCCCCACAAAACCTGTATGACGTTGACGTTCTTGGAAAATTGGTAAAAACCCTGAGGCCTATCCCAGAAGTTGCTAAATACCTTCCTGGTACGTGCGAAAGTCATTTGGATTGGGAATTGATTAAGTAAAAAATACACCTGTAAATGATCTTACTTCTCGATCTTTCTGATGATCTGTGCTATTCTAGTATAATCTATTCGAGTAGAGCACTGTTTGAAAGCTTTTATTAAGAAATGTAAGAAGGAGAAAGGTAAGCAGGAAAGTGGAGCCGGTTTCACTCATGCGTCGACTTAATGTCCCCATATCAAGTAGAAACTGAAAAATAAGGAAAAAAAATGTTGACTTCCAAATATGGTATCATGTGTTCTGCGCGCCTCTGTACTCGATGTGAAACCGATTCCCCACGCGTAAGGCCACTCCCCAATGCTCAGTGTTGCGTAGGTCAGTTGAGTGCATACAAATCGACTGTTGAAGCATTTACATTCTGTTGACCAGGAAGGACAGTGTGCTGTTCTGAGCACGTGTGTAATGATAATACAGTTATCCATAGCCGGCAAATAATTTTTTCCTGTTTCGAAATCACTGAACAATCACTCAGACATAACTTAACACCTTGCCATTGATAAGTCCCTTTATGTCTACTGTTTAATCATCTGAGCTGACAGTTGTGACATTTCAACGGGCCAATGACATGGCCATTTAACGACTTGACTTTAGCGATTAATAACTGCACAGCACTGATCTGTAGGTGGCGCTTCTACACAAGAACAAACGCACGTAGGGCTGTTGATCCAACGCAAAACGTCTTTTGATTGGCGGAAACATTGGGGGGGGAGGCGGGGGCTGGTTCTCTCCTTGGGAAATGGTAGGGGTGTGCCGCCATGGGAAACAAAAACCGGACCATATCTATACCAAGCCAAAGTGAGAAAAGAGAACCGTTTGCATACCAAACCTCGGTAAAAAAAACCATTCATATATAAATTTTTTAAAAGGTCACCAATACATAAACCACAATTTAATGATCCCAAATCATATTAAGACCACCTCGTGGAGCTGCAAGGAACCCATCCATATACCGAACTAACGATTCAGAATGAAAAAGCAAGTTTATTAAGCTTCGCAACTGAAAAAAAAAGTTGATTAGTTGATTTCTTGTACTATGTTGCTACCTCTACAGACAGCATTGCAATGACCTTTTTTATCCCACGCTTGTTACATTTTACCTCCCTTGCAGGACATTGGTCACTTAACGCACCATTTGCAGTTTTCTTTTGAAGTGTGAGCTTTACCTTGGCCTTCTGTTGTATGTATAGGTTTTTTTTGTTGAATCGTGACTTTTTCACATAGTCAACAGAGCTTGCTTGTGGGCTTATTTGGCTTTTAACAATCTCTTTGTCTTTTTTCGTGCCTCAGCTTGTCGTGCTAGCCGCACATGCTCCAAGGTGAGGTCTTAATTTGATTGCAGGCGATCTCACAACGCCTTGTTGTTTACCCCCAAAATAATTCTGTCCCTTATCAATTCGCCACGAAGTAAACCATATATACAGCTGTCAGCAATCTCATATAGTCTTGTATCTTGAATCAGCTCATCGTAAGATACATTTTCTTCCTCAAAACGTCGAGTTGTAAGGATGGGATCACATTTTTCTCCCATAGAGTACATTAGTGTACTTCTTGCTCCGAGTTACTTTTTTTTAAAGGTCTATTTTGTTCCGTTAGCGTTCTAATCTTTTTATCCACGATGGCCACGCCTCAGCAAGCTGTGGGCCAATGGCGCCTGCTAGAGTGATCCGGTAAAAAAGTAAGTTTATTTGAACCACGTCTTTAATTTTCTTGTTTATGCACACTCCTAGTTTTTCGTTGCTGCTTGTGGTTGCTGGAGTGGGAACTAGCCAGAGAAATAACCGGAGCCCAGGAGTAGAGTTCATTTTGTTTATTGAAGTTAAGCGTTATAGCTCTGATCTCGATTAGAATCTTTCCACTATTTGTTATTCTCGTGTCTTTGCTAGGTAGCTCTCTAAAAACCAGCGTGTTTAGCCCCTTTATCGGGGTTCCGGGCGTCGGATTCCGCCCCTAACCGCTCGATCAGCTGACACCTCATTGGTTCAGGTAAAGCCGACCCGTTCCGCACAGGTCTTGACCCAACGGTCCACGTGGGCGTGGATTCGTAAGGAAATTGTACCAGCCACGACTACTTATCAGGGTCACACCCCCACCTTATGGGCGGAGGGTGAACCGGGATAAAGTAGACATGTCGTACTGAAAATTAAAAGGTGGGTGGGGGGGACTTTAAATGTCATATGAGTTAGATTAATATCATAACACACGCTCTGGGCTATCATTGCAAGCAGACTTCAGAATCGGGTATGTTGCAATATCAATATTCACACAAAACACTGTATTATTAACTACATGTTATCCAACATCAGTGCCGCTATCAATAGAGCCAATGCGTAACTTCATACATCGTTCTTTAATTTCAGCTTCATTCACCTTTGCCACCATGCAGTAGCATGCTCTAATATGTATCATCAACATGCCATTTATTAGAACTGAACAACGCAAGACAAGACAACTAAGATCACTGGCACTCAAGTCAATTAATTCATTGAGCGCGTTCGGCTGTGTTCGGTTTCACATGAGTTATTTTTTCTATTATTATACATGTCACTATCGCTCGGGGGTATTGACTTGTGGCTAAGATCAATTTTTAAAAAGGCACACTAGAAGCCCGTTATGATTACGTTATTCTGCACATGTGTGAAGTATTCCTGACTCGGGCTTAAAGTGCCTATCACACGGTTATAGGTACTTCGCTGAAATCAATTCAAATGTGGGGGTATGTATATAAGTAGTAAGAATCCAAAAGTGGTAGGGACACTTTTAGTGATCACTTTCAGCTGCCACAACTGTGATAAAGAAATTGTGTGGCGGAGTCATCCCTATGTTGGCACCTACACTGCAGGAAATGTCCTTCTTTCCGCTTCAATATTATTTGCTGGAGCCACACCAACGAAGGTGCTTCGATCTCTCAAATTTATGGGAGTTAAGGCGACTTCTCCATCAACATTTTTTCGGCACCAGACAATTCTGATGCAGCCTGTCACCGACAATGTGTGGGAGAACCAGCAGACTTCGCTATTAGTGGCCCTTCAGGAGAAGGATGGAATAACAATAGGAGGTGACGGACGCGCCGACAGCCCCGAACATTCTGCACAGTTTGGCTCTTACACCACAATGGAGCTGGAGTCAAATAAAGTAATAGACATCCAACTGGTGCAGGTAAGAGTATTTATACTATTTGCAGTTATAAATATTCACTTGTACCTCCTCAACCCTTCTGTCTATGAATCCATACAATATGTTACCATTAATGTGTTACAGTGCACAGAGACTGGTGGCAGCTATCATATGGAACTGGAGGGGCTAGAACGTTCTGTGCAGCTACTACATGACTATGGCCTCACCATTAAAACAATTATCACAGACAGACATGTGCATGTTTGGTAGTACATAACTCGCAAAATAATGCATGCCATATCACCTCGACCCTAAGCGGTTCTTGGTGTTTATTTATGGATCAGCAAATAAATGTTACATTATACTCCCCTACAAACATTAGATCTCATTATTAGGGAATTTGTGTTATCTATCTGTGTAGATCCATAGCCAAATGGATCAGTGAAACATTGCCAGAGACTAGACATCAGTAAGACAGGTTGGCTATTTCAATACATATCATCTTTGACTGTTTTGTACGTCACAACTTTTGTTATGTAAGATGAACTGGGTAAAATGTAATTATTTGCTGTGTGTATTAGGACTTCGCAAGAAGCTGGAAGCTGCAGTCAGAGAGCGGGGCTGCTACTCGCTGTTTGCATGGATCCCCAGTATCACCAATCATCTCTACTGGAGTGCCTCATCTACTGCAGACAACAATGGCGACATCATCCTAAGTGGAAATCTGTTGCAAACCACGTTCTTATGCTTCAGAGTATGTCGAGTGCCTGATGGCTGAGTTCTTGCTAGTTTGCTATGAGCCTATCCTGCCCAAGACACAAGCACCACCTCCAATGTGTGCAGATGCGGTGAGACCAGATCCACGACAAGCCATTGAGGCACACCAGAGTAGGTTACGCATGAATCGAGACAAGTTCTAGGTACGTGAAGGGTAGAGGAATCCTTGGTAGTCTGGTGTTGGGAAGTTATCTGGTATTGTTGTAACAGCGGAGGCTGGTAACAGAACGCTTATCTTTTGTCCAAGATGTCCCCAGCACCAGCGAACTAACTGCCTGTATGCAGTATACTTGTAACGCCTGTAAAATAACCAAGTGACATTGTTGATTTATCCATACTTAAATATTTTTTGTCATACCAGTTTCAATAAATATAATGAAATTGTAAATAATGACTGCTAGCCTTCGTACAGATTAATGTGTGTACAATAGAAAAAACTGTCACCTTTATACATCATTATCTGACATGTACCCGTGCTGTTGTCTGTAGAAGAAGTATCCCGCTTGCAAAGCCCAAGGGTTCAAACAGATTGGGCTGAAACCAGGATGCTGGGTTATGCAACCAATGGGAATGGGGCTGTTCTCTATGGAGGTCATGACTCGAGGAATCTCCGCACAGCACACATATTCTTCCACCTCTGCCATTGGTTGACAGTAGCCACACAAACACCTGTAACATGATGTAATGCTGGAATATTAATGTATGTAGCCACACAGACACCAGGGGATGACCTGATGGAGTGGAGTGACTGAGTTAGAGGTCTGTCACTCGAGGCATTGTCTGGCCTGCCCGACAATTACAGGGTGTGGCAAACAGTGTCTCGATTCTGCCAGGGGTTGCAGGACCGAGATGCGGCGCACCACACCCTCTTGCGGCACCCTCAAACCCTCCGGGAAGCAATAGACCTGGTAAAGGATTACCAACAACAGTACCAGGCATGCTTCGGTAAGCAGTCCCGGTGGCGGGGAAGAGAAGTAGAAAGGGTACCCCCAAGGGTTTCAGCGGTCACTGGCCCTGGTGAACCCAGGGAAGTAGAGAACCACATGCTCATGATGAACCAATTGCAACGCAAAGTTCTGACCCTGACTAGTGCCATGAAAAAATTAAAAGACCCAGTGGCACCCAAGGTTAGCTTTAGTCCCCCCCCACTACAATTCACCAAAAAAAAGGGAAGTTGGGCCCTGTTTTCGTTGTGGGAAACAGGGGCCTGGCCAAGGGGCAGGTCGCCGATCCCCTCAACACTATTGCATCCAGTCTGTGTGGGTTGTGGGGCTGTAGGGGGTTGTGGTGTTGTGAGAGGTAGGGCCTGGAGTAAGGTTCTGGCGGGTAAGGGGCCTAGGATAGGGGTTCATGGCGACCTGTGTACTGCTGCCGGTGCACCAATGCCACCTCGAGTACCTCCCCAGAATGTCAGCACTGCCGGTGTTAGGTAGTGCGGTACGAAAGGTGAAAGGGCAAAGAGGTCGAGCAAAAGGTGGCTCATCTGGCGCCACAGAAATGTCCATGCCACCTCGAATACCCCCTCTTACCCAAGCTGAAGAAGCAGACTCGGCTCCTCAATCCATTGGGTCACCACAATCGAGACCATTGGCCAACTACAGGGGACCTCATGATGCACAACGGGTTGGGGTACCGGTGACAGAGTTGGCCAGTAGCAGGGTGACCGATGAGGTGCCCAATGAAAGCATCTTGGTGTGCCAACTCCTATCCGCATCTCAGTTTACCCTGTCAGTGCAGATCGGTGGTATGACTGTAGATGCCGTAGTCGATACCTCTGCAGAAGCCACGATTATGTCTGACCGTGTTTTCCGCCAGCTAATCCCACAGCCGCGGAAGGTCAGGAATGTCAGGCTACTGACTACTGGTAGAGACATGGCTATGGCCGGGTTCGTTGTGGGACCGGTGGAGTTGAATGTGGGCCATAAGCTCTACCAGGCTAAAGTATATGTTGCACCTATCGCACAAGATCTGTGATTGGGATTTGACAACAAGTGGCAAGCTGTGTTGAATATGGCAAACACAACCCTTGCCTTTGACAATCAAGCGGTCAATCTTAATATTGGGAGGGCAACAGACACCCTGTCCGCCGCACGAGTAACGGTCAAGCGGAAGCATTTGATACCTGCCAACTCCATGAGCAGGATCGTTTGCGATGTGAGTGCCATTATGCCCGACTATTTGGTCGAACCTGAAACAGAAACTGGTTTACTGATGCCTCGTACAATTACGAGGTGGTGCTGTTCCTGAATCCCTCGGACAGATTCTATACCCTGAAGGCCGGAGAGTTCGTGGGGAGAGCTGTACCAATGCCAACTATGTTTCCCCACAGGAGTTTTCAGGACCACGAATACAAGGGATCAGGACACCCACCGAGAGGGAGGCTAAAGAATGCACACCAGACCATATCACAGAGATGCTGCAGGCCTCCCGCAAGTTTTTAACAGAGCCACAGTACGAGGCACTGGAGACAACCCTAGTGACATACAAGGATGTGTTTGCCAGAGATGAGTTCGACCTGGGCAACTTCACAAAGGTAGAGCATTCCATTGACACCGGAGTAGTCAAGCCAGTCAAGGTCCGTATGAGGCGCACCCCTCAGGATTCACTGAGGAGGAAGAGGCTCATCTAAGGAAGATGTTAGATGCCGGTGTGATTCAAGAATCAACATCGGAATGGGCCTCAGTCCCAATGCTTGTACGGAAAAGGGATGGGACGGTACGTTGGTGTATAGACTATAGGGCATTGAATAATGTCACCACCAAATACGTATTCCCCCTCCCTCTAGTGGATGACTGCCTTGACACCCTAGTGGGCAATACATGGTTCTCCAAATTGGATGATAATTCGGCATGTTGGCAGATATGAATCATGACGAAGGACCAGAAGAAAACTGCCTGTTTCAACACGTAAAGATGGGATTCGGGTTATGCAATGCCCCTGCCACGTTCGCTAGGGTGATCAACATGGAACACTGTCCTGGCTTTCCTGGATGATGTAGAAACATTACAGTGCAGTGGGTCATTTGACAGCGCATGTATACGACGCCATTACTTTTTCGTAATCGTCCATGACTCGTTTTTTGTGTTAATTTTAACAATATATACCCCGACAACCACTTTCTGAGTGTTTTTGTCACGACAGCTGCATTCGTATACTTTCGATTATATGGTTTCTGACACGACCCCGTCCTTTATTACCTGGGAGAGCGGCCCTCAGCTAAGATTCTTCCGGTTTTGTGTAATTGATAAAATAAAATCCTTGCCGAGGCAAAATCAGTCCGGCGGTCATAGCAGCTAACTTCATGTACTGTCGTGACACACCGGCGTGCAAAATTTACTTGGTTTTTGTACAAACCCATATAAGCTATCCGCCTGTTGTCTTACAATCTGCTTGTAGACCGACTGGAAGTAACTGCTTCTGAGGTTGCGTACATGCCTCCTATGGGCGAAGAACTTTGAATTTGAGTTAAAGGTATGTGTATATGGATTCATATTTTCCAACTCTGTGTCACACTCTGACTAATGTTTAAAACGGAGAAGCAGTGGCAATGCGAGATCATATTGTCAACACGCGTGTAATCTAAGAGCAAGCTTAAAGACGATACGTTTTCTGCGCGCGACTCCATAGCGTGACGATCAGAGACGCAAGGAAGATAAGGTATTATCAGATCAAAAACACAGCCTCTGCATTTTTAATCTTCTAAAGCAAGACGTTATGGCCTTTATATATTGTCTCGATAATGGCACTGGTGTTGGATGAATTAATCACGTAAATACAAAGGCAATTAGCCACGACTGTCATCATTTGATCAAGATGGTTCACCACAAACCATGTTTGAACAGTTAGATAGGACTTCCGCAATACTTAGTGATGCTGTGAATTTAGAGGTGGTTCTTTCGGTGATATAATAAGCACAAAGCTCCCCACTTGCTGAAATGTGCACAGGATAATAAGGGTAGCTTTTTGAAAAACCTCGATCTTCCTGTTAGCGCATTTACATCAAATGTACTGAGAGAGGATTTGTGGGTATCTATGGACCTCGGATTCGCTAAACATGGCTTGTATGGTAAATGTTCAGACTTGTGGTTGGACTATATTAGCTTATCGTCATTCATAGAGCGGCTATGATAACCAAACGAAAAGGGGGCCGCCTGAAACTCGACGCACCTCAGGAGCTGAGGATGGTTAACCAAGTCGATATGTGATCCGACGGGGGTCTGTTCAAGCTTCTGGCTGGTCAGTATTCTTTATTGAACTAGACAGTAAGAATTCTTATTTGTTAACAAAGCGGACTATTTATTTAGGTCATTTTTTTACTCCTGTATGTTGTACATTGTTTTATGTTTCATAGCACATACGAGTTTCTCAAAAATAAATCTTCCTTATCATCATTCTTATATCACATATATCGTGTTAATTATTCCATCTCAAACATTTTGTACGTGGCATAATACTTCATAACACAGTATTTGTCATATAAACATTTAATCTGATTTATCACACCAGCATTGTTATATTCCTACGTAATGACATTAATACTGTTTTACGCTTTATATCTCAATAGCACTAGTTGAATACCAGTGGACACAACCAATCCATAGCGGAGCTTACATAGACTCGTACGATAGTCTATTGTAAACTAAAGCGATGAAGACAGACTTAGCATCTATTCCTTTGAGGAAACATGGAAAGATTCATTCAAACGACAGGAAGAATCAATAAAAAAAAGACGTATTGCACGATTCAAACAGTCGTGTTTGCATATAATTGACATATAATGTTGTCTTGTACCAGCTGGACCAATGCACAAACAACACAAATCATTATACAAAGGTACATTAAGCGTTTGCATAGCACTTGTACATTCGACGTTATTAGCTCCTTATACAACCAACGACACCATAGGGATTAAGCAAATGTACATTCTATTCTCCACCCCCTTTTATACATTTTACGCCAATGATAACGATTCGGTTGTATGTTAGAAATGTTCCTGTGCAAATAAGAAGCCCCGTTTCATGCAGCGTTGCTTTAACTCCTTGCTCAACACAGGCGATCCACAGAAGAACATCTTCACTTTACCTTTATTTGCTTGAGCTAGGTTATCGAACACCTGAAAAAATGAAGAATAGGGAATCTCTTACTTTATTGAGGACATGCTAGGAAGAAGTAAACGTCTCTTTACTAACACTTGTGATGAGTGAGCATTTGATCCGTGGATCAGGCTTGATAGGGACGAGTGGGAGAAGACAACATGAGCAGTTACATTGTTCCAGTCAGGTCGACCCGCCTGAATTCTGGTTTTCAGACCCGTCATGATATCTTTGTTTTCTTGCTTGTGTAAGATTTCAAGAGCCATTTGCAAACCCAGTCCTTTAATGTCATTCTTGGACAAGGCTGACGTCATGTACATCTAGAATAAAAACAAATATGGTTCAATGACGAATAGTTTTGCACCAAGAAGTATTGACAAATTGCCCCCTGGTATATGAATCATAATATTCGTTCCTTTGGACTGAAGCAGTAGATTTATAACACATGTGTAGTCTACTTGAAAAAAAACGATACTATATACCGAAATAACATAAGTCGCACATCCTTATTGAATGAATATATCGGTTCATTAAATATGAATAAACATGTAACATTATTTTTATCGCCGACCAATCTGTGATAAAATCTTCATACCTGCATTTGAAGAAAATCTGAACTTGCACTCGTTTGCTGTAGTTCTAGCTGGGCCAATAACTGAATAAACCATTCAAAACTTTTCTGGTCTCGGTTGATCCAAATAAAGTCCACCTGCAGAATAAAATCAAAAATATGTAACGTCATTCGACCACATCTAACTTACTCATATATCATAATAAAGTCATTCAATTAATTAATTGATTGATTGATAATTTGTTATCTATTGATCCAGAACCTTGGGGGTCTCTTGTTGAGAATAGAATTAGAAATTAAATGCGATACAACCGTTGTGTCAAACTAAAGGGGCTAAAATTGCACAGTCAAAGATTACGTCCTCCAACTATCGGTATATTCTTTAATTGCAACACGCAAGTTTTCCTGACCCTGCGTAGTTTCATGTTGGACTTGGGTATCTCCCCGTACCAGTGCTGATCACAGTGGGGGCACGTCACCATGGAGGCTGCGTAGCGGTACATTACACTCTGTAAGATAGAGGCGAAAGGCGTGACACCTATACCACAGGCCACTAACACTGCATGCTCGGTGTCGAATATATCCCGGGTTGGAGTTCCGAACGGCCCGTCAATGTACACCTGAGGAACGGATTTAAACTTTAGCATGGGTTTTATTGTTGAATTATTGTAAATTCCCCATACTAAGTGGATGCTGAGCAGCTGTCATTTGTTATTTCTCGGTAATAAGTAAAACTCTAGAAACTTCTTTCAGACCAAATAAATAGAGACTCGTAGGACCATGTGATAGAGAGGTTATGAGAGAGGATCGGTGACCTTGACATGATTTCCAAATTGTAAATTTAACTGACATGTTCATATATTGATGTAATCAAATCAAAGCCAAAATTATCTCTAAAAAGCCAAGAAGAACGACCATCAAATGTCATCATGACGTAAGCAGCAAAGCTAAGCGGCTCCTTGGCCTAGTATTTAGTTTTGTGACCCTCACGGCAACAAGGGGTTTTTTTTCACAGAGAAAAATGTCGATATATTTCATTCGTGCATTTCTCTTTTCCTTACTGATATATTCATATTGACATTTGATAAATTAGAGCCATTGGCTTAAGCCATTTCGTCGAACAAACGCCTTTATTCGTGTGGTTGAATATAGATTATTGATAGCCAAGAAAAACTACCAAAAATGATCACTTACCTCAACCTTGACCTTTTTTCTATGGCTGTCACTTGACGACTTCCCAATCTGTGGTGGCATCATAACAAACACAATTAAAACTAGATTCGGCAGGCACGCCATCGGCAAGTCTTCCAATGGCAAGCAATCGGGTCTGTGATTGCGCCTTGTTAAGAAACCCTATGCATAGCACACGTTTACGATAGATGTCAGCGAGGGGAGTTGGTAACGCGCACTATTTTTCGATAGATGTCACAAGCTGCAGCCCCTTAGATGTTTTGATATGACCCCTTAGCAGATGTTTTGACATGACCCCTTAACCAAGTCAATAAAAAGCCGAGGGAATGGCACTAAGCCGGTCTCAGTGGCTTGGTGGTTTACTGCTTTGCCTTTTGATCCACAGGCTGTGGGTTCGACTCCAAGGTGTGACAACCTGACTCGTGACTCGGATGATCACGTACAAATGGTGGTCACATCTTTGAAAAGGGATGTAAAAGATCCTTTGGACGACGTGCTCCGTAGCAGTGACCAGTTTAGAGTAATTTACTCAATTGTAGTCGTACATAGCTTAGTTGCTAAATACGAATATGTTTCGATGCACACAAACACACACACACCCACGTTACTGGTCGATTACGTAAGGTTAGGACTTCTTTGAGTTGGCACAAGCGCCAACGGCATGTCTTCCAACGGCAAGCCTGGACGACCAGCAATACGGTACCAACAATATAACACAAACAATATTATCTCTAAACAAAATATATATGAATATATATATATATATATATATATATATATATATATATATATTTATATATATATATATATATATATATATATATATATATATATATATATATATATATACATATATATATATATTATATATATGTATATATATATATATATATATATATATATATATATATATATATATATATATATATATATATATATATATATATATATATATATATATATATATATATATATATATATATATATATATATATATATATATATATATATATATATATATATATATATGTATATGTATATATATATATATATGTATATATGTGTATATATATCCCTATATATATATATATGTAATATATATATATGATATATCTCTCTATATATATATATATATATATATATATATATATATATATATATATATATATATATGTATATATATATATATCATACATATATATATATATATATATATATATATATATAAAACACACACACACTTATAGGTTTGGCCTACTTAGAGTTGGCACATGCGCCAACGGCATGTCTTCCAACGACAAGCCTGGACGACCAGCAATACGGTACCAACAATATACCACAAACAATATTATCTCTAAAAAAAAATATATATGAAAATATATATATATATATATATATCGAATATATATATATATATATAATGGCGGGTATAATTTATATCGGGCGGGTATATAATCACAACCACCCGTAACATCACCCATATATATATATGTTTTCTTCGCGCTCTCCTCGTGACTTTTCTTCCGCGTCTGCTTTGCGAATGCAGTATAGATATATATGCATTTATATATATATCCACCTACAGTTGTAAGACTTTCGTAACGCGCGTGGCGTTTCTTGCGAGTTACTTCCATATATAGTCAGTAAGCATATATATATAACTGCATATATTTATTAATGGTACATATATATATGAAGATGTCGTGCCTTCAGGACTAAGATCTATACTATATATAAGAAGTGATGATGTATATGAGGAAAAGTATGTGTGTGTGTGTGGATATATGATGTGTGATATGTGATGTTGACCTCATTAATAAATATTGCTTTTTGTATGGTTTGACAAGTTCGTAAATATTTGAATGTATATATTAGAATATATATAAAAACGCGTATATATATATATATAGATATATATATATATATATATATATATATATAAGGTATATATATATCTAGCCCTATATATATATATATATATATATATATATATATATATATATATATATATATATATATATATATATACATATATACATATATAAATATTCACATATATATGCTATTTATAGATATATGCTCGGCGCTCGGAAGCTTGGCATCGGAAACCGTGTGTATACATATATATATATATATATATATATATATATATATATATATATATATATATTATATATACAGCATATATATATATATATATATATATATATATATATATATATATATATATGTATGCGTGTATGCGTGTTTGCGTATATATACCCGCTTTGATTGCACCGGGACATCCAGTGCACACTGTCGCTGAGACATAAAGACAGTATATACACGGACCGATAATAGCTGGTAACGCGCACTATTATAAGATCACAAGCTGCTGCCGCTTAGATGTTTTGACATGACCCCTAAACCAAGTCAATACACCGCGAAAGCGATGAATGCTGCCGCTGATTGATTACGTAAGGTTTGGCCTGTTTTGACATGACCCCCTACCCAAGTCAATGCAAACCCAGCCAAGGCCTTTGGTCGATTACGTAAGATTTGGCCTACTTAAACACGAACTGCTGTTAGCCTGCCACTAAGCTGCTGCAGTAGAAAACCTTGAAACTAATCGTCCTTTTTACTGTTTTTTTGTTACTGTGAATGCTAAAAATACTGTTACAATCATTATCACGAGGCCAAGTTCTAAATACTGACAAAATTTCATGTCCGTAAATACAGCCGTTTCAGAGATATCAGCGAGGAGAGAACTCGTAGCAAAAATCGCGATAGGTACTCTAAAATATATGTCATTATACAAAGTACAAAAGGTAAAAAAACAAGTATTTTTTTCGCCTATTCCATGCTACGATAATTGCTTGTTACAACCATATAACTCATATGTTCGTAACTGCAGTAGTTATGGAGGAGATAGTTACAGAAAATGGGGGAAAAAATCGACGAAAAATCGATCCCATAAGCCTCCAACACTGCGCATGCGCGTCAAATTGGATCGCCAGTTGTGTCTCAACTTGATCTATCATTCCCCAAAATTTCATGTTGATATGTTTAACCGTTCCGGAGAATAGCCCGAAAAACCTTGACTGAGAGAAAAAAAAAACTTCGCCTTGTATTCCCGTATATTGTTGAAATACTCGTATACTTTTCCAGTCCAATGACCAGCAGATCGTATATGTAGCCACAGTTTACCTACAATCACATCACAAACAAAATATGGAAAGTACGCAGAAGTTAATCATTTACTTATCAGCAGTGCTATCATTGAATGGTAATTTCCACACACACAAAAGGATGCAATAAATCGATCTCTGATACAATATGATATAAAATAGCTAGAATTGTATTATTCCAATAAAAACTTTCACATTGCATGGTCGGAGAACGATTGCAATTAATTAGCCCGTGATGTTCTCTGATTGATGTTGATCTCAGACTATTGAGCTTACCCTCAAATTCAGGTGCACTGCTAATGGTAAACGGATGCCATTCATGAGTCGCTATATCAGGTATGTTGAGGAAGATGTAATCACCTGGCTTAAAGCGCACGTATTCTGGCTTAGTAATGACTAGATGGGTTACCTTAAGCAAAATTCAGAAAATTTGAGATAATTGCATACACTACAATCCACCAATTTGCCATTACATTATAATCTGAATTCTATGATAATTAAGTTCAAACGAGAAGATGTTGCATACCAAAGAGGCGACTTACTTTTGATGGTAATAAATGGACTTCTGTGACATGCATTTGGCCATGCTTGTAAAGCTTCATGGGTTTAGAGCGCCAAATTCTCTCCAGAATGTACACAAATCCAGGAGCAGCAAAGAAGAGGCCGAAGCGAGGTGCGTGAAGAATGAGGAGAAGCCAGAAGATGAAGCAGAGCATGTGGGTCCAGTAGAATACCTGCTCAGACACAACTCATTACTAGTGAATGTCCAAGAACAGCATTTCTGGTCAATGTCTGTGATCGATGTTTCGTGTCAATTAATACGATTATTAAATTCCGCTAACGGGAACATATATAAGATTGACAGAAACAATCACGTACAGAAAACAATGGTCCTTAGCACATTCGCGCATATATAACTCTTTGTTAATAGAAACATTTTAAAATGTCACCTGAAAGTGGCCACTTCGTCTGACGCAGCCCATGGAACATACAACCATGATAAAAAGAACTATATCCAGCACGACACCAGATATATAAGCGAACCCTGGCCCAACATAACCAATCCCAGCGCGCAGTGTAACCAAATACTCCCAGAACTCCAGTTTTGGAGCGTCAGTGACGTTCGACAGGGTGGTTGAGTTGGAAGATTCTACTACCTCGTCGGAAAAGTACAGGACAATAGCTGGAAAAACAGAAACAGATATCTAGCTGTAATCTTGAAGTGGACTTTTACAATATTGACAAAACGAATAACTGATGAAAAATGCTATCCAGAATTTATCACATTGTAAAACGCAAAATAAAAGTTAATTGCAAATTTGATCCATGATACCTATATTTCCAAGGTGAGCTATTGTATGTCCCACACTTAGCAGAGCAATCATCAGCCCGACCATCTTGTGGAACATAGTGCTGTGGTCTACAGGAAGGTAAGTCCCCAGTTTAGTGTTCCTTAACCAACTCAGACTTGTCCTCAACATAAGCACAACCACAAACGTACAGTTGAAGTTGAGCGCCATACCAAATCCTCGCGCGATGATCACACAGAAATTAGACTCGCGGTACCTGCAGTGAAAAAAAAGCAATTAAAATGCAATTAAATAATAAAGGACCAATCATAGCAAACATATATAAATAATTGACAAAACTCGGTCACAATTGTTAACCAAACCAGAGTGAAGCTATGTTGATTACGCAATAGCTGATGCAAGGAAATGAATGGCTGTGATGAACAGGTACGCGAAGAGGAAGATGACTTTTTTCTTGTTGTTCCGAAGATAGCGACGGTTACAATGATACCGGATGAATCTTGGTTTATTTTCTTGTGTTTTGTCCTCTGGAGGTGAGAGCCACTGGGCCACGCTGCGAGTAAAACAGGGTGGATACACGAATGAGAAGATGGGCGCCAGTATCAGAGCATTAAACAAAAGAAGAGCAACCGATCGATGTATCAAATGCTATCATATCAGTTAGAAAATTCTGTCGAAATAGAGATAACAGTGAAAGTTGTTATGGATAATCTATTTTTAACTCCGCACTACTTTATGATTTGTAACGCCGTGATAAGTAATGACTTCGGTTCTATGACCTCTGACCTCCATGGATAATTAGTCAAGTTTTATATATCATAATGAATCCTGAATAATTTGTATAGGAATGATCTTGTGAGTCATTATAGCGAATACGGTCGCGATGATCATTTAGATATGTCTAATCATTGTGACTATCAACGGGAAGCTCAGAGAAGGTGTCAGTCATGACTTACACATGCCGCTCATAAAGTTACATTATCGTACAAAATCGAGTCGTTCACTGTCCTGAACACCATGTCCATACTGCTGGACGAACTAGCGCTCTAACTGCCTCATATCCTGACGTTGTACGCATAGTGTCAGGGGCGTAGCCAGGCTGGAAGGAATATTACGCACAGACGGGGAGAAAAGTCTAACCCCTCTTAGCTTTTGACTTTGATGTCATTTTTTGGCCATATTTATTTTTTCACAATTCAAATTGATGTTACGCACGTGCGTAAGTGCGCATCGATGGCTACACCCCCTGGTGGGGTCTCTCTGAATTCCACGTGCGTTTGTATGTAGCCATAAACGATGCATATGTCGGATATAAAAGCCGTGAAACATTCTACTACCCCTTTGTGAGATGCGCCAGGGTTCGGTTGAAGGACCACATGTTTTTGTGATATAGGCCAAAGATCAATTTTACTTCCCTAATACGACCATAATATTCAAGAGTACAAACATGGTACTATGACATAAAGGTAATACCCAGATAACTAACAGTAGTGCTAAAATTACTCAAATTTTTTCATAGAAACTAGATGTGGGTGATCTGACCACTACAAAAACACTACAAAGAAAGTTTGCAGAATACTGTATCTAATGAATCGTATGAAAAACCGAATCCCAAGCGGTAGGCTAAAATAGATATTTCACATTGGTCTATCGATATCTAACTTATGAACTAGTTCTCTGGCATAAGACTGTATCCCTATAAAAACTAAACAACATGACACATGACCCACGGCAATCACTTGGCTGTGATCAGCTACATCATAATGGTCCTACCTGGGTAAATTACCCCGTCCAGGCTCTGACGTCGTGATAATTTATGAGGCCTAGTAGATACCTGATGGTGAGGTTCTCCATGACCATGGGGTGCCGCTCGAGTTCGGACGCTAGCTCTTCAAACGTGATCTCGCCGTTGTCGTCTTCGTCGGCTGACTTGAAGAGAGCCATGGTGAGTGATTTTATGGCGTCGTCCGAGAGCTGCATGGACGATTCCTCCATACACGATCTCAACACTGTCTCAAGTTCGTCAGGGTCTATCGTACCACTTCCTGGAATGGTCAACCTAGACTCATCATTATCGATCATGGCAGAACGGGTGTAAATGCCAGCCCATGCACCTAACGTTCACATGATTGACAGAACGATGCTTTATGTTAAAGATGTGTAGCAATAATTGCATTTTCTGGTGAGTGAGCTGAGCTAACCTACCACAAGAGTATTAAAAATGCTATAATAATTGTTCGTAGAAAGTATTAATTTTCCACTAAAATCATTGACGTGCAACATACACAGGGAAAATGAGGCAAGTTATGGAGATCTGATGCTCTGATAGAAATGAGAAACGCCTTTCACACTGTGTGAAAAATACAAAATGACTAACCATTCACATCGTACACATCAAAGAGGAATTTGAGTTTCTCCTGTGGAGACCCTTGGGTGAGTTTGACCACTCCATTGGTCAGCTCTTGCAAATCAATTGTACCGCTCTTGTCGGTATCAAACAGAGTAAAAAACCTCTCTGCGAAGAATGGCTGAAATATATTATTTGGTCTGCTGATAAGACAGAAACTAGCGCAAGACTAATTTTATAGATAGTGCAGTGTATACCTTACGGGTGATATGCTCACCTACCTTTTTGACATTAAAGGCTGTTTTGAACTCCTGAAACCCGATAGCCTTGTTCTTGCCAGCTATAATTTTGAACTGTTTTTTTACCCTTTTCAGCCATATTGCCTCTTGATTTTCTTTTTCGGAAACACACTGTCTAAAAACACAACATGAGCTATGCAATTATTCAAAGATAATAGATTAATGTAAATATAGATTCAGATATGCCTCGTGACTATGTACTGAACGCGGCTCACAATGCAGGGCAATAATCTGCGCAATATAGTCAATGGCGTTGAGGCACCACCGACCTTTATATTCCCTTATGAACAACCGTTTGCTAAAAAAGATTTCTTTTTGCCGACATAACACCTCAGACGCGCTTATTGACGATTCAAATGGAATATAAATTATCTGCTGTTGATAAAATTTATTCAGCTCAGCACAACAACAGCTGGGAGAAAGTCATTGCAATAAGCTGAACCACATTATCAGCGCTGGAAACCACCGTAATGTTTGCCGGTCCCTCTGCTTTGATCATTGAAAAAGGCGTTTGAAGTCAAAAAATGTCAACTTACTTATTCATAGTAGCTTTTACTTGTACTATTCTGAATATGTCACTTGCTACGTTGCTTCCGAGGATTTATCAGGTTGCGGACGAACACCGATATGGAAATGAACATCGATCGGAGGGAATCCCCATTTATAAGGAGTGTGTTTAGATAATCAAACACGGCGCTACCACGACGCTACAAAACCTGTTTAAAAGTGGTAAGAACACTTTCGACGAAATTTAAATACCTTCCTGGTCATTTGGATTAGGAGCTGATTAAGTAAAAACTACACCTGTAAATTACGCCTTAATTTACTTCTTGATCTTTCTGAGTATCTGTTGTGCTATCTGTCTAGACATTCAAGTACAATCTAGTAGAGTGCTGTTTGAAAGCTTTCTTTGCGTGCCTGCGTACTCGATGTGAATCCGATTCCCCAGGGCGTAAGGCCACTCCCCAAGGTGCAGTGTTGCGTAAGTCAGTTGTGTGCATACAAATCGACTGTTGCCACATTTACGTTCTGTTGACACAGACTTAGCTAAACCAGGAAGGGCAATGTGTTGTTCTGAGCATATATTTCTGGAAACGTGTGTAATGATAATACAGTTACCCATAGCAAGCAATTAATCTTTTCCTGTTTCGAAATCACTAAACAATCTCTCGGTCAGTAACTAAACACCTTCCCATTGATAAGTCTACTGATTAGTTTACTGTTGAATCATCTGAGCTGACAGTGTAAAACAGTCCTCGATGTGCTGAATACGTAACCCGTAATCACCGATGGTTGGAAATTATACAGGGCTGACACTGAGAGGCAAAGAGGCTTGTAGTCCATGTTAAATTTAAATTTCCTTTTGTTGTCCAATTTATAAAAGATTGCAATCAGACTGCAATCGGTAGCGCAGTCAGCCTCTCTTTGCTAATTCGTAAGAGAGCGCGGTGCCATTACTCGCGTGTTTGCTAATGGAGAAAGTAAGATCTCGCTGTTTAATACATTTCGTCCAGATGCAGCATTGGGTGTGAATTTAGAGGCAATTCGATCAAAGCTGTATACAGTTTTCATCAGCTTCGAAAGAGAATGCTGTCAGGCGTCAGTGGGTGCAGTTTGTGACGTCAACAGGCACGCAGGGATATGCATTGGCCTGCCGACCGCTATCTTCTATGTAAACATCAACAGATGGGGACAAGCTAGTAAACGGGTTGAGGCAAGATTTTTGGTGAGCTGGTGGCGAAATCTTTGTCCCCCTTGGGTTTATGTATACATAGAAGATAGCAGCCAGTCGGCTCATGCAAATCCCTATGCAATAACATGGTCATTTACTTAACGACTTGACTTCAGCGAATAGTCAATATCTGCACTGCACTGATCAGTAGGTGGCGCTTCCATACAACGAACAAAAGCACATAGGGCTGTTGATCCAACGCATTGAGGCTAACGTTACGAAATGGAGGAAACATAATGATGAATATACAGCCACTTCCCCGTTAAACCACGTCATGGCACGTGGAAGAGTCTCGATATAAACGAGTTATGTTAACCAGACACGTGGGTTTGAGAGCAAGCTGGTTGAGACTAAGGCAGCAAGATACCACGCGGTATAACTTGCTGTCGATGTCAATGCTCAAGTGCAGGGGTATGTTTTCCAAAATCTCGAATATAAACCCTCTTTAGAGCTGATTTATGCGACATGCACTCTAGATTGTACGGTAGTTCTTAACCGGTGCGTAGCTTCAGGCAGGGGTTGTATATGCCCCTAGGGATTGTTTTATGGTGTACATCGATTCACTATCGCGCAAACATGCGCTGTCACTCCCCTGTGTACTACCCATTACCTGCCTGCAATACGCAATGGTGTTGGGGAGCTATGAAGGTTAGTGTTACGTGACCTAGGGGGTGTCTGAGACAGTGTTATGTGGTGTTACAGAGAGTGGGAGGGTCCAAAATCGGCCAAAAAAGTGTTTCGTAATTTTTGAACGGCCCCTATTATTTTAGCATTTTTGAAAAGATATGTCATAACCTTTTCAATCAATTGAATAGTTGCTCACCTGATTCGCTGAAGTCACGGAAAAGCGCTTAAACTTACCACACGCAGATATTCTTAGGAAACAAATTAGAAACGGAGAATGCTGTATGCCCCCTTAACCATACAGGTGGAAGTGTCTGCTGGGGTCGAACACAGGTCTCAGTAGAAGAGCGAACTGCACGGTCAAATACTCTTCATCCTAAAGCTATATGTGGCTAGCGTAACTTATTATGGGTATATGTTTAAAGGGCGTGCAGTCATGCACAACACTCCCTCTGAAAGGATGCACAGCCAAGCAGAATTATCGTTTAAGTAAATTGTACGTCAAGCACAACAGGGGTACTGCGTTCGATACCGTGAAGCAGTTCTTTGCCGACGTTTAAGATGCGATAGAGAGTGCTGTTGAAATCTTGGCATCGGGCCTCCACATGTCTCCGAGCAGCATGCTTCTCCAAGTAGGCCAACCTAATCACCATCGCGAGTGAGCAACAGCAGATTGGCATCAACACAGATGTCAACATAACTGTCCTGTCCCATGAAGTATCTACTCGCAGCCCCACTTAACCCTAAATTCACCATGTTTCGACTATCTGAACTCCAGGCTGAAGGGCCTACGTGAGCAGACGCGCTGGGTCGAGCTCTTTCACACCAAGAACCGTGATTCCCGTCAAGCGAGCAATGTGCCGCTGTACGCCAGCTTCTGGTATAGTCCAAGGACACAAAACTGCTGCTGAAGACACACCAACGTACCGCATATGCTGCTGTTATTACAGCTGGAGGACGATGATAATTTGCATTGAAACTATCTTATTAGAGAGATAGACCTGCTGCAGTCGTAGCGGGTGGCCAGACACGTCAGTACCTGGGTGCGCAACGCATGACGAGGATGAATCACCTACTGACGAAGAGGTGACCAAGCTGTATGTTCGATGCGAAGCTCGTCTGGGTGTAGCATGATTGCACACTCTTGGTGAGTCAGTTATACAGCTGTACTCAGGTATTGCTGGTATGTTTCTCCCAATCCCAATTTAATACCGGTCAAAGCTAGTTGCACACTTTCAGGATAACCTGTTGGTTGGACCACTCTAAACTCTAGGCTTCTGATTGCGCTGTGTGAGGCAAATGCTACACTTGCCTGTGGTATACCCAACCACTGAATCACTGGAGAGCAGATGATTTGCAGGTCATTTTGAGGCTCCTGATGGAATACATAACAATTTATCGCACGATTCGTCGCATGCAAAAAATGCCAGGCTTTCGTGTAACCCTTCGACCACACACTTACAGATCAACTCTAGCATGCCGTGGAGATAAAACTTCCATCTGGGGAACGATTAAGTAGATGGGTTTCTCGGTTGCAAGCAGTTGTCTCTGCAATATACAATGAGGTGACCCACTTGACTGGTAAAAAGCCTAAAGACGCTATAAAGGCAAAATAAGTTGCAATACCGTCTAAGGCTATCCATCTTTTCGTGTCAAGAGTGGATAGCGAATCTTTGTTCAGGTGCTGTCTATATGTATCGTGGCCCTCAGATCATAGCACATCCATCCTGTGGCGCATGTTCTTTGGTTTTAGGAGATCCTACTTAATCTGATCATGGCGGATCGGCTTCTTAATAACATCCTTTCTTACACCCTTAGCCTCCTTGATATTATCTTTCCCACAGGGGTGGCAAGGTGTGGTGAATTTTCTTTGACCTACTAATCAGTCGGGATTTAAGGTTACATTCCGTACCGTATTATCCAAACGATAAAGAGGGAACACATTGCAAGCATTCTGCAAAACTTATATTTAACCTCTTCGTCACTGATTGACCTCAAAATTTCTGAAAGCGATTTACACCGTGGGGCTGCCAGCGTAAACTGATAATGCTAAAAACAGGTTCCCATGAAATTGTAAACCTATCAAACTACAAAGTGTGACGTCTGTAACATCACACATGACGGTCTTCATTGGCTGAATAACACTTTTTCTCTGTAGCCTTCTAGTCATGTCTGGTAGGCAATATTACCATACAGCCATACTTTTGAAATGTTGTTGCACGTTAAGATTATTTTGTATGAATCATTTTGTTTACATAACTATGATTTAAATCATCAGAGACATCGTCTCTAGGAAAGTTGGAAACTTAGGTATTGAGACAGTTCAGTTCACTTCCAACTCTGATTTTTCGGAAATAGCCATGTCTAAGTCAATCATCTATTGATATAACACTCCCCCCCCCCCACTTCATGTTGTTAATATATAATTCAGTTGTCAATGTGTCAATCATCGGTCACGACCGAATTATGTTTCAGATAAGACGCCTGATTGCATTAAATACGAAACTTTCATTTACACCAAGCGTAGTTCTTTAATGGTTACTACAAAAAGAAATACAAAGAGTATACAATATTGACGCCAGGATTGTTTTGTCACATTGATTCATATTAAA
The DNA here is from genome assembly GCA_034190875.2 of Urechis unicinctus. Classification (NCBI taxonomy): domain Eukaryota; kingdom Metazoa; phylum Annelida; class Polychaeta; order Xenopneusta; family Urechidae; genus Urechis; species Urechis unicinctus. The sequence continues at coordinate 23,410,324 of CM067344.1, forward strand.
TCGATGTAATCTGGAGCTGCCATTGCCTGGAATGTCTAAGCCGTTCAATTGGATCCCATCCGTACTCCATACAGTGACTGGTTTGACCAAGCAACCCACTTCTCGACTACAATACAATGTAGAAACATTACAGCGCAGTGGGTCATTTGACAGATCATGTATACGACGCCATTACTTTTCTTAATCGTCCATGACTCGTTTTATGTGTTAATTTTAACAATATGTACCCCGACAACCACTTTGTGGGTGTTTTGTCACGACAGCTGCATTCGTAGACTCTCGATTATATGGTTGCTGAAACGACCCCGTCCTTCATTACCTGGGAGAGCGGCCCTCAGTTAACATTCTCCCGGTTTTGTGTAATTGATAAAATAAAATCCTTGCCGAGGCAAAATCAGTCCGGCGGTCAAGGCAGCTAACTTCATGTACTGTCGTGACACACCGGCGTGCAAAATTTAGTTGGTTTTGGTACAAACCCATTTAAGCTATCCGCCTGTTGTCTTACAATCTGCTTGTAGACCGACTGGAAGTAACTGCTTCTGAGGTTGCGTACATGCCTCCTATGGGCGAAGAACTTTGAATTTGAGTTATAGGTATGTGAATATGGATTCATATTTTCCAACTATGTGTCATATGGATTCATATTTTCCAACTATGTGTCATATGGATTCATATTTTCCAACTGTGTGTCACACTCTGACTAATGTTTAAAACGGAGAAGCAGTGGCACTGCGAGATCATATTGTCAACACGCGTGTAATCAAAGAGTAAGCTTAAAGACGATACGTTTTCTGGGCGCGTCTTATACAATCTTGAGGCGAATAAGTTCAAAGCGTGACTATCAGAGACGCAAGGAAGAAATGGTTTCATCAGATCAAAAACACAGCCTCTGCATTTTTAATCTTCTAAAGCAAGACGTTATGGCCTTTATATATTGTCTCGATAATGGCACAGGTGGTGGATGAATTAATCACGTAACTACAAAGGCAATTAGCCACGACTGTCATCATTTGATCAAGATGGTTCACCACAAACCATGTTTGAACAGTTAGATAGGACTTCCGCAATACTTAGTGATGCTGTGAATTTAGAGGTGGTTCTTTCGGTGATATAAAAAGCACAAAGCTCCCCACTTTCTGAAATGTGCACAGGATAATAAGGGTAGCTTTTTGAAAAACCTCGATCTTCCTGTTAGCGCATTTACATCAAATGTACTGAGAGAGGATTTGTGGGTATCTATGGACCTCGGATACGCTAAATATGGCTTATTTGGTAGATGTTCAGACTTGTGGTTGGACTATATTAGCTTATCGTCATTCATAGAGCGGCTATGATAACCAAACAAAAAGGGGGCCACCTGAAACTCGACGCACCTCAGGAGCTGAGGATGGTTAACCAAGTCGATATGTGATCCGACGGGGGTCTGTTCAAGCTTCTGGCTGGTCAGTATTCTTTATTGAACTAGACAGTAAGAATTCATATCTTATTTGTTAACAAAGCGGACTATTTATTCAGGTCTTTTTTTTTACTCCTGTATGTTGTACATTGTTTTATGTTTCATAGCACATACGAGTTTCTCAAAAATAAATCTTCCTTATCATCATTCTTATATCACATATATCGTGTTAATTATTCCATCTCAAACATTTTGTACGTGGTATAATACTTCATAACACAGTATTTGTCATATAAACATTTAATCTGATTTATCACACCAGCATTGTTATATTCCTACGTAATGTCATTAATACTGTTTTACGCTGTATATCTCAATAGCACATTTCTTATACCAGTGGACACAACCAATGCATAGCGGAGCTTACTTAGACTCGTACGATAGTCTATTGTAAACTAAAGTGATGGAGACAGACTTAGCATCTATTCCTTTGAGGAAACATGGAAAGATTCATTCAAACGACACTAAAGGAAGAATCAATAAAAAAAGACGTATTGCACGATTCAAACAGTCGTGTTTGCATATAATTAACATATAATGTTGTCTTGTACCAGCTAGACCAATGCACAAACAACACAAATCATTATACAAAGGTACATTAAGCGTTTGCATAGCACTTGTACATTCGACGTTATTAGCTCCTTATACAACCAACGACACCATAGGGATTTAGCAAATGTACATTCTATTCTCCACCCCCTTTTATACATTTTACCCCAATGATAACGATTCGGTTGTATGTTAGAAATGTTCCTGTGCAAATAAGAAGCCCCGTTTCATGCAGCGTTGCTTTAACTCCTTGCTCAACACAGGCGATCCACAGAAGAACATCTTCACTTTACCTTTATTTGCTTGAGCTAGGTTATCGAACACCTGAAAAAATGAAGAATAGGGAATCTCTTACTTTATTGAGGACATGCTAGGAAGAAGTAAAGGTCTCTTTACTAACACTTGTGATGAGTGAGCATTTGATCCGTGGATCAGACTTGATAGGGACGAGTGGGAGAAGACAACATGAGCAGTTACATTGTTCCAGTCAGGTCGACCCGCCTGAATTCTGGTTTTCAGACCCGTCATGATATCTTTGTTTTCTTGCTTGTGTAAGATTTCAAGAGCCATTTGCAAACCCAGTCCTTTAATGTCATTCTTGGACAAGGCTGACGTCATGTACATCTAGAATAAAAACAAATATGGTTCAATGACGAATAGTTTTGCACCAAGAAGTATTGACAAATTGCCCCCTGGTATATGAATCATAATATTCGTTCCTTTGGACTGAAGCAGTAGATTTATAACACATGTGTAGTCTACATGAAAAAACCAATACTATATACCGAAAAAAACACAAGTCGCACATCCTTATTGAGTGAATATATCGGTTCATTAAATATGAATAAACATGTAACATTATTTTTATCGCCGACCAATCTGTGATAAAATCTTCATACCTGCATTTGAAGAAAATCTTCTGAACTTGCACTCGTTTGCTGTAGTTCTAGCTGGGCCAATAACTGAATAAACCATTCAAAACTTTTCTGGTCTCGGTTGATCCAAATAAAGTCCACCTGCAGAATAAAATCAAAAATATGAAACGTCATTCGACCACATCTAACTTACTCATATATCATAATAAAGTCATTCAATTAATTAATTGATTGATTGATAATTTGTTATCTATTGATCCAGAACCTTGGGGGTCTCTTGTTGAGAATTGAAATAGAAATTAAATGCGATACAACCGTTATGTCAAACTAAAGGGGCTAAAATTGCACAGTCAAAGATTACGTCCTCCAACTATCGGTATTTTCTTTAATTGCAACACGCAAGTTTTCCTGACCCTGCGTAGTTTCATGATGGACTTGGGTATCTCCCCGTACCAGTGCCGATCACAATGGGGGCACGTCACCGTGGAGGCTGCGTAGCGGTACATTACGCTCTGTAAGATAGAGGCGAAAGGCGTGACACCTATACCACAAGCCACTAACACTGCATGCTCGGTGTCGAATATATCCCGGGTTGGAGTTCCGAACGGCCCGTCAATGTACACCTGAGGAACGGATTTAAACTTTAGCATGGGTTTTATTGTTGAATTATTGTAAATTCCCCATACTAAGTGGATGCTGAGCAGCTGTCATTTGTTATTTCTCGGTAATAAGTAAAACTCTAGAAACTTCTTTCAGACCAAATAAATAGAGACTCGTAGGACCATGTGATAGAGAGGTTATGAGAGAGAATCGGTGACCTTGACATGATTTCCAAATTGTAAATTTAACTGACATGTTTATATATTGATGTAATCAAATCAAAGCCAAAATTATCTCTAAAAAGCCAAGAAGAACGACCATCAAATGTCATCATGACGTAAGCAGCAAAGCTAAGCGGCTCCTTGGCCTAGTATTTAGTTTTGTGACCCTCACGGCAACAAGGGGTTTTTTTTCACAGAGAAAAATGTCGATATATTTCATTCGTGCATTTCTCTTTTCCTTACTGATATATTCATATTGACATTTGATAAATTAGAGCTATTGGCTTAAGCCATTTCGTCGAACACACGCCTTTATTCGTGTGGTTGAATATAGATTATTGATGGCCAAGAAAAACTACCAAAAATGGTCACTTACCTCAACCTTGACCTTTTTTCCATGGCTGTCACTTGACGACTTCCCAATCTGTGGTGGCATCATAACAAACACAATTAAAATAACCATTCAAAGAGCCACAAAATAGAACATATCCGGGAAAATATATTGTTATCTTTCCCTACCTTGTCATGCTGTTCATTGTTAGATCCATTCTCTGAAATTTTTTTTTTTCTTAACATATCTTAACATTTCCATTGTTTATGTAGTTTGAGTAATAAGGTTGAGGGTATGACCTAACCGTTGTCAGAACCTGATGCAGGAATGCCATTTTCCATGCTATCAAACGAGGGATTATAGAAACCTTCTTCGCCTTTGTATTCCCGTATATTGCTGAAATACTCGTATACTTTTCCAGTCCAATGACCAGCAGATCGTATATGTAGCCACAGTTTACTTACAATCACATCACAAACAAATATGGAAAGTACGCAGAAGTTAATAATTTACTTATCAGCAGTGCTATCATTGAATGGTAATTTCCACACACAAAAAAGGATGCAATAAATCGATCTCTGATACAATATGATATAAAATAGCTAGAATTGTATTAGTCCAATAAAAACTTTCTCGTTGCATGGTCGGAGAAGGATTGCAACTAATTAGCCCGTGATGTTCTCTGATTGATGTTGATCTCAGACTATTGAGCTTACCCTCAAATTCAGGTGCACTGCTAATGGTAAACGGATGCCATTCATGAGTCGCTATATCAGGTATGTTGAGGAAGATGTAATCACCTGGCTTAAAGCGCACGTATTCTGGCTTAGTAATGACTAGATGGGTTACCTTAAGCAAAATTAAGAAAATTTGAGATAATTGCATACACTACAATCCACCAACTTGCTATTACATTATAATCTGAGTTCTATGATAATTATGTTCGAACGCGAAGATTTTGCGTACCAAAAAGGCGACTTACTTTTGATGGTAATAAATGGACTTCTGTGACATGCATTTGGCCATACTTGTAAAGCTTCATGGGTTTAGAGCGCCAAATTCTCTCCAGAATGTACACGAATCCCGGAGCAGCGAGAAGAGGCCGAAGCGAGGCGCGTGAAGAATGAGGAGAAGCTAGAAGACAAAACAGAGCATGTGGGTCCAGTAGAAGACCTGCTCAGACACAACTCATTACTAGTGAATGTCCAAGAACAGCATTTCTGGTCAATGTCTGTGATCGATGTTTCGTGTCAATTAATGCGATTATTAAATCCCGCTAACGGGAACATATGTAAGATTGACAGAAACAATCACGTACAGAAAGCAATTGGTCCTTAGCACATTCGCATATATAAACTCTTTGTTAATAGAAACATTTTAAAATGTCACCTGAAAGTGGCCACTTCGTCTGACGCAGCCCATGGAACATACAACCATGATAAAAAGAACTATATCCAGCACGACACCAGATATATAAGCGAACCCTGGCCCAACATAACCAATCCCAGCGCGCAGTGTAACCAAATACTCCCAGAACTCCAGTTTTGGAGCGTCAGTGACGTTCGACAGGGTGGTTGAGTTGGAAGATTCTACTACCTCGTCGGAAAAGTACAGGACAATAGCTGGAAAAACAGAAACAGATAACTAGCTGTAATCTTGAAGTGGACTTTTACAATATTGACAAAACGAATAACTGATGAAAAATGCTATCCAGAATTTATCACATTGTAAAACGCAAAATAAAAGTTAATTGCAAATTTGATCCATGATACCTATATTTCCAAGGTGAGCTATTGTATGTCCCACACTTAGCAGAGCAATCATCAGCCCGACCATCTTGTGGAACATAGTGCTGTGGTCTATAGGAAGGTAAGTCCCCAGTTTAGTGTTCCTTAACCAACTCAGACAGGTCCTCAACATAAGCACAACCACAAACGTACAGTTGAAATTGAGCGCCATACCAAATCCTCGCGCGATGATCACACAGAAATTAGACTCGCGGTACCTGCAGTGAAAAAAAAGCAATTAAAATGCAATTAAATAATCAATAAAGGACCAAGCATAGCAAACATATATAAATAATTGACAAAACTCGGTCACAATTGTTAACCAAACCAGAGTGAAGCTATGTTGATTACGCAATAGCTGATGCAAGGAAATGAATGGCTGTGATGAACAGGTACGCGAAGAGGAAGATGACTTTTTTCTTGTTGTTCCGAAGATAGCGACGGTTACAATGATACCGGATGAATCCTGGTTTATTTTCTTTTGTTTTGTCCTCTGGAGGTGAGAGCCACTGGGCCACGCTGCGAGTAAAACAGGGTGGATACACGAATGAGAAGATGGGCGCCAGTATCAGAGCATTAAACAAAAGAAGAGCAACCGATCGATATATCGAATGCTATCATATCAGTTAGAAAATTCTGTCGAAATAGAGATAACAGTGAAAGTTGTTATGGATAATCTATTTTTAACTCCGCACTACTTCATGATTTGTAACGCCGTGATAAGTAATGACTTCGGATCTATGACCTCTGACCTCCATGGATAATTAGTCAAGTTTTATATATCATAATGAATCCTGAATAATTTGTATAGGAATGATCTTGTGATTCATTATAGCGAATACGGTCGCGATGATCATTTTGATATGTCTAATCATTGTGACTATCAACGGGAAGCTCAGAGAAGGGGTCAGTCATGACTTACACATGCCGCTCATAAAGTTACATTATCGAAGGAAATCGAGTCGTTCACTGTGCAGAACACCATGTCCATACTTCTGGGCAAACTAGCGCTCTAACTGCCTCATATCCTGACGTTGTACGCATAGTGTCAGGGATGTAGCCTGGCTGGAAGGAATATTACGCACAGACGGGGGAGAAATCTACAGATCCTGAGAATAAAGTCTAACCCCTCTTAGCTTTTGACTTTGATGTCATTTTTTGGCCATATTTATTTTTTCACAATCCAAATTAATGTTACGCGTGTGCGTAAGTGCGCATCGATGGCTACGCCCCCTGGTGGGGTCTCTCTGAATTCCACGTGCGTTTGTATGTCACCATAAACGATGCATATGTCGGATATAAAAGCCGTGAAACATTCTACTACCCCTTTGTGAGATGCGCCAGGGTTCGGTTGAAGGACCACATGTTTTTGTGATATAGGCCAAAGATCAATTTTACTTCCCTAATACGACCATAATATTCAAGAGTACAAACATGGTACTATGACATAAAGGTAATACCCAGATAACTAACAGTAGTGCTAAAATTACTCAAATATATTTTCATAGAAACTAGATGTGGGTGATCTGACCACCACAAAAACACTACAAAGAAAATTTGCAGAATACTGCATCTAATGAATCGTATGAAAAACCGAATCCCAAGCAGTAGGCTAAAATAGATATGTTTCACATTGATCTATCCATATGTAACTTATGAACTCGTTCTCTGGCATAACGCCGTATCCCTATAAAAACTAAACAACATGATACATGACCCACGGCAATCACTTGGCTGTGATCAGCTACATCATAATGGTCCTACCTGGGTAAATTACCCCCGTCCAGGCTCTGACGTCGTGATAACTTATGAGGCCTAGTAGATACCTGATGGTGAGGTTCTCCATGACCATGGGGTGCCGCTCGAGTTCGGACGCTAGCTCTTCAAACGTGATCTCGCCGTTGTCGTCTTCGTCGGCTGACTTGAAGAGAGCCATGGTGAGTGATTTGATGGCGTCGTCCGAGAGCTGCATGGACGATTCCTCCATACACGATCTCAACACTGTCTCAAGTTCGTCAGGGTCTATCGTACCACTTTCTGGAATGGTCAACCCAGATTCATTATTAATGAACATGGCAGAGCGGGTGTAAATGCCAGCCCATGTACCCATCGTGATTGACAGAACGATGCTTTATGTTAGAGATGTGTAGCAATAAATGGATTTTCTGGTGAGTAAGCTGAGCTAACCTACCACAAGAGTATGAAAAATGCTATCATAATTGTTCGTAGAAAGTATTAATTTTCCACTAAAATCATTGACGTGCAACATACACAGGGAAAATGAGGCAAGTTATGGAGATCTGATGCTCTGATAGAAATGAGAAACGCCTTTCACACTGTGTGAAAAATACAAAATGACTAACCATTCACATCGTACACATCAAAGAGGAATTTGAGTTTCTCCTGTGGAGACCCTTGGGTGAGTTTGACCACTCCATTGGTCAGCTCTTGCAAATCAATTGTACCGCTCTTGTCGGTATCAAACAGAGTAAAAAACCCTCTCTGCGAAGAATGGCTGAAATATATGATTTGGTCTGCTGATAAGACAGAAACTAGCGCAAGACTAATTTTATAGATAGTGCAGTGTATACCTTACGGGTGATATGCTCACCTACCTTTTTGACATTAAAGGCTGTTTTGAACTCCTGAAACCCGATAGCCTTGTTCTTGCCAGCTATAATTTTGAACTGTTTTTTTACCCTTTTCAGCCATATTGCCTCTTGATTTTCTTTTTCGGAAACACACTGTCTAAAAACACAACATGAGCTATGCAATTATTCATAGATAATAGATTAATGTAAATATATATTCAGATATGCCTCGTGACTATGTACTGAACGCGGCTCACAATGCAGGGCAATAATCTGCGCAATATAGTCGATGGCGTTGAGGCACCTTATGAACAACCCGTTTGCTAAAAAAGATTTCCTTTTGCCGACATAACACCTCAGACGCGCTTATTGACGATTCAAATGGAATATAAATTATCTGCCGTTGATAAAATTTATTCAGCTCAGCACAACAACAGCTGGGAGAAAGTCATTGCAATAAGCTGAACCACATTATCAGCGCTGGAAACCACCGTAATGTTTGCCGGTCCCTCTGCTTTGATCATACATATTATTTGCATAAGTTTTTGTGGATCATTGAAAAAGGCGTTTGAAGTCAAAAAATGTAAACTTACTTATTCATTGTAGCTTTTACTTGTACTATTCTGAATATGTCACTACGTTGCTTCCGAGGATTTATCAGGTTGCAGACGAACACCGATTTGGAAATGAACATCGATCGGAGGGAATCCCCTTTTATAAGGAGCGCTTTTTGCGATATTCAAACACGGCGCCCCCATGACGCTACAAAACATGTTTACCGTTGACGTTCTTGGAAAAGTGGTACATATACTTAGGCCCATCCCAGAAGTTGCAAAATACCATCCTCGTACTTGCGAAAGTCATTTGGATTGGGAACTGATTAAGTAAAAAATACACCTGTAAATTATGCCTTATCTTACTTCTTAATCTTTCTGGTAGTCTCTTCTATTTGTTTAGACATTCAAGTACAATCTTTTCGAGTAGGGCGCTGTTTGAAAGCTTTTCTTTAAAAAAATAAGCAGGAAAAAGCTAAGCCGCAAAATTGAGCCGGTTTCACTCATGCATTTATTGTCCTATCACATAGAGATTGAAAAATACGAAGAAAATATGTAGACTTGCAAATGTGTTATCATGTATTTCTTTCATTTCTATGCGTGCCTGTGTACTCGATGAGAATCAGGTTCCCCAGGGCGTAAGGTCACTCCTCAAGGTGCAGTGCTGCGCAAGTCAGTTGTGTGCATACAAATCGACTGTTGCCACATTTACGTTCTGTTGACACAAACTTAGCTAAACCAGGAAGGGCAGTGTGTTGTTCTGAGCATATATTTCTGGAAACGTGTTATGATAATACAGTTACCCATAAAAGGCACATGATTTTTTCTGTTTCGAAATCACTGAACAATCACTCAGACAGTAACTAAACACCTTCCCATTGATAAGTCTACGGGCCAATGACATGGTTAATTAACGACCTGACAGCGATTATTTGATAACTGCACTGCACTGATCTACAAGTGGCGCTTCTACACAACGAACAAAAGCAGAAAGGGCTGTCGATTCAACGCCTACGTTACGAAATGGAGTCTTTTGATTGGCGGAAACATGATGACGAATATCGATCTCCTTGCGCATCTGCTTCTGCGCAGGCTAGGATTCGCCTCTGCACCACATAGATCGCTTTGGAGCAAATTCGGGCCGTTACGCGAGAAATATTGATACGAATTATCAACTCTTAAATGTTACAAAAATATTTTCTACTGTGTTTGATTAGAAGAATAATATACATTTTGTACTGGATAACTTTTCAGTAGGTCCAAAATGAGGCATTTATCGAAAAAAATAGTTCCGCGGACGTTTCATGGCCGTCAAGCGTTTCTAAAAATGGCAGCAGTCAGATGTGAAAACGAATTTGTTATCGAAAATCGACTGAAAAAAGCAATAGAGAGTGACAAGCCGGGATTGGAAATGACAGACAAGCAGCGAAAGTGTCTGGAGAAGTTGTTCTTGGAAAACGACGTTGTTGTTAATATTTCAACGGGGTATGGGAAAAGCCTGATATACCATTTCCTCCCAGATTTGCTGCTTCCCACCACAACACCACAACCGTGCTGACATTGACAATGTAGAAAGGCAACTCATGCTCGGTAGTCCAACTTCCCCGTTAAACCACGTCAGATGTGAACTCGAATTCGTTATCTAAAAACAACTCTTTAGAGTCATTGAATGGTCCTTCATTATTCTTTTATTGTCACTCTGGGTGCTGATCTCCGTTTGGGGAAATGTACTTGCCGAAAAGATGACAGTATGACAGTCCGTGTGTTTGCTATCAAAAAGGCATTTACCTGTACGTTTGTAGCTACGGTTTGGTCTGACACCGAGAAAACAATGCAATCGAATTTCACTGTTTTGATAGGTGTTTTGATCGACGAGCGGTTTTCTTTGTCCAATTCTTGCAAATTCATGTTGACCAGAGACCCGTCCAACCCCCCGGGGCGCTTAAGTGTATAGAGGTAGTATACATGTGCCGCGCGACGTGGTATGTTTTTTCGGCCTCTCGACTTGTTTTCTCTTCCCATGCAGTATTTAGAGATATTCTCCGGGGATTTCCCACCGATCGCTGACAATGCAAATGCAATGAATGGTCCCTGTGTGACGCCCCGAGAATCACATGCTCAGCCCACAGAGATTTGCATTGGCCGGCTAACCGATATCTTCTATGTGTACAAACCCTTTATGGTTTATGTATACATAGAAGACAGCGGCCGGCCGGCCAATAAAAATCCCTGTGGCTCGGCCGTGCAAGCGCGCAAAGTTGTTACTGCGTTAATCAGAAATCTGCTCATAACATTTTGAGATATATCCGCAACTTTTATTCTGCCTACGACATACGACGGATTATACTTTATACATTTGCATAATACCTTGTACGACGAGGTATGCTTTTTGCCATTGTACAACGGGTACGGGTTTGCGAGGTCCCGCGGCATACCCTACCTGAGTTAAGGCCAAGTTGCCCCCCACCACCCCGGGGTCCAACCGTCGTAAATTTGGACGGGCTGGAATTTCCCCCTATAGCCCGTCCACCCGCCCACTCGCCAGCCCGTCCACGCGCCTCCCAGGCTGGATACACGGAATTAGCCAAGCCAGTTTAAACAGCTCATTTAGAGACAAACAGCGACGCAGCACGCTGGCCGCTCATCTACGATCAAAATAAATACTGTTCTGTTTGATAACGCTTCTTATGACGCATGGGGTTTAATCAACACCATAATACTTTAACGATGGTGAATGGAGTTACGGCCAGCTTCGCCTCCTGTCAAAACAATGTCCCAGGCCATGTCGATCGTATACCTTCTCTAAAATGATACACGATATGTTCGAGGATTGTAGGAATAATGTCAACCAGAAGGCTGGCATACATTGTGCACGTCGATTGGAGCATAATTCTGAAAAGTCTGCCTTGCGGTTTCGCTTTTACCACGATCAGTAGTATAGGTAATAGCGGGTCTAGCGCCGGGCAGCTTCCTCGAAGTGGGCGATTCATTAGTGTAAGTGGGGTGATTCATTAGACTTGTTGGGGCAGTCAGCAACCATACTTCCAACATAATAAGTTGGGGGAGCAGCGGGGGCAGCAATGAGTCGCGGGGGCAACAATGAGTCGCAGAGGGGCAGGGGCAGGGAGTCATCCAACCACCATATTTCCAACAGACTAAGTTAGGGTATGGCGTACAGTTGGGATGGGCTACCGGGAATCAACCACTTGGGGAACCACCATTACCTATACTACCAACCTCCAGGGTCTATCCATAGAGGTCTTCAAGCGTTAACATTCTGGGGCCAAGTGTACCTGTGTAGGTTCCATTTTTCATGTGGTCGAGGTCCTTTGTAAACTGGGCAATTGTAGCGTTGTTCTGCTCGATTATCAGAGCCCCAATTTACTCCAGAGCTACCCAACTTTCAGCTACCTTTTTTTCCGCCAGCCAGCGAGAAGCCTTCCTCCGGACCAACCCTCTCGACAGCCTGCAGTCCCCCACAGCCAGTTCTACTCCATATAGAAAGGATCGTCTATAGGGGGTTGGGATGGCTTGGGCCGTTTTTCTACTACGGGGGTGGTGCGAGGATGCACGAAAATGTGCTTTGGAGGATCGGGGTCTGCACCCCAGTTACTCCCAACCGCCCAACCACCAAAGGACGCAAGGCCCCCAAGCAACCAGCCTGGAACAGCCTCTTCCTCCTCCTTTCTTTCTTCTTCCTCCTCTTGCTTCTTTTCCACCAAATTATCTAGTTTGTCCCCGAGTTCTTTGGCCTCCACCAAGTCGTCGCCATCGAGTTTTTTTGCCTCCACCAAGGTGTCTACTTGGCTGCAAATCGCATGGGAAATGCCCTGGTAGAAATCTTACATGCTAGGAGTGCCTAGGGCCAAGGGCACCTCCATAGGCGGGAAACGGGCGACAAAATTGCCCATCTGGTTCCCAGGAAGGCGGGCAATCTGTAGGCCCCCATCACCTTTGTTCTCTCATGGGCCCCCAACACCTTCATTGTCTGTGGGAGTCTCTCTTGGGTTCTGGTCTTCATCGGGTGCCCATAGTCTAGATAGCCTACTGGTCCCAATTCCGTACTTCTTCGCAGCAGCAGAAAAGGAGATTTTTCCTTTGTCTGCACATAGGGCTTCTATTGTTTCTTCGGAAAGACGTTCTGCGGATGGCATTGTATCTCTTCGCAAGACCCTAGCTCTATATCGTTCCCACCCATACCCAACCCAACCTACCTAACCCAACCTACCCAACCCAACCTACCCAACCCACCCAACCCAACCTACCCAACCCACCCACCTACCATTCCAACAACCAAGTACGATTGATCTAGTGGCGGACTCCACTACAGTTGTATCATATAGACAGATGCCAATGAGTACAATATGGATCTCGAAAGGAAGAGAGGAGAGCCGCGCTACTACCCCTATCCCGTCTTCCAGAAGGCTATTCGCCCCGCTACTACCCACAAGCAGTACTCTGGAGGAGGTGGAAAAAGAGGCCTCCTTGGTGGGGAACCGAAGGTGTTGGCCTGGATAGACAAAGACCGGGCGAACGATTGGTGGTCGTGGTCCTTGGGACGGCTGTATGCCATGGGAGATAGGGGGAACTTGCACTTTAGCACCAAGGCTGGGCAGGTGGTGTACTAGGCGGAAATCCTGGCTAGCATGACGAGTCTGTCTTTCTTCTTCTGGGGGGTTGTACGTGGCCCTCCAAGCTTGCACTGCAAGGAGTATTTTCACCCCCCAACAAACGCATACATGCACGCATGCACTTGCAAACACATACACACACCACCTCTCATCTTTCCACCCCCCCCCCCCCCCCCCACCCCAAAAGTTAATGTTAGATTTACAACCTTTCGGCCACTCGAGACATGAACACTAAACCAATTTAGGCAAATGAAATTCATCCCTTTTCACTCGTACCAGATTAATTGTTGCCCAATTTACATAAACCTTTAGCATCCCTTTTACGTTCCGTACGGGTCAGTTTCCAAATTATATAGTCCTTAACGAAACCCAATCCTTTGATGAAAACATCCAAGTCCCGTCAATTCCCTTAATAATTAATTTAGACCCGTTTGATCTCCAATTAAAGCTCCGAATGACCCCAAGCCCCGGATTAACCAATCACACACAAAACATAGATTATTACCACAAGATATTCCTCAACTCGACATGTTCATCCCACAACAAGAACCAGAAGTAGAACCCGAACGTGCCAGTCAGCCGCGACCAAATAAAGAAATTCGTACAAAGTCTCGGGTATTATCCAGCAGGACTTCAACCCTCAGCTACCTGCAATATCGTCGGCGACTTACGAATAATCGTCTCTCGTACCTCATCACTTCCCGACGCAAACACGTAACCCAACCGGTCATAGTATTTTGCTTCCTTGAAGACTGCAACGCCCCCGAGGGCCGCCAGTTCCTTTTCCAGGAAGAAGCCCACAACTGGGAGGGTGTCGCCATAGAGCTCTCCGTCGTCGTCTATGGCCCGTAGGAAGAAGATTGTCTGGTCCTTGCCTCTGTAGGTGGTTTTGGCGAGTTGGCTGCAGTTGTACTCCCTAGTAGAGAAGTCTATTGCCTTGTGGATTTGTGCCCTGGGTGGCGCTTCTACGACTTCTACGTATAACTGGGTCTCTCCCTCCTTCTGTGCCAGCTCCCGCTCCTCTTTGTCCATGTCCTCCATTGGAAACCAACACTCTTTTGAGCAGGAGAGGACTGCTATGGGGTTCAAGACAATTGTTTGCCCACCTTTCTGGAAGGATTGGGATGGCCGGATATCGAAATCTAGGTGGTCTGGTGGTGTGATCCAGGCAAAAGTTCTATTGTGGAAGTCGGTGCTTGTTTCAAAGATCTGGGCGGCGGTTTCTAGGATGGCGAGGAGCCAGCGGGTTTCCCAGACGACAACAGGATCTTCCTCTCCACGTAGAACGGCACGCGCGGTGCCTCTCCCCTGTCCCAGTTGTCCAGTAGCCAAGAAGGGTGTAGCGGTCTGGTGGAACTAGGGATACCTTGGTGGTGTCTTTCTCTTGCACAGCACGTTCGACGGTGGAGCGGGCTTTCTTCAATCCCTCAAGAAAGAGCTTCCTAGCGACTACTCTGGCGGCAAGTGTCTCGATCTCCTCCTTTCGCTCTTTCCGGAGGGCGGCCATTCTAGCGGTGTGTCGCTATAGCCAAATCTCTGCCCGTTTTCTCCAGTTTTCTGCATCACAGGCCTCTTAGATCTGCCGAAGGAGTTCCTCGCGTTTCCTGGTGGACAGTGCAGAGATCTTTCTTTTTTCTGCTATCTCGGGCACCTCCTGGAGCTTCCACCTAGAACTCTCTGTACCGATGGTGCTGTTGGTGGTAGGAGTGGGTAGATGTCTGGGGCGCCTGGATAGAGCTGAGTTGGTCGCTTGGAGGCTGCAAGGATTGTTTTGCCGTCTTTGGTGTAGCAGTGTAGGTAGCTCTATGGTTTGGGCTACCGTTTCCGAGGAGATTTCTACCCGGAAAATTGGGCAGTTTCGAAACCCAAAGTCTCCTACTGCCCAAAGGATTGCTTTTTCCCAGTGGGTGTCGGATCGATGGTGGCCTTTGTTGGCTGGACGCCGATCCCGGAGATTCTACCTGTAGTGCGGTAGGCGTACCACGCTACGAAGATAGTCCCCATTTCTCGGTTGGTGAGGACTAGACAGAGGTCCAGGCATTTGGCGAGGGCGCTCCATTGGTTGGCTGGGGGTTGTACCACGAAGAGCGGCTTCCCCTGGGGCGAAACAAGATCGAGGGTGTCTTCGAGGAGCTCGCTTGCGGTTTTGGTGGAGAGGACCGTTCCACTACAGGCGTACAACGATACTTCGATCCTGGAGCAGCCAATGGCCTGGACGTCTGGGTGGGAGAAAGTTTTGCCAACGGGTTTGTTTGGGCAGTCGACATAGTCAGCTAGGTGGCCCCCAACCTGTTCCCGGACCTCTCCCGCCTCGAAATTGGAAACGACCTTGTTGTAGATCTTGGTGCGTATTGTGTATCCTCGCCCGCTGGTTTGGATCCAGCGCAGATAGCCAAAGACATAGAGATCGTCTACAAACGGTTGGAGGCCCGAAAGTGGCTGGGGGTGGGTTTTCCCCAAGTTCCCCTCGAGATAGTCGACTTCGGCTATGTCCGGGACTAGATTGCTGTTGTAGGTGTTACCGAGTAGGAGGTGGGCAGAAACGGCTTTCCTGGCTCGGAAGCCCATGTCCTGGAGAGAAACGGTGGTAGCTCTAGGTTCGGCTAGCATTGTGGATACCCTTCGGCTACCAATCTCTAATTGCTTGTTCTTCGGCTACCTCCTCGAGCTGGCTACCTCTTCGAGACTTACCTGGGAACCGTTTGGGGGACTGCAGGCTGTCGAGAGGGTTGGTCCAGAGCAAGACTTCTCGCTGGATGGCGGAAAAAAAGGTAGCCGAAAGTCGGGTAGCTCTGGAGTAAATTGGGGCTCTGATAAGTCTGTTAGAAATATGGTTGCTGACTGCCCCAACAAGACTAATGAATCACCCCACTTACACTTATAAATCGCCCACTTCGAGGAAGCTGCCCCCGAGCTAGACCCGCTATTACCTATACTACTCGATCTCATAAACTTTTGGTCTACACTGTCGGCTAGGGAATGAAGCTCACAAATTGCAATTGGGTGAAATATCATATTGACTAAGTTTTTATTTTTCCCGTATGTTTATGCCATCGCAGGATGTGTGAATAATTTGTAATTAAATTTCTTTTGAACAACGGTCTGATATTTCACATCATGCACGCACGCACACACGTCCCACCCTCCCCCCCACCCCCCACCACACCCCAAATAAATAAAAATAAAAACAAACCCAAAACACCCCAGCTTTCGGCTGAAGGCTAGTCAAGGTCCCCTAGCCAGTTGGCTGCGGGCCCTGATTACATGAGAAACAACTTCACTTGAGAAGGTCCCTCACAGAGCACCGCTGCTCTAGCATGGCAGCACTGTGGAGGTTCTTAATATCACACACACTTTACAAGAATTAAAACGAAGGTTTTCTCAAGAGTCATTTGCTTGCCAGCTGCTAATGTGGTTGCGTAGCGCTCATCGGGAAGTCACGGTATTATCCCATCTCCCCGGAATCATGCTGAGGCGCGAAATTGTAACACCTGCCGAGCCGTGTCTACTGCACTTCAGTGTTGCTAGTATCAAACAACGACGAAGTCGGCGGAGCTCTGATTGCCGGAGTTGGGAAGTCTCACACAACAACCTATCGAAGCATATTCTAATAAAAAAAAAAAACAAGTATAGAAACAAAAGTATATATCTAATCATCACTTAAACACAGGCAGCTGAGGCCGAATGGTGGATTAAGATCTACCTCTCTCATTAACAGGTCCCAGGCAGATACCTTACATAACATAGGTTCACGCTAATTAGCATTATTAGGAGACAGCGTCGTGCTTGATTATCGCGTGTAGGTGCCATTACATAATATGGACGGGCAGTTTTCAAATCCTGGCTAAGACCCTGGTCTTGACCCAAAGGTCCACATGGGGCGTGGATTCGTTAGGGAATGGTACCAGCTAAGACTACTTATCAGGGTCACACCCGCGCCATATGGGCGGAGGGTGACCCGGGCTAGTGTAGACTTTAAAAGTCAGATGAGCTAGATTAATACCATAACACACGCTCTGGGCTGTCATTACAAGCAGACTTCAGAATCGGGTATGTAGCAAGATCACTATTCACAAAGTACTGTATTATTAACTACATGTTATCCGGTTATCCAAAACCACAGCCGCTATTAATAGAGCCACTGCGTAACTTTAAACATCGTTGTGGCATCATGGTATGATATGTATAATCAACATGACATGAACAACACAAGACAAGACAACTAAGATTACAGGCACTCAAGTCAATTCATTCAATGAGCGCTTTCGGCTGTGTTCGGTTTCTATTATTATACATGTCACTGTCGCTCGGGGGTATTGATTGGTGGCTAAGATAAACTTTAAAAAGGCAAACTAGAAGCCCGTTATGATTACGTTACTCTGCACATGTGTGAAGTATTCCTGACTCGGGCTTATTTGACGTAATCTCACTGAACCTAGACATTTTTTTTCTCGATTTTTTCATCATACACGTACTGGCATACTTAATCTCGAATACTACATGTTTCAACTTGCTTTTCATAAAGTTTCACCAACCTTATTTCAGTTTTCTTCCAGTTACATGTATTTTATAGTACAGCGTATATATTTTTTAGATACTGGCCAAAATTGATAGTATGTTTGTAAAAGTAGTCACATTTAACATATATAGCATGTATATTCTAAAATGTTTCGTGGTAGTACCATATGCATTGCAGTTATGATAAAAGTGCACAAAGTTTATGCTATTACCTGAAATACGATGCTTTGTAATACTATTGTTTACTGTACACCACGGAATCTGTTAGTTTCTCAAAAACGATATCACACTTTCTACATTAATTTGTGTGCGTGCATACATAGATAATAAATTAAATGTAAGACATATGTCTCTGGGTGTATGTTTAATGATATAAAAAAATGCAGCTCAACGGGTCATTTTCATAAGCCAAACGTTACTGTATCTTTTTCTTCGGTGCAGTATGGGCTGAATCATGAGCTGTGTTTTAGTGTGTGTGATATTTATTAGGACAGTTCTCTTATACACTTTGTTGATGTACCAATAGTCATGCTCTGTCCATGGCTAATCTTACTCCAAACTCATCATTGTTTGCACAGATGAAGGTACCAGAATTATTGCTGACGTCGTTCCTTCTAGATGCTCTTGCTTTGGACATTGTTCTTTAATATCAATTAATCATAGTTCAGTAATGGTGCTTCAACTAGCCATGCCTGCAAACATGAAAAACACAACTAAAGCAGTTACGTCAAAAGAAACAATCGTGATATTTATCATACCTTTCAAATGAAAAGAAGGAATTCTTTCTTAACATTAATGACTCCTGACAGGTGATAAGAAATGTTTACCAGTTCATTTTGATACCAAACAAAAACTCCCTTTGCATAACTTTCTACCTAAGATATCCTTGTTGGTGACCTTGGTGATATTCAACCGCTGTATGGCGCTCACTTTATGACAAGAGGCACTTTGATCTAAGTGTTCTCCACATGATGCTGATGGCTACGGTAGGGTCGTCAGGGTTGCTGGCCATTACATCCAATATGACCCTAGCTGCATGGTCTTTGAGGCGGAAAAGGCTGCAAAACCTAGGGTTTGACCACACGAGCATCCTCCAGTCATTTCAGGAGAAAATGGGTACCGTGGCCAGGAGCACCTTCATCCTCGACACATCTAAGTGGGAGGGCATCACCCAGCCAATCACTGAGCGTCTCATGACAACATCCGGACGTATGTCTGGGTACTGTATGGGGCTGCAGCACAGACCCGCAGCAGCATCCTGGATACTGGCACTGCGTCCGATCGAAAGTGCTGCTGACCAACCAGCCGTGCTAATGCGCCACCAGGTCGTTCTGGCGTTTGCAGGGTCCATGGTGGCGTTTGGCTTTGGCATCGTCTCTACATGGCTCCAAGTATCATGCTCCTTCAGGTAGGCCAAATTGTTGGGTACAACAACCTGATTACCATTACCACGTGAGCAACTGCAGATTGGCATCAGCACAGATTCCAACGTGACAGCGCAGACCCATGAAGGAAGCTTTGACTACAACAAGCCACAGGACCTGGGCCCAGCAGAAACCGCTTATTGCATCCATGAAAAAGGCCACAGCGCACAAAGATGAAACAACCCCAAATCATTGTGGGCGGAATTGCATTAGGCCCAGTTGGCATGCTACCCGGTGCTAATAGGTCAAGAAGTGTCAGGGAGATCATCCCCCCCCCCTCTCACCCCCCCGCACCCAGCGACTGTTGGTCATACATGTGCTGAAATCCAGCAGCTGAGTTAAGCGATCATGATACGCTGAAACCGATGATCCATGGGAGGGCAGCTGCTACCTAACCGGCCAGGCACTTCAGAGTATATGCCAATGAGTTCAGCTGCATTTGTTATCCATTCCTCAACACCACACCTTTACATCGTCATTCTCCAGGGTACAGTCAAGCTGACCTTTACTATCATGCTGACCTCAACTGACGCCAACCAACAGCGTCGTACAAAACAAGGGTTGCGCGTTGGTTAAGAAAACGTCAATGGAAATTTCTGGCAACGTGGTGATGTCCATCAATGACAGCGGCCGCCATGCGCAGCAAAGTTTCTTGGTCCTCACCCTTAAGTACAACTTTGTGCTGAAGAACATAGGTGAGCTGGGTTGTGCTCTCTCACGCCAAGGTCCGTGACTCGTTCGAAGACGCTCTGTGCGAGCATGATGTGACCCCAGTCCAGCTGTTTGCAGAGACCGAGCACGCAAAGCGGCGGTAATACAACTTTTTGCCTCCAACCAGTTTAAATTATTTTTCTCACTGCAGATTTCACTGCAGACGATTACTATTTATGGGAACTTTGGCGTAACATCAGCACATTTCCAGTCATCTGGGTTTTCCTTCAATATGAGGAGAAGTGGTGGTGATGGCTATATAAGGAGAAGTGATGACGCTGACTGTGGCTGGGTAAGAGTGGGATAAAGTCTATTTCGTTCGGATACCTCAACAGCGACTGATAATATTCGATATTCGTCTTGAGTTAATGGTTTGGCCTCAAATTTTTATACCCACCGATGTAAATCGATCGAACAGGGTATACGGTATGGCGCCATCGTGTCGTGTACCGTATACCCACGCAACCCCCTTTGTAATTGTAAACTTTTTCTAAATGTACTTAGTTGTAAATAATGCAAGCAAACATGTTTGAACTCCAAACTATTTGTGGGAGCCCTCTACCGGTTCAGTTGAGCTGGCCTCTATCTCGGGCACACCTGTCATCTCGTTTTCACTTTCACTGGAGGCATCAAGCATCTCAGCTCCAGTTAACATTTCATGCAGCACCTACAAACAGAGGCATCATGTGTTTCAGTGTCGACCAGTTGTACACCAATGATATTTCCCAAAATAGGGATCAAAATCACCTATATCAATATACTTCTATATACAGACTGTCTAATTTGTCCTATGACATCAGTAGTACTCCTCGTGTAAATGGACCAATTAAACACAGTATGTAGTGTATCCAAATCCCTAAACAATAAACAGGCAAGCATTTTGAGATCACATTGAAACACCAGTTATTGAGCCATGCTCATGGGGCCTTTCTTCATCAGTGATGCCTTAGCCTTAACACGGCCATGTCATTTGGGTCGTATGATTATTCATATAAGAAATAAATTTTGCTGTCAATCAAACACAAAGGCACAACCATGACTGGGAATAAAAATTGAATGGTCCGAGCTATCTTACCTGTTGACGTCGTCTTTTCTCAAAGGCACCTCGACGTTTTACTCGATCCTGGTTCACACAAATGTAATTAAAAATCGTTGGCAAGGCACCTTGGCGGAGCCTAGTTTGTTTAGAAAAGCCCAGACTTCTGAGCAGCTCTGGGTCCGTTTCATAGGCGTCCCTCTCAAAGTGGTCGGAGCAAATGACAGGAGTTGTTTTGGTCGGATTCCAATCCTTCCTCTTCACCTTTGCAATCCAATTCTTGTGCATTTTTCGGTCTTTCGGGAACCGAAAGAAACTCTTACCTGACCTCTCGGCGTTTCTACACTTAACCGACACAACAATAAGGCATAATCCAAACTGTGAGTGTAACAAACCGTGAAGACTTTTTCATAAACCATCAACGAGCCGCGACAACAATGGCGAAGCTTGCTGACATTCGTGATCAGCAAGCACAGAGCAGCGAACGTGACGTCACGGGCCAAATAATTCCGAACGTTGCCGAGCGGGATGTTCAACGAGTGGAAGACGAAAACAAACACTTTAAAATCATTTTTTAAAGGAATAGGGTGCTCCAAAGTAACCGCTATTGATATGAATACCATTATTGAAGTTTATTCTTTCGAATTTCGCTTTTAAAAAAAATTGTGTTTATGATCTTTAAAAAAATTGTAGCAGGTCGAAAATTTCTGGTAACCAAAATCTCTCAACTTATTCATTTCGCTATAAATTCACTAATTATCGTCCGATCGTAACAAAATTAACATTTTCTGAAAGCTGATACAATTGCCAAACTTTGGTTTTGACCTACGCTGTCAAAATATTCGTCGGTTTCAAAGCGCGTCGAGTTGAAAAAACAAATTTCACTCAGTCAATTTTCGTCAAATTTTCGATTGCTAATAAAATCGTAAATATCAGTTCTATAATGATAAAAATCTGCTCAGCTGTTGTCATCGACAGCACGAATCGTGTTCTATTGAATTTAGATGAAATAATTGTTGTGGCACGAAAATTCGGGAAAAAAATTTTGTCCGTGTTCTGGATTTGAACACCGGCCTCTTGCATGGAAGTCTAAAACTATTCCGCTACGCCACGCGGCCAAGCACGCAACTAATAATTGTTCTATATAGATAATAAGTATTACAGGTGCCAACACCAGCTAAACACTCAACATGATTGAGAAATCCATAGTAATTTTGTTAATTATTGGTTGATACGGATTTTTTATTGCTTAATGTTGTTTGGCTTCTGAATGAATGTTTAAGGTTGATAGTTTCACAAAGGTCGCCGCTGCTGCCAGCTCGCTTTGCGTAAAGCCGGCAAGCAGCAATACGGACCAGTCCAATTCACTTTAAAAATGTATGTCCTCTAAAATAATTAGCATATCGATGCAACACACAGCAAACGAAACCATGCCAGTCAATACTTCTTTATCATCTAAAAAAATTAGCATATCGATGCAACACACAGCAAACGAAACCATGCCAGTCAATACTTCTTTATCACCCTTGGTTATCGATGGTTCCCATTAGACATTATAACGGTGATAACGTACCTTATGATTTTTCATTTCCTTCTCGTGCTACACAAACAAGAGGCCCGTAGAAATATGGGGGAACTTTGAGGCCCATGGGTAAATGGGGGAACTTAGCGAACTGTATAAGGAAAATTTCAAAATCGGCCAACTAATTCATCTTATTGTATATATTATAACGTAATGATGATTTGTACGTTATGATTTTTCATTTCCCATGAATCACTTTGCAATCATAATGATTTTCAACATAAGAGGCATGATAACTTAGGTAATTTTTGGCCGATTTTGGCCAATTTTGGCCCGATTCAGAAATTGTTGCAATTGTTTGGATGCAGTTCGCCAAGTTCCCCCATGTACCCATGGGCCTCTTGTTGCTCAGTTGTTGTGCACTTAATGATGGCCTCCAGTAATGCGTTCATGCCGCTCGCGGCCCCTAGCATCCCCATCCCAATCAACTTTGCCCAGGCTGATATCCTATGTTTGATACCGGGGGTTGGGACTAAACTGGCCGCGGCCATTGTTGTAATTAGGGACGAGCAGGGCAATTATATGGAGGTATCATTGAGGGCCCTGCTTCGGGGGAACCTGTCATCGGCAGCGCTTGCGTTCGTAGATTTTGCGCAGAGCAGAGCGAGCCACCGGAAAACAGCAAGGCGTGGGATAAGGGTAGTCAAGGTCCCCTAGGCTGCGGGCGCTGTTTACATGTTACTGATATTCAATAGTCTTGCCATCAGTCTAGGGAAGGATAGCGTCTTGAACTGGACTAGCATCCCAGATTTTGGATGCTCCAATCACAAGCCGTGTCTCTCGGTCACTCTCGGGTACTTTTGAGTCGTTGTCTCTCATTGGTCAGTTGTACAATTTCCGAAGACGAGTGATTTTTATGAGCCGGGCACACATTGTACAACACCCCGATTTGTTGTTTCACGCTGAGTGGCACCGTTAATCACACATACGGCGAGAGAAGCAGACACACAATTGGTTCTTTTTAACTGACTATTACGTAAACATACTATCGTGCAGCTAAGCGATTAAAGCGCTTGTTGTGGTGCCAATTTGAACTTTTGGGACGCCCCATAATTCCAGAAGATATTCAATGTGTTCTCATTGGACGCAGACCACAACAATGTACATGACGTCACATAAAACCGAGGGTGCGTATCACAAGCCAGTTTCATGAGCCAGACACGCGCAATTAAGGTCAATCTGGGTCACAACCTTTGCTTTGATTGGTCACGAAGATTAACGAACGTGTCTAATGAATATTCGGAACCAGTTTAAGACATTGTCTTGTTGTAGACTCTAGGGCGAGAAGCGTAGCGGAACCCCTGGTGTCTGGGACGCAGACTAGGATAAGGGCTTTGGCGGCGGAATTCAAGCACTCCGTGCTTCAGGCGGTTCGCGGAATTTCCAAGGTCCCTATGAGAGCAGGGGATGGGACCTCACCAAGGCCCTGCCTAGGGGCCTTTCCTTTGGCGGAGTCCAGGGGTGGAAGGTTTTCCGGCATCGATTCGAGCGATATTCATTCGCTCACGGCTGGTATGAGGATCAGAGGAGCGAATGCCTATGCTGGGCTATGGTGGGGAAGACGGCAGCTATCCACCCCGCCATCATTGGTGATGATTTGGGTCTTCCCTTTGGTGTCGTAATGGAGGAACTGGAACACCGCTTTGGGTCTGGGAACTTGTACGAGATCGCCTAGGCCAAGTTAAACCAGGCCACACAGGCACCAGGGGAGGACCTGATGGAGTGGAGTGACAGAGTTAGAGGTCTGTCACTCGAGACATTGTCTAGCCTGCCCGACAATTACAGGGTGTGGTAAACAGTGTCTCGATTCTGCCAGGGGTTGCAGGATTGAGATGCGGCGCACCACACCCTCTTGCACCCTCAAACCCTCCGCGAAGCAATAGACCTGGTAAAGGATTACCAACAACAGTACCAGGCATGCTTTGGTAAGCAGTCCCGGAGGCGGGGAAGAGAAGTACAAGGGGTACCCCCAGGGGTTTCAGTAGTCACTGGCCCTGGTGAACCCAGGGAAGTAGAGAACCACATGCTCATGATGAACCAATTGCAGCGCGAAGTTCTGACCCTGACTAGTCACCAAAAAAAGGGAAGTTGGGCCCTGATTTCGTTGTGGGAAACAGGGGCACTTCAAAAGGGAATGCCCGATGACCCGGGGAGGTCCCCAGGGGACCAAGTCGGGAAACGCCCAGGGGTCGGGCCAAGGGGCAGGTCGCCGATCCCCTCAACACTAGTGCCTCCAGTCAGTGTGGGTTGTGGGCCTGTAGGG
Organism: Urechis unicinctus; assembly: GCA_034190875.2. Lineage (NCBI taxonomy): Eukaryota > Metazoa > Annelida > Polychaeta > Xenopneusta > Urechidae > Urechis > Urechis unicinctus. The sequence goes on from CM067344.1 coordinate 23,435,453, forward strand.
GGTTGTGGTGTTGTGAGAGGTAGAGCCTGGAGTAAGGTTCTGGCGGGGCCTAGGATAGGGGTTCATGGCGACCTGTGTACTGCTGCCGATGCACCAATGCCACCTCGAGTACCTCCCCAGAATGTCAGCACTGCCGGTGTTAGGTAGTGCGGCACGAAAGGGGAAAGGGCAAAGAGGTCGAGCAAAAGGTGGCTCATCTGGCGCCACAGAAATGTCCATGCCACCTCGAATACCCCCTCTTACCCAAAGTTGAAGAAGCAGACTCGGCTCCTCAATCCATTGGGTCACCACAATCGAGACCATTGGCCAACTACAGGGGACCTCATGATGCACAACGGGTTGGGGGACCGGTGACAGAGTTGGCAAGTAGCAGGGTGACCGATGAGGTGCCCAATGAAAGCATCATGGTGTGCCAACTCCTATCCGCGTCTCAGTTTACCCTGTCAGTGCAGATCGGTGGTATGACTGTAGATGCCGTAGTCGATACCGCTGCAGAAGCCACGATTATGTCTGACCGTGTTTTCCGCCAGCTAAGCCCACAGCCGCGGAAGGTCAGGAATGTCAGGCTACTGACTGCTGGTAGAGACATGGCTATGGCCGGGTTCGATGTGGGACCGGTGGAGTTGAATGTGGGCCATAAGCTCTACCAGGCTAAAGTATATGTTGCACCCATCGCACAAGATCTGTTATTGGGATTTGACAACAAGTGGCAAGCTGTGTTGGATATGGCAAACACAACCCTTGCCTTTGACAATCAAGTGGTCAATCTTAATATTGGGAGGGCAACAGACACCCTGCCCGCCGCACGAGTAACGGTCAAGCGGAAGCATTTGATACCTGCCAACTCCATGAGCAGGATCATTTGCAATGTGAGTGCCATTATGCCCGACTATTTGGTCGAACCTGAAACAGAAACTGGTTTACTGGTGCCTCGTACAATTAGAAGCGGAGGAACGAAACCGGTGGTGCTGTTCCTGAATCCCTCGGACAGATTCTATAACCTGAAGGCCGGAGAGTTCGTGGGGAGAGCTGTACCAATGCCAACTATGTTTCCCCACAGGAGGTTGCTGGACCACGAATACAAGGGATCAGGACACCCACCGAGAGGGAGGATAAAGAATGCACACCAGACCATATCACGGAGATTCTGCAGGCCTCCCGCAAGCATTTAACAGAGCCACAGTACGAGGCATCTGAGACAACCCTAGTGACATACAAGGATGTGTTTGCTAGAGATGAGTTCGACCTGGGCAACTTCACAAAGGTAGAGCATTCCATTGACACCGGAGTAGCCAAGCCAGTCAATGTCCGTATGAGGCGCACCCCAAGAGGATTCGCTGAGGAGGAAGAGGCTCATCTAAGGAAGATGTTAGATGCCGGTGTGATTCAAGAATCAACATCGGAATGGGCCTCAGTCCCAGTGCTTGTACGGAAAAGGGATGGGACGGTACGTTGGTGTATAGACTATAGGGCATTGAATTATGTCACCACAAAATACGTATTCCCCCTCCCTCTAGTGGATGACTGCCTTGACACCCTAGTGGGCAATACATGGTTCTCCAAATTGGATGATAATTCGGGATATTGGCAGATAGGAATCATGACGGAGGACCAGAAGAAAACTGCCTGTTTGAACACGTAAAGATAGGATTCGGGTTATGCAATGCCCCTGCCACGTTCGCTAGGGTGATCAACATGGAACACTGTCCTGGCTTTCCTGGATGATGTAGAAACATTACAGTGCAGTGGGTCATTTGACAGCACATGTATACGACGCCATTACTTTTTCGTAATCGTCCATGAATCGTTTTTTGTGTTAATTTAAACAATATGTACCCCGACAACCGCTTTCTGAGTGTTTTTGTCACGACAGGTGCTTTCATATGCTCTCGATTATATGGTTTCTGACACGACCCCGTCCTTTATTACCTGGGAGAGCGGCCCTCAGCTAAGATTCTTCCGGTTTTGTGTAATTGATAAAATAAAATCCTTGCCGAGGCAAAATCAGTCCGGCTGTCATGGCAGCTAAATTCATGTACTGTCGTGACACACCAACGTGCAAAATTTGGTACAAACCCATTTAAGCAATTCGCCTGTTGTCTAACAATCTGCTTGTAGACCGACTGGAATTAACTGCTTCTGAGGTTGCGTACATGCCTCCTATTGGCGAAGAACTTTGAATTTTGAGTTAAAGGCATGTGTATATCGATTCATATTTTCCAACTATGTGTCACACTCTGACTAATGTTTAAAACTGAGAAGCAGTGGCAATGCAAGATCATATTGTCAACACCGCGTGTAATCTAAGAGTAAGCTTAAAGACGATACGTTTTCTGCGTACAATCTTGAGGAGAATAAGTTCATAGCGTGACGATCAGAGACCCAAGGAAGAAAAGGTTTTATCAGATCAAACAAAAAAAGCCTCTGCATTTATATCCTTCTGCAGCTAGACGTTACGGCCTTTATATACTGTTTCGATAATAGCACGGGTGGTCGGCGAATTAATCACGTAGCTATAAAGGCAATTAGCCACCAATTTCATCACTTTGAATAATTTTATGTCCACATAGATCAAGATGGTGCACCACAAATCATGTTTTATCAGTTAGACAGGACTTCGGCAATACTTAGTGATGCTGTGAATTTAGAGGTAGTTCTTTCGGTGATATAATAAGCACAAAGCTCCCCAATCCTATCGTAAACACGTCACTTGCTGAAATGTGCACCGGATAATAAGGGTAGCTTTTTGAAAAACCTCGATCTTCCTGTTAGCGCATTTACATCAAATATACTGAGAGAGCATCTGTGAGTATCTATGGACCTCGGATCAAAGATCTTGCTCTAAGATCTTTGCTCGGATTCGCTTAACATGGCTTGTATGGTAGCTGTTCAGACTTGTGGTGGGAACATAGTAGCTTATCGTAATTCGCAGAGCGGCTATAATAACCAAGAAAAGCCTGCAAGAATAACTCGACGCACCTCAGGAGTTGAGGATGGTTTACCAAGTCGATATGTGATCCGGCGGGGGGTCTGTTCAAGCTTCTGGCTGGTCAGTATTATTTATTGAACTTGACCGTAAAAAATATTTTTCATATCTTATTTGTTTACACAGCGGACTATTTATTTAGGTCATATTTTGTAACTCCTTCATGTTGTTTTATGTTTCATAGCACATACGAGTATCTCAAAAATAAATCTTTCTTATCATTCTTATATCACATATATTGTGTTAATGATTCCATCTCAAACATTTTGTACGTGGCATAATACTTCATAACACAGTATTTGTCATATAAAAATGTAATCTAATTTATCACACCATCATTGTTATATTCCTACGTCATGTCATTAATACCGTTTTACGCTGTATATCTCAATAGCACAAGTTTAATACCAGTGGACACAGCCGATCCATAGTGGAGCTTACTTAGACTCGTAAGATAGTCTATTGTAAAATAAAGCGATGGACACAGACTTAGCATCTATTCCTTTGAGGAAACATGAAAAGATTCATGCAAAAGACACAAAGGATGAATCAATAAAAAAGACGTATTGCACGATTCAAGCAGTCATGTTTGCATATAATTGACATATTGTCTTATACAAGCTAGACCAATGCACAAACAACACAAATCATTATACAAAGGTACATTAAGCGTTTGCGTAGCACATGTACATTCGACGTTATTAGCCACTTATACAACCAACGACACCATAGGGATTTAGCAAATGTACACTCTATTCTCCCCCCTTTTATAAATTTTACGCCAATGATAACGATCCGGTTGTATATGGCCAGATGTGCTCTGTGATTACAAAGTCACTGTAATGCAGTGATAATGTTTAGAAAGCACTGTAATTATTGTTGCATTGATGTCTCTGTTCTTATCGAGCTACTTAAGAGATCGGTTATTCTATACCGATTGTATTTTCTATATTAGAAATGTTCCTGTGCAAATAAGAACCCCCGTTTCATGCAGTGTTGCTTTAACTCCTTGCTCAACACAGGCGATCCACAGAAGAACATCTTCACTTTACCTTTATTTGCTTGAGCTAGGTTATCGAACACCTGCAAAAATTTAGAAAAAGGCGAATAATTGTAGAATTATACATTTTCTGAGAGGTGGTATGAGTCAACGGGTTAAGGATAAAAATCACAGGTATAATGTGTGCAAATTATATATTTAAATGGTTAAATCACAATTTATTTACTTAGATGTATAGATGCAGACGATAAAATGTAGGCATTCCTCTTCACTAACGACTATATTATTGCCTAATTACCATATTATGATATTTTCGACCAGTTAACAATTAACTAATAACCTTACCCCTTTTTGACATGCGATTTTGACATCAACACATTGCAGCAAACAAACAATTTGCAGACGACAAGGAGCCGATCACGTGTGGACCAAAGAAAGCTGATTGTTTGTAAGCGTGCTGGGTGGCTACCTAACATTGTGCTATGCCTAAGGGTAGATTTTTCTTACTTTATTGAGGACATGCTAGGAAGAAGTTAAGGTCTCTTTACCAACACATGTGATGAGTGAGTTAGTTTTGTTTGATGAGGCATTTAAGCCGTGGATCAGGCTTGATAGGGACGAGTGGGAGAAGACAAAATGAGCAGTTACATTGTTCCAGTCAGGTCGACCCGCCTGAATTCTGGTTTTCAGACCCGTCATGATATCTTTGTTTTCTTGCTTGTGTAAGATTTCAAGAGCCATTTGCAAACCTAGTCCTTTAATGTCGTTCTTGGACAAGGCTGACGTCATGTACATCTAGAATAAAAACAAATATTGTTCAATGACGAATAGTTTTACACCCAAAAGTATTGACAAATTGTTCACTGGTATTTGAATCAGAATATTTGTTGCTTTGTACTGAAGAAGTAGATTTATAAAACATACGTAGTCTACTTGAAAAAAAAAACAATACTAAATACCGAAAAAACACAAGTCGCACATCCCTATTAAATGAATATATCGGTTCATTAAATATGAATTACATTATTTTTATCGCCGACCAATCTGTGATAAAATCTTGATACCTGCATTTGGAGAAAATCTTCTGAACTTGCACTCGTTTGCTGTAGTTCTAGCTGGGCCAATAACCGTATAAACCATTCAAAACTTTTCTGGTCTCGGTTGATCCAAATAAAGTCCACCTGCAGAATAAAATCTAAAATATGAAACGTCATTCGACCACATATAAGTTACTCATATATTATAATAAATACAAAGTCATTCAATTAATTGATTGATTGATAATTTGTCATCTATTGATCCAGAATCTTGGGGGTCTCTTGTTGAGAATTGAAATAGAAATGATATGCGATTTTGGATAATACAACAGTTATGTCAAACTAAAGGGGCGAAAATTGCACAGCCAAAGATTACGTCCTCAAACTAATCGGTATATTCTTTGATTGCAACACGCAAGTTTTCCTCACCCTGCGTAGTTTCATGCTGGACTTGGGTATCTCCCCGTACCAGTGCTGATCACAATGGGGGCACGTCACCATGGAAGCTGCGTAGCGGTACATTACGCTCTGTAAGATAGAGGCGAAAGGCGTGACACCTATGCCACAGGCCACCAACACTGCATGCTCGGTGTCGAATATATCCCGGGTTGGAGTTCCGAACGGCCCGTCAATGTACACCTGAGGAACGGATTTAAACTTTATCATGAGAAGGAAGGTTGGTTTATTGTTGAATTATTGTAAATTCCGCATACTAAGTGGATGGTTAGCAACTGTCATTTGTTGTTTCTCGTTAATAAGTAAAACTCTAAATTTCTTTCAGGCCAAATATATAGAGACTCGTAGGACCATGTGATAGAGATGTAATGAGAGAGAATCAGTGATATTTGTGCGGTCATGATTGCAGGTTGTTTAACTAGACTAAAATCTCTATAAATTACAGTTGTAAATTTGTCTTGTCCTCATAACTGACATGTTTATATATTGCTGTAATCAAATCAAAGCCAAACTTATTTCTAAAAATCCAAGAAGAATGACCTACAAATGTCATCATGACGTAAGTAGCAAAGCTAAGCGGCTCCTTGGCCTAGTGTTTAATGTTTGTGACCCTCACGGCAACAAGGGGTTTTTTTTCACAGAGAAAAATGTCGATATATTTCATTCATGCATTTCTCTTTTCCTTACTGATATATTCATATTGACATTTGATAAATTCGAGACATTGGCTTAACAGAACGCCTTTATTCGTGTGGTTGAATATAGATTATTGATAGCCAAGAAAAACTACCAAAAATGATCACTAACCTCAACCTTGACCTTTTTTCCATGGCTGTCACTTGACGACTTCCCAATCTGTGGTGGCATCATAACAAACACAATTTAAATAACCATTCAAAGAGCCACAAAATAGAACATATCCGGGAAAATATATTGTTATCTTTCCCTACCTTGTCATGCTGTTCATTGTTAGATCCATTATCTGAAAAAAAAATTTTGTTTTCTTAACATATCTTAACATTTCCCTTGTTTATGTAGTTTGAGTATTAAGGTTGAGGGTATGACCTAACCGTTGTCAGAACCTGATGCAGGAATGCCATTTTCCATGCTATCAAACGAGGGATTATAGAAACCTTCTTCGCCTTTGTATTCCCGTATATTGTTGAAATACTCGTATACTTTTCCAGTCCAATGACCAGCAGATCGTATATGTAGCCACAGTTTACCTACAATCACATCACAAACAAATATGGAAAGTACGCAGAAGTTAATCATTTACTTTTCAGCAGTGCTATCATTGAATGGTAATTTCCACACACACAAAAGGATGCAATAAATCGATCTCTGATACAATATGATATAAAATAGCTAGAATTGTATTAGTCCAATAAAAACTTTCACATTGCATGATCGGAGAACGATTGCAATTAATTAGCCCGTGTTGTTCTCTGATTGATGTTGATCTCAGACTATTGAGCTTACCCTCAAATTCAGGTGCACTGCTAATGGTAAACGGATGCCATTCATGAGTCGCTATATCAGGTATGTTGAGGAAGATGTAATCACCTGGCTTAAAGCGCACGTATTCTGGCTTAGTAATGACTAGATGGGTTACCTTAAGCAAAATTAAGAAAATTTGAGATAATTGCATACACTACAAATCCACCAACTTGCTATTACATTATAATCTGAGTTCTATGATAATTATGTTCAAACGCGAAGATGTTGCGTACCAAAAAGGCGACTTACTTTTGATGGTAATAAATGGACTTCTGTGACATGCATTTGGCCATACTTGTAAAGCTTCATGGGTTTAGAGCGCCAAATTCTCTCCAGAATGTACACAAATCCCGGAGCAGCGAGGAAGAGGCCGAAGCGAGGCGCGTGAAGAATGAGGAGAAGCCAGAAGACAAAGCAGAGCATGTGGGTCCAGTAGAAGACCTGCTCAGACACAACTCATTACTAGTGAATGGCCAAGAACAGCATTTCTGGTCAATGTCTGCCATCGATGTTTCGTGTCAATTAATACGATTATTAAATCCCGCTAACGGGAACATATATAAGATTGACAGAAACAATCACGTACAGAAAGCAATTGGTCCTTAGCACATTCGCATATATAAACGCTTTGTTAATAGAAACATTTTAAAATGTCACCTGAAAGTGGCCACTTCGTCTGACGCAGCCCATGGAACATACAACCATGATAAAAAGAACTATATCCAGCACGACACCAGATATATAAGCGAACCCTGGCCCAACATAACCAATCCCAGCGCGCAGTGTAAACAAATACTCCCAGAACTCCAGTTTGGGAGCGTCAGTGACGTTCGACAGGGTGGTTGAGTTGGAAGATTCTACTACCTCGTTGGAAAAGTACAGATCAATAGCTGGAAAAACAGAAACAGATATCTAGCTGTAATCTTGAAGTGGACTTTTAGAATATTGACAAAACGAATAACTGATGAAAAATGCTATCCAGAATTTATCACATTGTAAAACGCAAAATAAAAGTTAATTGCAAATTTGATCCATGATACCTATATTTCCAAGGTGAGCTATTGTATGTCCCACACTTAGCAGAGCAATCATCAGCCCGACCATCTTGTGGAACATAGTGCTGTGGTCTACAGGAAGGTAAGTCCCCAGTTTAGTGTTCCTTAACCAACTCAGACAGGTCCTCAACATAAGCACAACCACAAACGTACAGTTGAAATTGAGCGCCATACCAAATCCTCGCGCGATGATCACACAGAAATTAGACTCGCGGTACCTGCAGTGAACAAAAAGCAATTAAAATGCAATTAAATAATCAATAAAGGACCAATCATAGCAAACATATATAAATAATTGACAAAACTCGGTCACAATTGTTAACCAAACCAGAGTGAAGCTATGTTGATTACGCAATAGCTGATGCAAGGAAATGAATGGCTGTGATGAACAGGTACGCGAAGAGGAAGATGACTTTTTTCTTGTTGTTCCGAAGATAGCGACGGTTACAATGATACCGGATGAATCCTGTTTTATTTTCTTTTGTTTTGTCCTCTGGAGGTGAGAGCCACTGGGCCACGCTGCGAGTAAAACAGGGTGGATACACGAATGAGAAGATGGGCGCCAGTATCAGAGCATTAAACAAAAGAAGAGCAACCGATCGATATATCGAATGCTATCATATCAGTTAGAAAATTCTGTCGAAATAGAGATAACAGTGAAAGTTGTTATGGATAATCTATTTTTAACTCCTCACTACTTTATGATTTGTAACGCCGTGATAAGTAATGACTTCGGTTCTATGACCTCTGACCTCCATGGATAATTAGTCAAGTTTTATATATCATAATGAATCCTAAATAACTTTTATAGGAATGATCTTGTGAGTCATTATAGCGAATACGGTCGCGATGATCATTTTGATATGTCTAATCATTGTGACTATCAACGGGAAGCTCAGAGAAGGTGTCAGTCATGACTTACACATGCCGCTCATAAAGTTACATTATCGAAGGAAATCGAGTCGTTCACTGTTCTGAACACCATGTCCATACTGCTGGACGAACTAGCGCTCTAACTGCCTCATATCCTGACGTTGGACGCATAGTGTCAGCGGCGTAGCCAGGCTGGAAGGAATATTACGCACAGACGGGGGAGAAAAGTCTAACCCCTCTTAGCTTTTGACTTTGATGTCATTTTTTGGCCATATTTATTTTTTCACAATTCAAATTGATGTTACGCACGTGCGTAAGTGCGCATCGATGGCTACACCCCCTGGTGGGGTTTCTCTGAATTCCACGTGCGTTTGTATGTAACCATAAACGATACATATGTCGGATATAAAAGCCGTGAAACATTCTACTACCCCTTTGTGAAGTGCGCCAGGGTTCGGTTGAAGGACCACATGTTTTTGTGATATAGGCCAAAGATCAATTTTACTTCCCTAATACGACCATAATATTCAAGAGTGCAAACATGGTACTATGACATAAAGGTAATACCCAGATAACTAACAGTAGTGCTAAAATTACTCAAATATATTTTCATAGAAACTAGATGTGGGTGATCTGACCACTACAAAAACACTACAAAGAAAGTTTGCAGAATACTGCATCTAATGAATCGTATGAAAAACCGAATCCCAAGCAGTAGGCTAAAATAGATATGTTTCACATTGATCTATCCATATGTAACTTAAAAACTCGTTCTCTGGCATAACGCTGTATCCCTTTAAACTAAACAACATGATACATGACCCACGACATGCACTTGGATGTGATCAGCTACATTATAATGGTCCTACCTGGGTAAATTACCCCCGTCCAGGCTCTGACGTCGTGATAATTAATGAGGCCTAGCAGATACCTGATGGTGAGGTTCTCCATGACCATGGGGTGCCGCTCGAGTTCGGACGCTAGCTTTTCAAACGTGATCTCGCCGTTGTCGTCTTCGTCGGCTGACTTGAAGAGAGCCATGGTGAGTGATCTTATGGCGTCGTCCGAGAGCTGCATGGACGATTCCTCCATACACGATCTCAACACTGTCTCAAGTTCGTCAGGGTCTATCGTACCACTTCCTGGAATAGTCAACCTAGACTCATCATTAACGATCATGGCAGAACGGGTGTAAATGCCAGCCCATGCACCTAACGTTCACGTGATTGACAGAACGATGCTTTATGTTAAAGATGTGTAGCAATAATTGCATTTTCTGGTGAGTGAGCTGAGCTAACCTACCACAAGAGTATGAAAAATGCTATCATAATTGTTCGTAGAAAGTATTAATTTTCCACTAAAATCATTGACATAGCCACGTGCAACATACACATGGAAAATGAGGCAAGTTATGGAGATCTGATGCTCTGATAGAAATGCGAAACGCCTTTTACACTGTGTGAAAAAATACAGAATGACTAACCATTCACATCGTACACATCAAAGAGGAATTTGAGTTTCTCCTGTGGAGACCCTTGGGTGAGTTTGACCACTCCATCGGTCAGCTCTTGCAAATCAATTGTACCGCTCTTGTCAGTATCAAACAGAGTAAAAAACCTCTCTGCGAAGAATGGCTGAAATATATTATTCGGTCTGCTTATTAGACAGAAACTAGCGCAAGACTAATTTTATAGACAGTCCAGTATATACCTTACGGGTGATATGCTCACCTACCTTTTTGACATTAAAGGCTGTTTTGAACTCCTGAAACCCGATAGCCTTGTTCTTGCCAGCTATAATCTTGAACTGTTTTTTTACCCTTTTCAGCCATATTGTCTCTTGATTTTCTTTTTCGGCACCACACTGTCTTAAAACACAACATGAGCTATGCAATTATTCATAGAGATTAGATTAATGTAACTATAGATTCACATTTGCCTCGTGACTATGTACTGAACGCGGCTCATTGTGCAGGGTAATAATCTGCGCAATATAGTCAATGGCGTTGAGGCACCACCGACCTTTATATTCCCTTATGAACAACCGTTTGCTAAAAAAGATTCCTTTTTGCTCACATAACACCTCAGTCGCGCTTATTGACCATTCAAATGAAATATAAATTATGTGCTGTCGATAAAATTTATTCAGCTCAGCGCAACAACAACTTGGAGAAAGTCATTGCAATAAGCTGAACCATATTATCGGCGCTGGAAACCACCGTAATGTTTGCCGGTCCCTCTGCTTTGATGATACATATTATTTGCATAAGTTCTTGTGGATCATTGAAAAAGGCGTTTGAAGTCAAAAAGTGTCTACTTACTTAATCATAGTAGCTTTTACTTGTACTATTCTGAATATGTCACTTGGTACGTTGCTTCCGAGGATTTATCAGGTTGCGGACGAACACCGATTTGGAAATGAACATCGATCGGAGGTAATCCCCTTTATAAGGAGCGCTTTTTGCGATATTTAATCACGGCACCCCCACGACGCTATAAAACCTGTATAACGTTAACGTTCTTGGAAAAGTGGTACAAATACTTAGGCCCATCCCAGAAGTTGCAAAATACCTTCCTGGTACATGCGAAAGTCATTTGGATTGGGAATTGATTAAGAAAAAAATACACCCGTAAATTATGCCTTATCTTACTTCTTAATCTTTCTGATAATCTGTGCTATTTGTTACGACATTCAAGTACAACCTATTCGAGTAGGGCGCTGTTTGAAAGCTTTTCTCTTTAGAAAAGTAAGAAGGAGAGAGCTAAGCCGGAGAGAAGAGCCGGTTTCACTCATGTGTCGATTTATTGTCCCCATATCACGTAGAAACTGAAAAATACGAAGAAAAAATGTTGACTTCCAAATGTGTTATCAGGTATTTCTTTCATTTCTATGCGTGCATGCGTACACGATGTGAATCCGATTCCCCAGGGCGTAAGTCCACTCCCCAAGGTGAAGTGTTGCGTAGGTCAGTTGTGTGCATACAAATCGACTGTTGCCACATTTATGTTCTGTAGACACAAACTTAGATAAACCAGGAAGGACAGTGTGTTCTTCTGAGCATATATTTCTTGAAACGTGTGTAATTATATTACAGTTACCCATAACAGGCAAATATTTTTTTCTGTTTCGAAATCACTGAAGAATCACTCAGACAGTTACTAAACAACTTGCCGCTGATAAGTCCCTTTATGTCTAGTGTTGAATCATCTGAGCTGACAGTTGTGACATTTCAACAGGCCAATGACATGGTCAATTAACGACCTGACAGCGATTAGTCAATAACTGCACTGCAGGTGGCGCTTCCACACAACGAACAAAAAAGCACAAAGGGCTGTCGATCCAACGCCTACGTTACGATTTTAATTGGCGGAAATATGATGACGAATATACGGCCACTTTTGGCGGGCTCAGGGTATGGTCGGTTACGACGGGAACGCGCTGATTTTGACAATGTAGAAAGGCGACTCATGCTCGGTAGTACAACTTCCCATTTAAACCACGTCACGGCACGTCGAAGAGTCCCGATATAAACATGTCAGATGTGAAATCGAATTCGTTATCGAGCTTTACATATGACCTTTTTATCCCACGCTTGCTACATTTGGCCTCTCTTGTAGGATATTGGTCACGGCGATGCAATTCCTTATCGCGCCATTTGCAGTTTGCTTTTGAAGTGTGAGCTTGACCCTGGCTTCCTGTTGGTATGTCAGGGTTTTTTGTAGAATCGTGATACCTGCCTGTGGGCTTATTTGGCCTCTATCAATCTCTTTGTCTTTTTTCGTGCCTCAGCTTGTCGTGCTAGCCGCACATGTTCCAAGGTGAGGTCTAGAGTACTCACTTGTTCCGAGTTACTTTTTTTTAAAAGGTCTGCTGTTTTCCGGTAGCGTTCAAATTTTCTTATCCACGTTAGCCGCGCCTATGCAAGATGTGGGACACTGCCGTTTGCTAATTGATCCGGTAAAGGTAAGTTTATTTGTATCACGTCTTATACTTTAATTTTCTCGTTTATGCGCGCTCCTTCGTTATAGTTTTTCGTTGCTGCTTGTTGTTGCTGGAGTGGGGACTAGCCAGAGAAATAACACGAGTCCAGTCTTGTTGTTTATGGAAGTTTACCGTTATAGCTAAATTTTCAAAAGGCACACTAGAAGCCCGTTATGATTACATTACTCTGCACATGTGTGAAGTATTCCTGACTCGGGCTTGATGCAGACCAAGTATGTGACGTAATATCACAGAACCTAGACATATTTTTGCTCGATTTTTTCATGTCATCATACACGGACTGGTATTCATAATCTCGAATACTACATTACGATGCTTTGTAATACTATTGTTTACTGTACGCCACGGAATCTGTTAGTTTCTCAAAAACGATATCACTCTGTCTACATTAGTTTGTGTGAGTGCATACATAAATGTAAGACATATGTCTCTGGGTGTATGTTTAATAATATAAAAAGATGCAGCTCAACGGGTCATTTTCATAAGCCAAACGTTACTGTATCTTTTTCTTCGGTGTGAAGTATGGGCTGAATCATGAGCTTGTTTTATGTGTGTGATAAGTATTATTAGGACACAGTTCTCTAGATACACTTTTGTTCGATGTTTTCAATAGTCATATTCATAATCTCGAATACTGTCCATGGCTAAAAGTTTAACTTACTACTGCAAACTCATCATTGTTTGCACAGATGAAGGTACCAGAATTATTGCTGCACGTCGTTCCTTCTAGATGCTCTTGCTTTGGACATTGTTCTTTATATCAATTAAATCATAGTTCAGTAATGGTGCTTCAAAATAGCCATGCCTGCAAACATGAAAAAAGTGCACAACTAAAGCAGTTACGTCAAAAGAAACAATCGTGATATTTATCATACCTTTCAAATGAAAAGAAGGAATTCTTTCTTAACATTAATGACTCCTTCTACAGGTGATTAGAAATGTTTACCAGTTCATTTTGATACCAAACAAAAACTCCTTTGCATAACTTTCTACCTGAGAGGTCATTTTTGGTGACCTTGGTGATATTCAACCGCTGTATGGTGCTCACTGTATGACAAGAGGCACTTTGATCTAAGGGTTTTTCACATGATGCGTATGGCTACGGTACCGTCGTCAGAGTTGCTGACCATTACATCCAATATGACCCTAGATGTATGGTCTTTGAGGTGGAAAAAGCTTCAAAACCTAGGGCTTGACCACACGAGCATCCTCCAATCATTTCAGGAGAAAATGGGTGCCGCCTTGCACCTGGCACAGGGGTCTGATGCTGACGTGGCCAGGAGCACCTTTATCCTCGACACATCCAAGGGGGAGGGCATCACCCAGCCAATCACAGAGCGTCTCAATGACAGGATCCGGACGTATATCTGGGTACTGTATGGGGCTGCAGCACAGACCCGCAGCAGCATCCTGGGTACTGGCACTGCGTCCGATCGAAAGTGCTGCTGACCAACCAGCCGTGCTAATGCGCCACCAGGTCGTTCTGGCGTTTGCAGGGTCCATGGTGGCGTTTGGCTTTGGCATCGTCTCTACATGGCTCCAAGTAACATGCTCCTTCAGGTAGGCCAAATTGTTGGGTACAACAACCTGATTACCATTACCACGTGAGCAACTGCAGATTGGCATCAGCACAGATACCAACGTGACAGCGCAGACCCATGAAGGAAGCTTTGACTACAACAAGCCACAGGACCTGGGCCCAGCAGAAACCGCTTATTGCATCCATGAAAAAGGCCACAGCGCACAAAGATGAAACACACCCCATATCATTGTGGGCGGAATTGCATTAGGCCCAGTTGGCATGCTACCCGGTGCTAATAGGTCAAGAAGTGTCAGGGAGATCATCCCCCCCCCCCCCTCTCACCCCCCGCACCCAGCGACTGTTGGTCATACATGTGCTGAAATCCAGCAGCTGAGTTAAGCGATCCATGGGAGGGCAGCTGCTACCTAACCGGCCAGGCACTTCAGAGTATATGCCAATGATTTCAGCTGCATTTGTTATCCATTCCTTCACACCACACCTTTACATCGTCATTCTCCAGGGTACAGTCAAGCTGACCTTTATTATCATGCTGACCTCAACTGACGCCAACCAACAGCGTTGTACAAAACATGGGTTGCGCGGTGGTTAAGAAAACGTCAATGGAAATTTCTGGCAACGTAGTGATGTCCATCAATGACAGCGGCCGCCATGCGCAGCAAAGTTTCTTGGTCCTCACCCTTAAGTACAACTTTGTGCTGAAGATCATAGGTGAGCTGGGTTGTGCTCTCTCACGCCAAGGTCCGTGACTCGTTCGAAGACGCTCTGTGCGAACATGATGTGACCCCAGTCCAGCTGCTTGCAGAGACCGAGCACGCAAAGCGGCGGTAATACAACTTTTTGCCTCCAACCAGTTTAAATTATTTTTCTCACTGCAGATTTCACTGCAGACGATTACTATTTATGGGAACTTTGGCGTAACATCAGCACATTTCCAGTCATCTGGGTTTTCCTTCAATATGAGGAGAAGTGGTGGTGATGGCTTTATAAGGAGAAGTGATGACGGTGACTGTGGCTGGGTAAGAGTGGGATAAAGTCTATTTCGTTCAGATACCTCAACAGCGACTGATAATATTCGATATTCGTCTTGAGTTAATGGTTTGGCATCCGATTTTTATACCCACCGATGTAAATCGATCGAACAGGGTATACGGTATGGCGCCATCGTGTCGTGTAGCGTATACCCACGCAACCCCCTTTCCACACCACCACACATATACACACACAAACATTTTGTAATATTTCATTGTTTCATTCTATACTTGATATCAACGGGTTCACTGTAATATACGACGCCCTCTGATATGTAATTTAATTAATTTGTCATTGGTCACCAAACGCATTGCACTCCTTAGTACTGAGACCCCTGACAGTTGCGCATGACATGGGCCCTTATCTCTTCTTCTCCCGCCCCGCACCCCCCAAGATAGTCCCTTCCAGCATCAGCATCATCAGCAGCAGTAGCATCATCACCAACAGCAGCAGCATCACCAACAGCAGCATCATCACCAACAGCAACATCATCACCAACAGCATCAGCAGCAGTAGGTGCACTGGGAATTATTTTGGTTGGATAAAGCGATAGTTGCCTGGTCAACACCTGGGCTTTGTACTAAATGATCTGAATGTAGTAGGTTCCTATCTAGACAACTCAAGCGCCAATATTTAGAGAAAAATAGTTTACTACAAACATACATTACCACAGATATAATTATGTACAATATGAAAAAAATGGGTCAATAACTTAACGAAAAGGAAGCCTGAAACAGAACCCCTTATTTACACTTGCTTGGCACATTGCGAAACTAATCATATCTGATCCCATTACGGACTAGATAACAAATTAAACAACTAAACATACAACTCATATCAACTTAAAACATTAACATTATTGTTGTATTGATTATCACAGATCACTGACACATGCAATATTTCCAGTCACCTGCTCTTGTCAGGTGTGATTTAGCCATAAACACAGAACCAGGCGTCCTACAGAAATACATCATTGTTAATTATTATAAAAATATTGATTTGATGATAAAAAGTTAACAATGTAATCTTTAAGTAACAACAGCAATTAAGTAATACAGAAGAGACATCAATATATGTTGAATAAGTATTTTATCACAGATGGATAATTGCTACATTGGATGATGGCAGGCGGGTATAGAGCCGTGTTTTAGGATGCAGCGCCATCTATACAAGTCCGTTATGTCTACATATCTAAGGTGGCGGAAATCACCAACTTGTTGAATGTTGTCATAGCTTGAATCTAAGTCCTAGCTCATCCTGCTATACGTAATAGACACAGGTAGATAATCGATCTATCAGACGTTTGGTTCACATATCTCATCCCTTGTCAGAATCCGGGTTCGTGGTGGACACAAGTCTTTGGGCTCAGAGCGGCATCACCGAATCATCGACACATTACTGTATTTCGCCAGAAGACCCTTGCGACATCTATTTCCTCTTCTTCTTCTTACCGCCCTTATGACTTGATGCCGACGAGGAACGACCCCCTTTCTTGCCACCTTTCTTTCCTTTGCCCTTTTTCCCCTTCTTCTTCTCTTTTGGGGGTTCCTCTGGTAGGGTAATGAGGACGTCTGGTGAAGAAAACCCTCATTATTAACACGAACCATTCAAATGCAACCTCAAAAACAAGACTCATAATCTGAGAACTTATCAATGTCAGCCAAATGGTATTCTGATTGAAGTATTAACCCTGTCTGTTCTTTTATCAAAGTGACTGACTCATACTGATTGTATACGAACAAATAAAAAGGGGTGGTTTTGATAGTTCATTATTTTGGGACATTGATTGTGATAGTGCCATGAGAGCGTATATTAGCTATAAGTAAGTGTTGTGAGATGATCCGCGTCACCACCCAGGTAACTAGGTGTATATCACAGGTGATATACGGCGCTTTATTGAATACTATCATGTAACTCATACCGCTATCAGGGATCGGTTTTATCATGGCAGGGTCGATGTCTTCAAGTTCGGGGAGCTCAACCTTTGGCTTGGCGCTGACAGCATTGCCGGGGGTAATCAGTGGGTTACCTATATGCGCCAACGGCAGGTGCAAAACACATAAATAAACACACGTTTCACAGCAAACAGTGGTAAACGAAGCAAGACAGTGAAGAACACAATTGATGTGACAAATCAAATCAACCAAAGCGTGCACTCGGAACTCCAGGTGTGTGTGTGTGAGATAAATGTGAGCGACAGCGTGATCTTAAACCCTGAAACACAAATCAAACCATTGATTAGAAGCCTGGGGAATTTGTCAGACACTTAATGGACCGAACAGAAAACGCCGTCCACCAGAGTTTGTATTTACGGGGTCCAAACAAACAGTTGGTCTATAAGTATTCAAGATTAACCAGTCCCCGGTGTGGGGTATACTAATATTGATATTTGGAGAATTTACTTGGCTGCTTCTCCTCCCTTTTGATATATTTGTATAACGCCCCAGAAAGCCACTATGCGCTGACTCTGATTAATGACGTCACTGGGCGATGGGCCAACTCTGGCGACCTGACCAGCGATCACCTCCACCCTGCGCTGTATTCCGGCCTATTAATCCGTACCTGCGGGAAGTGGATTGCTCCAATCAGCGGATACCTGAGGGGAATATTCGATATTTTACAATAGTAGGTGACTGAATGGCGGTTCATTTGCCGGACAGAAAACGGTACTAGCTTATATAACATTAATCCGCGTGAGGTCTCTGATCTCTGACCCTCCGAATCGCATGAATACCTCCTACATACCATTGAGATTACTACCTATGTTAACGCTTATCACCCCCCTCCCCCCCCCCCCCCCACACACACACACACACGCAGGACGTAATTTATCCCTACACGGAACTTCGTGGAGCAACATGGCTACCGTGCTGGTGATTACATTACTAAGTGCCTAACATACGTATATGTCCATACTGAATGTCGACTTGGCTGCATACATTCCCAAGGCCAATTCGTGGAGAAACACGTGCAAATCAACCAATGCAATTAGAAATTGTGTAGGATGACGAGAGAAGATAGACGATCAGGAAGTGGTGAGAGAGCAACGCAGTAGTCTTAACACATCACACACACAGCCAGCCACACACCGTCATACCATTATCTGGAATAGGAAGCAGTCTGTCAGGGTTTATATCAGTCGTGTCAGGCATCTGAAAGAATCGCTCGCGTTCTCGTGTGGACGTCACGCTGACAGGACGGTTGGGTTTCCGGTTAACGTCGGTCAGTAATGGGTTACCTGGACGAAAGAGGGCGCCACAACACCGACTCGTATATATTAATATGCCATGAAAAGTGTTTGTAGCTATCAGAGAAATATGAGGTAAACTTGGTTGGCATCCTCCTGAAAATAACAGTTAAGATACTTATATTGCAAGGCGAAACAATCTATCGGGACTCAGTTGGGAGCCCCAGACACCAACCCTCACGATCGATGTTTTGATATGCAGCGTAGCTTGTATTGCAGTTTGTTTCTAAGATCTTTACCAGCAGTCAACAAACCACCTAACAGGTGGCCCCGTGTACACACCACCCCATACAGGGAGAGTCTGGCGTCCATACAGCGAGGGTAACGAGATTACGCAGTAAGAAACAAGCAGCACACGTCGTGTTACCATGTCAACGACCCGCGTGGGTGGTTCAGCTTCATTCTGCTAATGGACAAAGATATTGCCAATAAGGGCAAATATTACCTTCGCAATATGCACGGTTTCTGCTGCGACATACAGTGGCTAATAGCATCGACATATAGGAATGGCTGTTACTTTTGCAAAAGCTTATTTGTCATGGACATATATATCACATGCCTACTTACCGATAAGGAAGTTTTTTGATTCGTTGACAACTTTCTGAAACAGCATGTCTTCTATCTTGGCGGCAACCACGAACTCTGCCGCCTGCATGTGCTGTTGCATGACCTTGGGGTCAGAGGTCATTAGTTCCATCCCCGTCGACTCGCTTACCTTTTTGAGGAATTTACTTGATAGGTTCAGTGCTGTCTTCACAGCGGTCGGCCATATCAGATATTTACGCTCCAGATCATTAAAAGTCGCAGGGTCAGTATTACGGAAACTCAATTCGGAGTAGTCAAATGATCTCACACAAAATCCTTTCCAGTGGTCAAGATAATATTTAATTTTGTCAATCCCACGAACTTTGCCCTTCTTGAGAGCTTTGTAGAAACCACCAGCAATCGTTCCAATTCCACGCATGCGCCCTGCGATGTCCAAGAATCGCCGGATGCGATTGGATTCATTCAGGAAGCGTTGTTGCTGAAGAAGATCGGCGGCATCTTTCATCCCTTTGAAGCTGCCGATCCTTGCAATTTCGCCCTTTTTTAGTTTACTCTGCTCACGTATGGTTTCGGCTTTTTCAACAGCCATCATAAACTGCATTAGTTCTTCTGCCTCAAAACAATTAAAGCGATAAGTAACGATAGCAACGTGGCGAAAAAGGAAATCCATGAATATGCGCCACTTTTCTAAACTTTTCTCCCATTTCTTGCGCTGCTTATCCGTCATCTTGTCGAGATCCTTGGCCGGATCGAAACCGGGCTCGTCATCCTCATTGTCACTTCCGGCATCGCTGCCACCGCGTTCGCTGTCACTATCACCCATGTCGTTTTTCGTTTCCCTGTCATGAATTTCACAATCTTAAAGACGAAAACGGAAAATGGGTTCACTTCCGTTTTCCAATTTTGTAAGTTCATCAATTAGGGGACGCTCCCTGATGGTTTAAACAGAGTATACGCGCGCCGCGAAAAAGCATGGCGTCCGCGCTAGATGAATTCGGCGATGTTATCGTGAGAATGTTACTAGATGGACACTCTTATTCAGTGATTTCTGAGCATTTGATTTCTCTCGGAGTTCATAGGGGCTCATCCATTGCTTCTGATTCGGCTGGGAGGCTGAGGTTGCCAATCGAGCAGGAGAACCACCATATTGAGCTGGCACTCGGTTCTGTGGTGGCACGGGCGTTTGTGGCTGTGCAGGAGTGACAGGTTGCTGTGACGTTCTGGGGGTTCCAGTGACTTTGTAATGGGCCCCCAAGTTCACTTTGAACTCAAACGTTCCATCGTCAGACATAACCGCCTTGTTTGTGTCATCTATAAGATAGACCATCTCATTGCTGTCCAGCTGCAATGAGCATGTTAAATATTTTGTCACTTAACAATTGTACATAAGTTGCAATACATAATGCGATTAGATTTAAAACAGGTCTGCAGTTCTGTTATTTTTATTATCTCAACTATAATGCGATTATATTTAAAACTAGTCGCAGTTCTCTACTTGGTTTATGCATGTAGATTTTCTAATATGACATTGGAGTCGCGACTGTCTATTATTATGAGAGACATAATAAACTTTGTGAGGTGGGTGTTGGGATTTGGGAAAAAGAGGTCCGAAAAAAAACACGGGATAGGACAATATATTACATTGCTTACGCACTTATATAAATGAACTCTCAACTTACAGAAAAAATGTTGCCAAGATTTCGTGTTGTCGCGTCAGTCAGATCAAGTGTGATGCGTTAGCTGTCAGAATAAAATACAGACATCTTCTTGCGGCGCCGAAAGACTGATAAAATACTTAAATTATTTTCGCTGCTCGGATCAGCGCAAAGCGTGCGATCTCAGGGATCCTTCTTTACTGAAATCGACTTATCTGATCGAAAATAGGAAAACGAAACTAAACCCATTTTCCATTTTGGGTTTTCGGTTAATGAAATCTAATATCGGGAAACGAAAATGGAATGTAGACCCATTTTTCATATGTGTTCGCAAAGAAAATAAGTTGCTTACCCATTTTCTTTTTGCATTTGTGAAATTGAAAAACGAAATACCGTTATATACCTTGATTGAGGGGGCGTTTGAGGGGAGGTCGGCGTCTATCAGTATCACCCGTATTTGATCACAATACAATGTTCGATAACCACGAGCTAATATTTTATTCTCCCGCGCAACCATAACAAAATTGTTGACACTGTAGGTATGGTTTCGCGACGACGTTATCAGATACAGTTCTTATCTGGCGAAACACACCCGATTGCATTCACAACAGATCGAAGTACACACGCGCAAGCTACCCCAGGGACTATCGTATTCGGTACTGCAGATACAAAGTGGACTGATTCAAAGCTGACCTCAGCTACAGTACCCAACGCCCAGCAGTGTTCCATCGAATACGGGTGCATTAACGTGGATGGGTACACTGGACTACGTGTACATGTGACGATGCGACAACGGGCCAATGTGACAACGTGCCAATGTGACAACGTGCCAATGTGACAACGTGCTAATGTGACAACGTGACGATGTGCCAATGTGATATATATGCGAGCGAACCAACATTGTACATATACATACATATATAACTACACAGCTATTAATCTCCTCCAAATACTCTGTTGTTGAATGTTTGTGATATCGACGAGGAAGTAATATGTACTGTTTACCAGACAAATACCTCAATACAGTGACTGCGGACGTGAATCCCGACCATCAGAATCAAGTTATAGTTGGCGCGTTGATGGAACGGAATTCATCGTGACTTGATGGAAACAAAAGGCTGAAAACCCCATGGCCAATAAGACATATATGCCTTAAATCATATTTAAGGATTAGTAAATACATCGCTGTCATAACGCATCCTGTGTCTGTTCCTTGGAATATATCGACGAATATTGGACCATCACTTGATTGACTGAATCAATATGAAGAGCCTCTAAGTACGTGGGTACGTGCAAAGCCAGTTATGTCGGAACTACACGCCTACCCACATCATGTTGCCTTGTTACAGCGCGGTATTACTGGTCGACATATAGCAGGTCGATTCTGTTCGCTTACTAACGCCAGTACTTCCAATCGGTTAGGATTGCCAAGTCAGTGACATGATAAACAAAATCCTCACCTATTCACGACGGAGAGCCTCCGGCCGACCGAGTTTACAAGTCCTTATAACGTCTTTACCACTTCTGTGATAACTGTAAGCAGACGATAAACTGTAAGCAGACGATATCCAACAAGTTTACAACAACAGTGGCGGGCTCGGAGGATATCCGCATATTCCCTGGCCGTTAGGCTGAGCGCTTTGACGGCGTTGAGATTATCGCTGAAGCGTGTGGGGACAGGCGGTGACGGTTTCTAGCGCGGATAAACCTGGTATCCAAGGACGCAATCGGCCATGTCAGAGCCGTCACCACGGGGGTCTGTCACCGCGTCTTGGAGGGGGATATGACTGCGTCGATAGTCTGTTGGAGGGGGCACTGTTATATATAAATATATATATATATATATATATATATATATATATATATATATATATATATATATATATATATATATATATATATATATATATATATATATATATATATATATATATATATATATATATAAATTTCGGGTTAGCCATGTTTTATGACTTTGGAATAGGTTATTGAATGCCTGTATTTCTATTATTACATGATATTTGTCTTCTTGCATATGACTAGATATTATATTAAACAAAAGGGAATTTGCCGGAATTTACATTTTCGTTATGAGCATTGATAACGAATGTTCCCTAGTGCCTTGCTAAGGGTTTAAAAAAATACCATTTTACACGAATTTGCAAAATCGAAACCTTCCAACTCATTGGTCAATCCGTGACTATCAAGTCATCTTGGAGGGACATAGATGGATTTAGCCAACGAATATGTTTTTGAAACCCGCTTATGTGAACGCCTGGCTGATATTCCATGGTGTCGGCTTCTCAGACCACGGTGATTACTCATCCGGCGGACATTTTATGCATAGATATGGGAATCGTTTATATTATTGATATCGTATCTCGATTGTTATACGAATATAGACGTCTCGTCTGCATAGCGAACCAGCGGCGTTAGTTGTCGTCTGCTTCCAGCTGAGCCGCTTACAAAGCCAGCAAGATAATCAGATTCCTTTGTTGTTGTATCAAGCGTAGACTTAATACCTCAGAAAATATGTTTATTTTACCTGTCATTATTTTTATATTAAAAACCATTCAAGTGAAACCTTGCTTAGGTGAGATATTTGTAAAATAAAAGAAAAAAACCGGAATACATTCTCTCTTCTGGACAGATAAGTGAGATATTTTCTTCCACGCTATGATGGAATGTTCAGCACACTGGTGGTTGATAGAGGGCTATTAGGAATTGACAGAATCGTCTTGCCATGATTCCACGTCCAGCTGGAAAAAAAACCCATGAAGTTAGTATGTTAAATGGATTGTCAATAGAAATGTGGACTTTCGGTTAACATATGGATTCGAGTTTGGGAACCAGTAGATTCAATTTACCATTGCATTCTCCAAGGGAACAACCCAGCTTTGGCTCGCTGATCTGCAGTTGTTTCTTGCGGATAGTTCGTTTCTCAAGGTGGTGATCTCGTAATTCTTGCGCTTTAGTTTTTCATACAGATTTCGTTTCTTGGCCTTTTCCTGTGCAGCAATCAATACACGGATGATTTTAATTGGGTCAGAATTGTTTTAACATTATTTAGTCAGGGGTGGTGTTTTTATCAGCGATACCTGTCCACGGACGTCTTCCGGGGGACACTGGTGCCTCGGCCATCTTTTTGACGCCACATTTTCTTGCTCAAGATGAAATGTCTGTTGTCGGGACATACACATTATGCTACGCGTGCGATCAAGGCTCACTCAATAAAAATATCACCAGGACGCAGTATTCAATCTAGGACAATCAGGAGAAAAATAATTTTCGGAAATATAGAACTAGAAAATTGGCATACTTTGAATGATACAATTATACCTTTTTTGACTTTACTGCAGAATTTAGACGCTTTTCTTGTTCGAGATGGTGCCGCGTTTTATGAAGAGACTCGCGGAGATACTGAGATTCTTCAGATTTGAATCGAATGTCTTCCTTAAAAAAAAATACATAAATGGATCAACATGATAAAAACTGCACATTGACATAATTTGGAGAACAAAAATAATGGATAATATACGTACAACAAGATGTTCTATCTGACTCGACATATGACCGCTCAGTTTCTCAGCCTGCCTGTAATGCAAAATGGCAACACATCAATTCAACCTACTTTTAAGATCTCTGTCAGCAACTTATTGCCGACCAGAAAATATAAATACGATAGTATTTTCTCAGTGATCTGTCCCTACGCTTGTTAGTAATATACGTTAGAACACCTTCGGTGAAAAAGCCATGACTACCTGAGTTTTACCAGGTCTGTTTCGTATCCTTGCAGCAGATCGTCTTTACACGTGATGCGTTCTTTTAACACTCCGATCCGACCCACGAGAAGCACCTGGCCTTGTTTTCTCTCCGCCACGAGTTTGTCTCGCTCATCTTCGGGCAGGTGCGTCATGTGACGTGATCCGGCCACATCCTCAAGTCCCAGCGCCTTTGCGATAGCCCGCATCAACGATAAATACTGCCAGAATATGCAACATGTTGAATAAAAAATCATTCATTAACTGAGCAATACAATTGGTGTAGTAGTATAGGTCGGTGCGCCAGCACCGCCACTCTCTATACTACTGGTGTAAGAAAAAAGTTATGACAGACAGCCATTTCGTTATTTCTTTCCTGGATGAAAGCAGACACTGGAGTGATAATGATTGCATATTAACTGTCACCCTTGACCAGGTCCAATTACCTCTAATTAAACACAACGTTATTCGCTGACCCATACCATGCACAGCTTAGATATGAAATGAACCCCATTTCGAATGTGCAGCGACAATAACGACCCACCAGCTAGATTGGCACAAGCGCTAACGGCAATTCTTCCAACGGCAAATTCGACGACCAACAATTCGGTATCAACAAGATGCGACAAAACTTTAACATGCTGTTTAGCAATCGGGTCTGTGATTGCGCATTGCTTACACAGGATTGTTGTTAAGGCACCGTATGCGCCTCACGAGTTCACGGTAGATTTCATGATAGATTTCACAAACAGCAGCCGCTTGCGTAATTCACGCGCCAATATCGTCAGCTACCTTGAAAATAAATCTTTTTCGAAATCGAACCAATGTTGACGAATATATTACGGGGGAAAGGCATTTTACTGAACCCAAATAATACGTGTTTGGACCCTATGACATTGAAAATCACCTAAAGGTATCTGATGATGAAGCAAACTGTAGAACTTTATAGCATCAGTTTTTAAGGTCAAAATGGTCGTGTTAGTTCTTCTCGTTAGTTGGTTTTAGCAAGTCAAAGGACTGATAGATACTGTGACATAAGTCAATCGAAGTCTACCGTTCTATATCTACCATACTATATATAAGTTAACCAGCATTGTAACATATGTTTCTGTTGTCAATATGATCACGAAAGCTTTAGTCGTTATCAAGTTAAAGCAAATATATGTCGATTTTGACAGCGACCTTGAAATAATGCTAAGGTTATCTGAAGACCATTATTAAGCATTAATCTTGGTCAAGATAGCCCAGCTAACAATCACACAAAGTTTCGTCTAGCTAGCTTCATTAGTTAGGGAACTGTGTGGTATACGTAAAAATGTTCTAAATGGCCGCCAGTCGATGCGCACCAAGCGCACGGGCACCAAACCTTGAACTGTCCATAGCCAAAGCTTTGGCACAACTTTATATATAATCCCCTTCTTCGTACCTTTAGCGGTTATGGAAGACATAATTACATTGCCTCTGTAACAGGTCGCGATCAACCTCTTTGGTCTTCCTCACCGTGTCTTCGCTGGCCTCGAGAGACCGCCTGGTTTCTCGGTGCGCGCTCCGCTCCATCGCCGCCTCCTCATACCCGCGCCTATCCACGTGACGCGCCTTGTCGATTTCCCGCTGTAGCGTCTCATCCTGGGGGCTGCAAATGGCGGCGGCTGACGTCATCCGCGTCGCCTCGTCACGGTTCTGTGCCGCTCTCATGTCGACCAACTCTCTCTTCAACATGAACATTTGTTGTAGCGATCGATCGTGGTTGGGAGCTGATTTTGCACACATAAGTTAGCCTCATTAACGATAATTAATCACGTATATTCGCCGCTCCAATGTCGATTTTTCTCCCTTTTCAGAGATCGCTGTATCAGTATCCTGTTCCATTCGCGCCCAACTCACCCGGGGGTCTGTTTTCTTCTAGACCTTTGATACGGCCCCTAAGCTCTATGATTGCGTCCCTCTGGCGGTCGATGACCTGTTCGTGCCTGAAGCCACGACACTCAGCTCCAAGCGTCGCCAGCTCCGATGCGATGTGGCCCTGTAAAGGCGACATTTTCTCCTTGTCAAGATTCACTCAAGGCATGATAGGGTAACATCAACATCATAACGGGGGCGCAACAAATGCGCTGCTCTATATAACAATAACTTTATGATTGAATGTCAGACCGAGTGCTTTCAGCCTGCCAGTCAATGCTTTGAGTATAGGTTTTAATTTGACGCAACCATTGGTTAAAAAATATCAAATATGTACAAATATGTACATACATATATATATATATATATATATATATATATATATATATATATATATATATATATATATATATATATATATATATATATATATATATATATATATATATATATATATATATATATATATATATATATATATATATATATAGATATAACCCTTACTTCAGCTTTGGCGAGGCTGAGTCGTTTTTCTGCCTCTTCCATTTGTTTGGTTATTTGGTTTTCTAAATCTTTGATCCTGATTGCTTGTTCTTCTTTGTGATGTTTTCCGTGTGAACTTTGATATAACCTTAGTGACACATTCACAGGTAAATTATAACCACAATTTAATCATAACCACAGATAAATCATAATGACAAGTTAATCATAATCGCAGAAATATCATCACAGATAATAATACATAATAACTGGTATATTCTATTCAGGGTAAAGACATAGTCACAGGTAAATCTCAGGTTGCGAAATGTCTAGTGATAATGATGATGACGCTGATGACGACGACGACGATGATGATGATGATGATGATGATGATGATGATGATTATGATGTAGAGGAGGAAGGCGAAGTTGAGATTGAGAAGTAGCGGTTGGATTAGGACAGCATCATTCACCATCAAAGTGATAACTCAGGGTGCATATGTCTAAATACTCACACTACTTCATTATTGGGTTGGTCGTCGGCCTGTGCGCTACTCTCGATGGATTTTGTCAGTCTGGATAATTCTCTTCTGAGGCCAATAAGTTCGGCCTTCTGTCGCTTTATCAATGTTCTGTTTTTCTCCAACTCAGCTCTCTGAGAATCGCTTAGTCTGTTGACTGTACCACAGCACTAGACTATCATATTATTTCAACCTAGGAATTAATGGTGACATTTACAATGACCGGGCTGAAGTAGCACGTCATTATAATATCAGGAATCACTCATAGTGTTGATAATCTATGCACCTAAATTTAAAAGAACATTTGAGCATGAATCGGTTTATATTAAACGAGAATACACATTACACAATAATGAACTACAGTAATGAATATTTGAATGTAGAGCAACCTGTTTTGCCAGCCATCGCGCCAGCTGCACTCGCCATAATATCTGTGTCACGTGGGTTCAGCAGGTAGCATTTGCGTAGCGTGAAGTATCCCAGTCCCACGGAGTTCTCTGGTACAGGTGCCCGCGCTTAGGTCAAGCAAATAACCTCAATATCCTTGTTTTCAGTCTGTATCCTTACGATTATCGAGTGATATTAAGTTTCACCCCAAGAGACCAAACACGACTCATCTGCCCTAGAACTGACCAATCTGATTATTATACATGCTCTCTGTCTTCTGGCGCCATGCCTTTAACTGGGATGAGTTACAATAGAACCTTATATGTCGATCTCGCCTCTGAGGCCGGATCAGCGACCACGGATCAGCCATTGATCCTTAACATGCTACAGCCCTAATAGCGCGATAAACAGCTAAGAGGCTTTCATAATCCACCAATGGCAGATCTGGGCGTCTTACTCGCTATATACTCGTAATATTCGTCAACCGCCCGATATATTGAGAGACTGCTATCATAACTCCATCCGGATTCTGTACAGCAATCGTTCATTGCCTACTTCAATAGTAGGATAGGAGTTAATGGGGCGGGGCTTGTAAACTTATTGGCTGAGATGGAAGAGGAGAACAAATGCATACCTGCACCACACTGTTTTGCCCAACAATAACGACCCCCAGCAAAGCCACTGTTCACGAGTAATCGTACTTAGTGTTGGTCGTAGAGGTGAGCACTAAGAGACCGGCGACCCCTTGGTGAGGGTCTTTTTTATTATGTTTCAAATGGTTCATTAATCAAAATCAAGAAGACTGTCCATTTCAGTAGATAAATTATGACCACCTGTCTTCGTGAATATTTCATAAAGCAAAAGCAGAAATTTGTTCAAAACGAACGACTGGAATCTGTGTTACACCTGCCCCCCCCCCCCCCCATTTCAACACATGTTGTCATGTCGTGTGGTCTAAGCGCTTTCCACTTCAGACGTTTTCCTCGATTGTGAATATACTTCTTTGTTTGGCAAGGTAGTCATAACGCTATTGCTCCATAAGACACGAGGTTCATCATGTCGCAGCACCAAAGCAAAGAGTATATAGCTTCGCTAAGAGGGCTAACTCCGACTAGCTATGTAGTGAGTATGCGAATGAATGTACTCCACGTCATCAGGTAGCGCTACCATGAAATAAACAAAAGAATATGGGACTGTTGACCCAACGTCTCGGGGATCCGCCCCTTGAGTCTTCTGATTGGTCGAGGTGACCGCGCCCCCGAATTAAACAGGGAATTTCATATATTATTTTTAAGGGATAATCTAGCCAACTGAATGAGATTATAATATCATGGCCTTCACTCATTTTCTGGGTTTTAAAGACGGCGAGAACTATGGTTAGGATGATTTTCCTTCAAACGCTTGGTCCGGTATGATTTCATAGTCGCCGCCATTTTTGTGGTGTGACGTCACTG
Organism: Urechis unicinctus; assembly: GCA_034190875.2. Lineage (NCBI taxonomy): Eukaryota > Metazoa > Annelida > Polychaeta > Xenopneusta > Urechidae > Urechis > Urechis unicinctus. The sequence continues at coordinate 23,464,883 of CM067344.1, forward strand.
GCTCAAACAACGCCAGGAAGTGGCCCCTTTGTATACTGGCAGTGCGTTGTCGATCATTAATTCGTTTTGGAGTGGCAATATTTGGCTTGGTACAGACTATTTTTATGCATTAAGTTGTCGTTAGTAGGTAGAAACGATGAAAGCCACTGGGACGGGACAGATTTCAAAAGCGATGGTGAAGACTTGAACCCTTAGTGCGATGTTCTTTTGCACAACATGAAATTATGCCGATTATTCTAGAGAATCAAGCAAGCAAGGCAATATACGCGCAAACTTGAATGGGCTGATCTTGTGGCAATTAGCAAAAAATTCAGGAAGATCTTTATTAACGTTTTACGAACGAGTGTATATCTTTGATTTCTTATGGTTGTGCATTTTTTTCTTATTTCATATAAGCTATCCACCAAGCATATACCAGATATCTAATGGACAGTAGAAAGATAAGTATCCATTCTACCATCTCTATCTGTGTTTCAAGTAAATACAATGACTATTCATTCAACTTAAATAAATCATGGGCAATTATGAATCTTCTGGTCTGTATAAATTTTTGTTGGACATAGAAACCAATCCACTATATAGTATGAATCCCATAATGCATCACACATTGTAATAAACATAAATATTCAAGTAGGATTTTATCAACACTGACAGTTAATGATGGAATGCAGGCATAACAATAGTGTCATGACAAAGGCAAGGTTTTCTCTCTGAGTGTACATTTGAATAGTATGGCAACAAGGTATTTATTTGGCATAACCAAACATTAAAAAAATATGAGCATGATATTCATATGCCTTGTAAGTGCACAACATGTAAATTGCAAAATGATTGATAATACAGAATCACAGGCAATATAAATGGTTAGGCACTGTGGTGTATACTTCACTCTAACACGTACCCTTTATCATATTCCATTGAAGGTGAATATTGTTCCAACAACAAGTGATTGTATAAGTGTTCAAGGCAGGGGTGATAAGGTTATTCATTACAAGGCCCTGGCAGATATGTTTCATAATATCGTTCAGCACAATAACATTTAACTGTCACCACAAATCAAGCCAATGGAAACCACCATATATATATATACATATATACCTATTTTAAAATCTGCCACTTAAAATACCCCACATGAGGCCTGAAAGTACAAGCTGATAACATTACATATATTCTATACTGTTACATTCATATAGCAATTATGTGATGAAATAACATGTTAAAGGCTCTGAGTCTGACCCTCTACCCATACACTGGGCTGAATCAGATGTCAATCCATTGTAGGGCGGGACAACTATTCATGTTGGACTTGCTCTGAGAAGACTTGAGCAGGGTTTTCTGTAAAAGCTGCAGCAACAGGCCTAAGAGAAATTAAGTTCAAATTAACTTCATAAATGTCAAGTTACACTTAAACATTGATCATATTTAGGGATATCCATGACTAGTCACCCTCTTTGACTATGACTTTACCTAAGTCAAGTGACAGCGCCACATTACCTGCCCATCAGTCTAACAGTGTTCTTCAAGGGAGAATGAAAGTCAGATCAACTTCATACAGATAACGTGATGCATATTATAAACTTCAAGCAATCGTAATGGTTGAAAAGGGAGATTCTGTGGGAAATAATAAATTTTGATCCGAAAATAAATGAACGTCGTTCACTGTCACAGTCCGACGAGACAGGCACCTGCCCTGTTCCTGTCAACGTTTTCGAAGGTCTTGTCTCTTTCAGTGGGAAAACCAGACGGCTTTACGCCTTTCGGAACCTGAAGATCCTGAGTTGGTGTTTCAAATGTTTATTTGTGTGTTTTACATCAGAAAGCAATATAGAGCGCCATATTCCTAAGCAACCATCAGTGAAACTTGGACGACAAATTCGTTCGCTCGCAGCAAGCGCGGTGTAAACAACAAATCATGTGGAGTAATAATTGAAGCCTCTGACGTCACCAAAACGTGCGCACCAACATGACCACGCCCGACGAAGAGAGCGCATGCTGTTTCCAAAGTTCATTAATTATTCAATTATGGCTAAATCATTTTCATATATCGGGCTAATTTCACTCAAACCGATCGAGTTTTATAATATGGCAAAAAAATATTAATGACTGGGTGTCACTTTTAGAGACGCTATGACAAAAAATAGTGCGCTGCTCACAGGAGGCGTATTCACATATTTTGAGGTAGAGGCGCGGGTGAGCCCTATTAGCATAGCTATTAGCTCTTTGACAAAGGCCGGTACGTGTTGTGCCCCCGTTTCTGCCGTTACGACTAACTGAACATATCTGAACAGGAAAACATATCTGAATTCCCAAACCAGTCTACAGCCATAGGGGGCTATATTGTTATTGTTCCTTTGTGGTTCTAGCAATATATAAACGGGGATACACAAACTTAACATATCACTGCCCAAAATGGGGTCATTGACACCATATTGATTATATGAGAGTGAATATATTATCATGCTCATCAAGGTTAATACTGTACTTGAAAACATATCTGAAGTGGGAATGTTAAAGCTATCTCCCACTGACCTCTACTACCTCAACGTGTGGTATATGCTGAACAACTTCATAATTGTCTTCGTACCAGACGCTGCTGATTGCAATTCTGGACATTGATGGGGGCGGGGGGGGCACTTGGCCTTATTCTGGAAGGGATGTGCACAGTGTGGTTAACCAAGACAAACACAAAATGGCCAAAAACATACCCCGTCATGGTATTATGCACACGTATAACCGTCGTACAGATTGAAGCCGTGACACTCTACACCGTACATTACTCTTATTTTCTATCAATTAATGTCTCCAATTGGACAAAAGTTGTACACCGTCTTTATACACCAGAGTGTACCATATGTCTGTGGGTTATTGTAATGGTTGCTAAAACGTTGAGCTTTTATTGCTGTTCGCTGTGATTTTTGGATTGGTGAAACGGCATACATAAATGGCACATCACTCTTATTTTGCTAACAATTAATACTGCATTGCTATCAAAAGATTGTACACCGTCTTTAACACCAGAGCGTACCATATGTCTGTGGGTTATTGTAATGTTCTGCTAAACGTTGACATTTTACTGCTGTTCGCTGTCATTTTGGATTGGTGAAACGCACGTCATAAATGGCAGGTCAGGTGAGTTTGTCAACATCAACCCTGATTGCCCAAACGAAACGCAGCTAGGTAATATAAACACAACCATAAACCTTCGACAAGACATGTTCTGTAGACGTGACATGGGACTGCATTTCTATTCTCATTTTGTGGTGCTTAACGCAACGCACGGGTTTATATAAACCCAACCCTGATTCACCCAAACGAAACGCACGGGTAATATAAACCAACCCTGATTCACCCAAACGAAACGCTCGGGTAATATCATGATGAACAAAATGGAATAGAAGTAAACGAAACAATGTTTGCTAATTACACGAAATCACGAATTAACCAACTACACCTTTCGAGGCGAAGGTGTAAAACTCGCTTAACCGAATATGACGATTGCTGCTGATAATTTCGTTTAATAATTTTAAGTAAAAGTCAGATATTGACCAAAAGCTTATTTTGTTCTTCATTTGTCCATTCAACGCGATATATGTTCACATGTTTTTAGGAGTCAATTCAATACATGCTCTCATCAGATCTATATATATCGATCGATTCATCAAGTGTCTTGTACTCATATGGAATAGTCATCCAATTTATGCGGGTAATAATATTTTTATTGTGCAAGAAAACAGCGTTCCTTAATTGATTCAACGTATATCACAATAACAAAATAACAAATATGACAAATATTACAATCACAGGAGCACCACTAACTCAGTCAAAGCAAAACAAAGTTGCTTTAACTGCAAGAAGAAACGAGACAGGGTCGTCATCTAAAAGTACTTATTATAAATACAATCATATATCACATGTATGTTTGGCACATGGTTGGGTTTGAGCATCACCTACAGCAGGAGGTGATATTATTCACATGTACTGTGTCGGGGTCCACTGAGCTTGTGTGCTGTCGTCTGCAACATACACAGTTCTCATATAAACGTCGGTCATGCTACAGTAATGAGATGGAAACCAAAGATGGCCAGATGTCGAGGAATCATGTCCACTTACTGCGTGGTGCGGCCTCGGGTAATTGTTGATATGGTGAAGTAAGAGGTCTGTGTATTGGCGCTGGACGGGTTGAGGACTCATCGACATGGACTTAGGTAAAGGGACTGTTTTTTCCAACGAAGCCTTCAGAAACAAACCAGAAGAGATAATTATCGTAAATAATATTGATATAAGGATACGCCACAACTAGATTAAAGCTAGATGTTGGCTGACAAATTGTTGACGCGCTTTATTTATGTTTTACCATGATGACTATGGTTTATATATATATATATATATATATATATTTATATACATATTTATATATATATTTATGTGTATATTTATATATATATATATATATGTATATTTATATATGTATATTTATATATATTTATATATATATACATGCATATAAATATATATATATATCTATATATATATATACACACACACATATATATATATTATATATATATATATATATATATATATATATATATATATATATATATATATATATATATATATATATATATAAGAGAGTATACGTCACTGTGATTCAGTTAAGTGTCTCACTGTGCTAGTAGTGGATGCTTTGGGGCGATGTACCTGTCCGTAGGTAGTACTGGCAGTCTTGCTGTTTCCTGTACTGCTTGAGTCAGATATAGCAGTAATTGCTAGAGGTGATGATAGAGATTCAGTCTGAGTATGACGTAATATGGGGATGGAGCTGCTGTCGGTAACGGAGGTAGTGATCGGTTGTTGGTGGTACATGGTGGGAAGTCTGAAAATAAAAACAGGTTATTATGGCAACATAAGAAAAACCAAAAAACGCCCATAAAGGAAAGAAGACTGACTATCAATAATAATCAACGCAAATTGGCGTAAATAAACATATATATACTTATATATATTATATATATATATATAAATATATTCATATATAAATATATTCATATATAAATATATATATATAAATATATATATAAATAAATATATTTATATATATATATAAATATATATATATATATATATATATATATATATATAATATATATATATATATATATATATATATATATATATATATATATATATATATATATATATATATATATATATATATATATATATATATATATATATATATACAAACTAATCATCATCCAGGTATAGAGTTAGGAGTAATATTGTGCGTCAGAACAAACGATTGCGCTTATTTGTCAGCCAGGACATGACATGGTTAGGCCGGTACCTTCAGAAAACAAATGCTATGTTTGTTACTGGATGACAGTATAGCTCACAAACGCATATGCACATTGCATATCGCCAAGTCTTATATCAAGGGAAGGAAGGAAGGAAAGCTGTAAAACCTCAAGTTTATATGCTATGTATTTAAGAAGAACAACTCATGTAGAATAAACAAAGAAACAGTGACTGGAGACAGAAAGGCAGAACTGGTGTTAATGAGCTCTTTTCACCTACCAATTAAGGATGCCAAGATTCATTTCACAAGCCAAAACACAGCATAAATCATAATGACTCATAATAACTGAACAGATATGCAGTGATAGCACAAACGAATCATGCCAACTCATAAAGCAACTCACATTTAGTTAGTTGTTCAAGGCAAGCGTTAAATAAAAAAAATTGGACTAACGAAACGCTGAAGAATACATTCTTTCATAACCACACCATTGAAGAATTTTATTGCACTGAGCTGTATAATAACGCAATTTACAGACACGTCTAACAAACGGACCAATAAGTGCCTGCATATTGCCAAGCACGTGGGTCAGCATATTTCCACGAAGCAGCCCCAGAGCATTAGAAAAGCAGAATGTGCACACGACTTACAAATTACGTCTACGTCTCGTTTCTGATCGTGACTTGCCATTTTGTACCTTCATGCTGATGGACACAGCCTTTATTAATTACAGAAGCCTTAATCATCTGATGTCACCTTACTAACCGACACATACTTCAGAATTGATTATGATTAATGACATCAATAAGCACATCAAAGGTAGATTAAATGTGATAACGTAACGTTTAATGATTACGGAATGAATCGTATGTGGTTGCTTATAACATTCACTTTATGCTTGTGCATATACTCGATTTATAGTTAATGAAAGCTAGACATAACGAGAAACAGAAGTAGAGTATAGATTCATCTACCTAACTAAACCAGATATTCTCTAGATAATCACAGGACAGGAAGCCATCAACTAAGAGGAATGGTGTCATTCCTGTGTCTAAACACAGAACATACACCGAAAGCACCGTCAAACAAACCCGGCCTTAGACCCACCTGCTGATGCGTTTAGGGAGAGGCTGGAGGAAGGCTGGGGTGAAGGCTGGTAAGGATGGATGACCTTGATGACCTTGGCGCGTGTCGTCGGTTGGTTGACCGCCTTCATCAGACTCCTCCGAGCTGCTGTCGACGCTTTATAGTCACATGTTTACACAAAAAGCATCATGATTTCATGCTGCCTTTTATGATATCAAACAATACTAACACATCTGCTATGCACAATTGGATGGAATCTACGCTGTTTGCGTACCTATGCACCTGCACTCTTCGTAAAGGATGCGTCTTGGATGTGTATTCAGAGGAATGGGTCTCCATATCTATTTTACACAATCGACTCAATGCTCGCAATAATTGAAAAGATTGGCCACATAGACAGGAAACGATTTTGAAATAAACCACGTGACATGAGAGCCAACCTGCATGCATGTAGCTGGTGTGGATGGGAGGTGGACTCTTGGCATCAGAGTTAGGCCGCAAACTGCCACGGTATGTTAAATTAGCAACAGTATTGCTTCGCGCCACTTGAGACTGGGAGGAATTCGGCCCCTGGTAACCGGATATGAACTGCCAATACTCGTTATCTGAGCTCTGTGCGCACAATATATATTGTTTCATAAATTAAGGAATGCAGTGACAGCCTCGTATTTGCAGACAGGATTCTCCAGAGACAATAATAAATACCATGGGCTGAAAAATGGCTTGAGCTTTCTGTTGGTCTTCGTATCTCCTCTTCATCTCTTCCACTCTCTGAAATCATTTTTGTTGAATGTTCAAACAGATACATTTACCTGAAAGGTATTATTCGCATTCTCCTGAAATACCTTTATAGAATGACTAACCTTGGCTGCTCTTTCTGACATGCGTTCCTCAGAGAAACACGGTATCCCACCGTTACTACGACCGCTATATTTGTTCACGAATCCGGGGTAGTTTTTGCCAAGACCTTTCCCGAGCTTGAGACCATTGGACTGGAACATACAATAAGAAGTAAACACAAGTTGAAAAAACAAGCCTTTGGTGGGGGGTGGGATATCCGTCTATGCTACTACAGATTTGAACTGTTGCTAATATGAGGAATTACGACACACACTGATCACATATATGATTTGGTTCTGAAACAGAATGTGTTGAAGACAATGGTCTCAGTACAATGGCTCCCTATTTGTTATAAAACGGAAATAAAATAGTGCGTTGATTAAGAAATATGGCATTTACGGATAGATGTTTTGACACCAGAGGTGCTATTCAAACGTGCTATCCAGATATACAGATTTTGAGAAGCTTATCACATGGAGGGTAGGGACGAGAACCAGGGCACAACTATACAGACCATACACCGGAGGATAGTTGTCTTAATTAATGACAGTAAGGTGCTACCATAGCTTATCGATCGAGACTGTCACCCAGGAGTTTCTACACTACTGAATCTCTCGATCACATCGACAAATTCATCCTACTTTGGTGAAGGGCTGCAAGGCATCCTCCATTTTATTTGTACCAGTGTGTTTCCCTGATCCACCGGAATTACTCCTGGTCAGTATAACCTTTGTTTTGTTAGCCACCCAAGTGGCATCAATTCTAGTTTTCTACAAGCAATAAGCAAACCACACGTAACGGTTTTTATTTGAGCAGATCACTACGATGACGTCACACGTTGACCATAAAGAATCTCTGAGTGAAACAATATCACAAGAACGTATCTATATGTGACAATCACATTCACCAAATATAGCATTTCATAAATAACTAATCAGCTGTCTCATCGGTGTTGCTGAAAACACTTGTTTTAAGCATATCAGCAAGTGTGTTGCGCAAAGTGAGGTCAAAATTGTACGGGGATTAATAGCAAACGATATATTGTAAATGATGCCCAATGCCCATCGTTTACAACCAATGAATCATCGCTGGTTCATCACGTTATGTTAAGCAAAGCAACTCGCAGGCAATGTTAACACACAAAATCATTGCGCACTAGGTACTTTTATAAGCTCATACTGACCATTCTTTCTTTGCACCTATACATTGTTAATGAGGCGTTATAAATACCTTATTTTTCATATGCTGTGCGTCCGAGTCAGCGCTGTGTATTGCAGGCAATGACTGAAAAGCCACACACAGTTTCAACAATGGATGCAAAACACAGAATAAGTCAGCAAGTAAGCGTTATGATATGATGCAAACCACAGAATAAGTCAACAAGTAAATCGTTATGATATGATATGTTCCTGGATGAAGATCAATGCAAATTACCAATCCACGAAACCAATTCACAATTTAAATAGTGTGCATCGGCAAAGGCGAACACTTAAGCAGAAGCAAGCAAGTCACCAGGGCTCGGTTTATTACGCCAGTTGCTGTGTGGGTTATTAGAATAATCTCTGGAGCACAAATTTATATTATAAGCAATCTATTTAAGCGTGCCTTCGGACACGGTGCGTGCGTACGTGCTTGTGCTGTGTGTGTGTGTGTGTGTGTGTGTGTGTGTGCGTACATGTGTGTGTGTGTGTGTGTGTGTGTGTGTGTGTGTGTGTGTGTGTGTGTGTGTGTGCGTGTGCGCGTGTGTGTGTGTGTGTGTGTGTGGTTAGTACACTCACAGACTCGGACTTAGTCGCTTCTACTACCTCGCCTCGTGTCTTGTCAGCCTCACTCCGCGACTCTCCAGTGCGACTCTTGTTCTTTTTATGTTTCTTTTTCTTGCGCCGTTGTCTGCGCGGCTCGGATCCCGTAGACAAAGGCATCTCAGGTTCCGACTCGCTGTCGCTGTCGCTGGAACTAGAGCGATACACACGCCAGACACACCCATCACATGGGATATACCACAGACGCAGATTTAAATCAATATTCATTAACTCATCTACATGCAAGGGAAAATTACCCATGAAAACGTTTATATACGCACAGCATATCTCTAATCACATCTACATGCCAGGGAAAATTACCCGTGAAAACGTATACGCACAGCATATCTCTAAATCTTATATTGGTTCAATCATCAGTAGATGAACAACAGTTTTAGCTTTGAGCGATAATCAGGATTAGAGATGTGAGGGGGCTCACTCCGACTCGTCCCGATCTGCCACATGGAGATCCTCCAGCAGCTTGATGCAGCCGTCCATCGTCTGACGGGACATCCGCTCCACCAGACTCTGAATCTCAGTCAGGGTGAAGTCAGTGATCTGCTTACCGGAAGTTATCTTCGCCCCATCGAGTGAAATACCGCTGCATTTGACCATAGATAAAAAGGCTGCCAGTTTCTCGGGTGTGGACACTTCCCCGTCTAGTGAGTATTCTGTGTCAACAGATCGTCAAGCTATGTAAGGTTTTATTGCTTAACCAAGTGAGCTGTACCAGCAAAAAGATTGATACAATTTGAATATTGTTTCCATATCAAACGGCACTAGTATAGCTGGTGTGCCGAAGCGTGACGAGCAGGGATATCAGACAACCTTTGAGTCTCTCTCTGCCAGCTTCAGTTGAGAAGTCGGGTAAGTTGGTAGGTAAGACTCCAGTGTTCTCGAGGAATTGCTGAGCGATGGCACGCGTTAGATCGAGCACAGCATCAGACAGCTTACTGCAACACACAGCCACTTGTATGGTACTCAGAATGGAACAGGTTACATCACAATTCGTTTGACTATTGGGTTGACGCTAAAGACGACGAACCTTCGATTCTCCATGGCTTGGTTGTAATCCAACAGCACCTCAGCAAAGACTCTCCCCATATGCTCAAAATCGTGAGTATTAAAATGTCGGCCATCACCTCTGGAATATAATGATAATGTGGTCAACAGCAGCCACGAATGGGCAAACAGCCCGTATACACACAATCAATGGGGCCAACTTACTTGCAGATGTTAGTTCCGCAGAACGTGGCCTCCATCGTGAAGCTATTGACTACCTGTAATTGCCGGTACATGACAACACGCCCCGTCGATTCTTTACATTTCCGGATTTGAAACTTACATCCCCGGAAACAGAACTTGTCTGGAGCCTGTGAAACACAGTGATATTGAATATCACATGCGATCATGGTTCACCAATCTAAGGTAGTGGTTGTCATCACAGAGAATTATTTACCAAGGGGCGTACAGGATCGTCGCAAGGCGAGCATAATTATTGGGGGTTCGGTCGAAGGGAAGTTAGTTCTAACTTGGTAAATATTAACGGAGAATTGTTGATTGATATAGGAGCTCAGGTGAAGGGCTTCGTTCGGGCCTCTTGACCCCACTTTGGCAGAATATTGCCTATGATAGCTGATGGTCTAACCAATAGTTACCTTTTGTGCCATCAGCCAGGGGTAGAGGCGTTCTTTGAGATACGCCTCTGTAAGTCCGAGCGTACCGGACGCGTTCGTGATGACCCCGCCATTACCGGGGGTATTACAGCCGTACATGAACACGTTCTGTTTCCGGCTGTGCCCGTGAAGGTCACAATAAACTAATATCTGAATCAAACATCAAATGTGACAATTTAAACCGTGGATGCTAAAATTCGCTATTTGCATTCAGTGTACCAGCTCAGCACTTGTTGACCCAGAGTAGGTATCCGTTGTGAGAGTGAAGTCGAGTAATAGTTTCGAACAGGACTTACTTCCATGCCTTGTTTAGTGAGTTGTTCCATCATATCCTTGGTATGCCAGACGGTGGGGAAACTCTCTTTGCGAGGATGGCGGTAGTTACGATTGAGGTCACGGCCGGCTAAGGAGCACCGATAGTTCCCCACTATCACTCCATCCGGGTTCAACATAGGGAACTATTTTGAACACAAACCTGTTGCGAAGCTCCTGTAACCAAATAACGATACAGTAATAGCAAATCAATTCAGTACATCTTCATAAGAGGTTAATTTTGCCTTTGGGGCTTATTAGGAACAGTGTGAGGCCTTCCATAGCCTATGAGGTGTATGGCGAGGAGGAGGTGGTGTGACCTTCGCGGCGGGCATGGAGCCGGTGATGAACGTGAGTAGCCCTCTCATCATCCAACTACTGTTCGTCTCCCCCGGATGTACCCGCGCTGACACCACCACTGCCTTCTTCGTCCCTTGGCACTCTGGTCACACCAAGGTCACACCAAGGTCATACCAAGGTCAAACCGTCGCACCAGACATCAATACATGTATATTGGGCGGTTTAATGTAGATATATATGATTAGTTGCGGACTAATACTTTAACTAACCAAAGTTGGTTACAGTTAGTAGAAAACAGCTATTTCCGGCTCTGGTTTCACACATGACTTCCCGCTTTAAATACTGTGATCTTTCAGGGTCAGCCAGAAGAGCGTCAAGGTCATCGCGGAGGTCAGTGAATGTGTAGGGGTAGCAGTGAGCAAGATAGTACGTGTCATCGGCATTAGCAAACTCCTACAGAAGACAAAGATAACGACAGCCATCATCGATCTGATATAGACAGGCTGATAATTCGATATATAAACTTGAGCAAGGAGCTGTTGTTTATCTGAGTGTAGAAAAGCTTGCCCACTATTTGCCATTCAAGTGAGAAGTAGGCCCTATCCCGCTGCAGGACGGGACATTGTAGACTGGCAGTATTTCTTGTGTATCTGTTCGGCACAAACATACAAATCAATTACATCGAGGACAGTAGCAATGACGGAATGTGTCACAGCTAACGAGGGCACCACCAGCATATCTTGATATATACTCGAGATTAATTAGGGCAGCCACTGTCGTGGATCTGACAGTGGCGACTTAAGGCTATATATAAACGAGGAACTTTCATGAACTCTGTTCGCTTTGTCATATGAGAGAGCAGTTGCAGAAACCAGACAGATGGCTGTCGTTGGTCCCTCCATCACATCTCATGATAGCTTATGGATACCTACGCAACATGGTGACCAGCCCGGACCCAGCCCATATTCTTTGTCTTAGCGCTGTGCTCGGAATACACCAACGGCCTCATGCCTGGAATCCAAACGCATTCGTGTCTGGTTTTATACGGATGGATTGATGTGTAAATGTTTATTCAGAGATTCAAAAAGACTTAGAGACCTCTTAGAAACAGCTTCAAAGTTAAATAGCATAACAAAACGTACAATAACAAGACAGCGTTTGCTATCTATGAACACTGACAACATAGAACCACACCCGCGTTATTTAACGTGGTTATAGAGACACCAGCGCTATATAACGTGGTTATAAAGACAGCAGCGGTATATAACGTGGTTATGAGACACATACGTTGCTTACCGTGGTTATAAAGACTGTCACGCTTGAGAAGGTTGATGATGGTGAACTTGTAAGTGATGTTGGGTAGCGCGTTTTTAACGCGGAAGTAGAACCACTGCGTGTGGCGCTGGGTATACAGGTCAGTTTTAAGCACCAATTCATACTCAAATTGCCCTCTGTACACAGACGAGAGCGAGTAGAAAGTATATCAGCGTAGACATTAGAACATACCGTCAATCAGGGCAGGCCCAGGTGGATCGACTATCACACATTATCACGTTAATCTATGACCACTATTAATAACTCGCGTCCTTGAACCTGATCACTTTCACATTTGACCTCATCATCATAGCTCATAGATACTTGTTCTATTATCAGCTTCGACCCCTAATATCGTCATCCATTATAAAGAATATTCATTACCACGTCACCTACTATCAGCCTTAACAAATTCCCCAATCACCAATTAACTTCATCTCTATTTGTACTATGATTCACCCATGCATGATACACATGGAGAGACATGCATCAAGCTATTCCCCGTGACAACAAGAAGAGTATAGTTTGTACATGAACTCAGTTACTCACACTCTCCTCGCCTGGCGCAGGTTGCCCGACTCGAACCGGGACTCAAACAGTAGACTAGGACAGTGTCCTTCTGAGACTGAGGGGGGCTGCACATCTTTGGGGCTCCTCTCTGAATCAAACACGATCTGCACTCCCCTCCACCGAGCCGTGTACGGTGTGTTCTGGTCGTCAACTGACCGCTTGTTCACATCTGCACCAAACAACAACATTTGAAAAAATACGGTTTTTACCCAAGCGGCTGACGGAGATGCAAACAAAAAAAACAACCTAGAAGCTCATTAAGGCTGTTGTTACAAGAAGATATGCTCCAGTCTGCACGGTGTTAACCCGCGTACAATATCTAGAACACGTCATCTTTAGGACAACAGGCACTACTACTAAGGTGAATTATGATGCGAAGCAATGCTCCGAACTGCTCGCATAACAACAGAGAGATTGTGACCAATCGTACTCAAACCGAGCAACGACCTATATACGACTCAATAAGCCGAGCTAGTCGGTGTAGAGAGGTAAAAATAACAAGTCTTATCGTGAGAGAAAAACTCCGAAATATATCACTAAGACTATGAAAATGCCAACAAGGTTAATGGTAGTTTAAAAATTGTGCACATAGGGACAGAACAAACAGCTATTCCCATCTCGTCTCTTAAAAGTCTAACGACATCATTAAGGCATAAGAAATGGCCGCTGACACTATTGCAGGCTTTTTCACAGAATAGTCACATGAGCCCATTGCAAGCCAATGTTAGGTAAGCGAAAAAAGAAAGAAACCACTAAGGTGCTTTATACATATATATATATATATATATATATATATATATATATATATATATATATATATATATATATATATATATATATATATATATATATATATATATATATATATATATATATATATATATATATATATATATATATATATATATATATATATATATATATATATATATATATATATATATGTATATATATATATATATATATATGTATATATATATATATATATATAAATATATATAAATGTGCACATATATGTGTTTTGTGTGTGTGTGTGTGTGTGTGTGTGTGTGTGTGTGTGTGTGTGTGTGTGTGTGTGTGTGTGTGTGTGTGTGTGTGTGTGTGTGTGTGTGTGTGTGTTCAAATGAACTTATTTGCCAGCTAGACGTGTCAGCGCACAGTGTTTAGAATCATTTGGATGTAAGACATGAGAGCAAACAAATGAGCTGACAAAATAACAAACTGGACTTAAGGGTCACAGAAAAGGACTTATACGTTGCCAAACTGCAGGGAAACTTCCTGTAGAAGGCGTTATATTTCATGCCCACAGACTTAACAACACATCAGTTGATGTAAATATTGGCTCGTTAAACAAAAACAAGGAGCTTTACCAACTACAGACCACTACGCTGCGTTTGTTGTTTGTGGACGTTGGAAACGACAAGCAGGAGTCATGGAGGTAGAGGGACTCTCTGCCTCAATATCGGCAGCAGGAGTCATGGAGGTAGAGGGACTGTCTGCCTCAATATCGCTGCGAGCAGCGGCGGTTAAACAAGCGTTCATCATAGCAGATGAACGATGTTCTTTGTATGCTGAATATCGTTACAAAACGATCAAGTCACAGCATACATGAACACATCCATTTGACAACTCATTTATGAATTGACAGTGATTTGTATCCACACATTCATGTAAAGAGAACAAGCAAATATCAAAATCGAATAATTCTTGTCAGCACAGAGCACCAAGCAGGTCTCTCATTCTCATTTGACCCATGCGATGCGTCGCATTTGACCCATGAGACCCATTCGATGCGTCTCATTTGACCCATGCGATGCGTCTCATTTGACCCATGCGATGCGTCTCATTTAACACATGCGTTGCGTCTCATTTGACCCATGCGTCTCATTTGGCCCATGCTATGCGTCTCATTTGACCCATGCGATGCGTCCATTTGACCCATGCGATCCGTCTCATTTGGCTGATGCTATGCCCCATGCGATTTGACCCATGCGATCGTCTCATTTGACCCATGCGATGCGTCTTTGACATTGCGTCTCATTTGGCCCATGCTATGCGTCTCATTTGACCCATGCGATGCGTCCATTTGACCCATGCGATGCGTCTCATTTGACCCATGCTGATGCTATGCGTCTCATTTGACCCGTGCGATGCGTCTATTTGACCCATGCGATGCGTTCTTCTAAGATTCATCGTCATTCGTGGTTTCTATCAAACTAAGGCAATTCATTCAAAACATGCAGTTCGTAATTAGAACAAAACATGTTCCTTGGTTCGACTATCATCCTATCATGCGACCTTTCATCATTCACGTGGTGTGACTAGAATCATGTCATTTTGTACAAACCATGCTCTGTCTTGTACGCCCGGTTGTACAGAGGCTCAGGCTCCCTGGGCATGGACCGGATATGACGCGGTGTCTCTAGCACGGGCCCGTAGAAGTGAGGAGGCCAGTATGGTCCGTAAGGCCAGAACTTGATGTCCGGTGGACTGGTTCTGTACTTACTGATGAATTCGGCCAGCTGCTGTGAGTAGCGGTACGAAGAAGTACGGTGGTGAGTACATTGACACACCTGCACTGATCGGCAATTCATCCTTGTTCAACGCATCCGACTTCTCCCACAAAAATTTCCACGACTTCACTTGCATATAAAGGATAAACAGAGCTCTCTGACACGGGATCTTCACCGTAAATAATTTACTCCTGAGAGTGTCGCTGAGTGAACTTAGAGACTGTGTTGTCCTTCCGGAGGACTATTTCGCTGAGAGAGGGTAGAGAATGCAGTGCCCTCCCAGAGGACTATGTCGCCGAATTCGGGTAGAGGCTGGGGTGCCCTGCCGGAGGACTTTGTCGCCGAGTGCGGGCAGAGGCTGGGGTACCCTGCCGGAGGACTATGTCACTGACTGTTGCCTGGTCTGTTCTCTATACGTCGGCTACGTTTGACTGACAGACGCGCCTCATGGCACCAGTTATATCCCAGAGTATCCTCTCCACGCGGCTACATCTATCTCATCCCGCGCCACCACGCCATCGATCTGGCTGAAAGCTCGTCATTTTTTATCTGCATCACGATACTTAGGTTAACAAAGGCTGTACTGAGGATGGCGTAATGTCGGATGTTAAGCTTTGTAATCCGAGAGGCGACGTGTGGTCATTAAACGATTACCACCTGTGTGCTCCATCGATCAACCCAACTTGGTTGCACTGTTCCTGCTTCAAGTGTTGCTGTCGATGCGCTTACGCTCTGGTGGCGTTCAATGCCCGGATGAGGCAAACCTTAGCTTGTCCTTAGCAACTATTTAGGTGTCACGGTGACGACTGAAGCGGCAAGTAGCCTATTGAAGATGGAGCGTTAGAGTATATATCGACTTTCTCGTTCATGCAGATGATCAATCCGTGATGATCGACAGCTGAGTGTTACCGCTAACATACCTGAGTATGGAGGATTAGGTGCGGTGGTTTAAGACACGCCCGATAGTCACCGCGTCCAGATGGCGCTCCAATCAACAACTATTCACAGAGCTTTCTCTCCTCACTGTGGATGACATCGAGGGTTAGGGCCTACCGATTCTATAGCCAGAATTATCTCTTGAGCCTTGACCGTGTGTAAACCTCTCTAAACGTAGCTTGCAAATCACTCAATCACCAGACGGCGCTATCGGTTATTTCCATCGCACCTATATATCTACGACTTGTAGAGAGAGCTCCGCTGTGGCGAGGAAAGATATCATTCTCACGACTAAGCAACGGTGACATTTTTCGTGGGGTTTAAACTCAGGAGTCAGTTGGTGTTTGGGGGCTCCCCGCTACTCAGTTGTTCAGGGTTAATGTCAATACAGGCTTTACCAGGCTGGATGTTGACGTAGGATAATCAATGTGGGGACACAGAATAGCGTTGGTACAGTAATGTTACCTAGCACACGTCATTGGCTGTAAATGCCTGCGATTCCATCCCAATTAGTATCAATATTGATAGAAGCCTTTGTAGTGCCTCAGGGACATACACATTGATGGTGGAGTCTCAGAACGGCGTCACGATAAACACCCCCCCCCCCCCCACCCCCTACGTCAGCTTTCAGCCAGGTCGGTAACGCAGAATAAGACACCCCCCCCCCCCCCACACACACACACTTTGATTCTATGACTCTAGTATTGTAGATTTGATCCTGTCTTTGATCCTTCACAATACACTGAATTCACTAACATCTAAGAGAGAAGTGAAGGCGATCGTTGGAGAAAGAACTCTATCGGGCAATTATGAGGCGCGTTGGGTTTCCGGCGAACAGGTATCCAGTGGCGGTCTGTGAACACACACACACCTGTTGTGTCACATCCAAATTAAATCACCCCAGTTTCTAGGCAACACATTTCTTTAGCTCGATGGAGGGTTGTTTATCTCTGCCAACCTTTCGACGAAAACTTTCCCTCTCGTACAAGACAGTGCCTCGTAACAACAATGCACTTTAAAGGATCCGTGCAATATTATTGGCTTCCGCTTTTGTCAAGTGGTTCGTGTGAATTGATTGTGATCTTATCAATACTTGATTGATACCAGCGCCCTGAAATTATCCACTGGGCTACAAATATATGCAAATGAGAGGACACCAGACCGAGGAACCACCATCCTTCTATCTCCCGACGTTTCGACCGGTTGACTAACAGCGGCTGCTATGTTCCATATTTGGTTTATTAATCATGTCCCGTTAAATATAATAAATTAGACCCAAAAAAGTGCGTATTAGTAATGGAGGTCACCAAAAAGACCCCACTTAGCAAATATCAGGAAGTGGGAATCGACCAGTGAACTATTTTGATCAGCAGATTGTTGTATGAAATCCACCTTTGACAATCAGCCTAGTTACTTATCTACGCAACCAGCCACGACAACAATAGTAGAGTCGAACTGAAGCAACAGAGTGAATCCTTTAGCGGCCCCCTCAGTCCTGAGTGTAGCAGTCACATCCACAAGGTTAACTTCCATGGCTTACCAGACATGGCCGTGTATATATCAGTGGTTACCTGTCGAGGTCTGATTACAGGTAGAACAAATCGAGTGGGCGCCGTGCGAGTGATCAGCTGTATTGTCGGCACGTAATTCACCGCTATCTCCGACCCTTGTGCGTGCTTGGAGGCAATATGCTTATCTCTACGAACTGCGGTCCCGGGCTATTTATGCAAACCAGATTCACAAGGGGCGTACAACACAGTAATTTGCTATATCCAACTGGATGACTGGTCTTTGCCATGTAATTATCTCCATCAAACGTCTGTTGGGCAAGGTAGCAATGAGGATTCCCCTCCAACCAATGACGTCATTATACGCTGACTAGCATTAACTACATACACTAACTTTATATTGAATACCATGAAGGGTGCAAAACTCATCGTACGAATATAAGCTTATCAGAAGTATTCCGATGAAGGTTATATTAACTCAAGTCTTTCGCTGGGTCCTCAAGATGGCGTTGACGTCAAGAGATCCTACGTCATTACGAACGCAGACCCACCCCACCCAATCAAACGTGCGCAGTTGCAGACATCAAGGCGTCCTATTTTCTTTTGTCACTCTGAGATAATATGAAAAGTATACCAATTCTCCATGACAGACACACCGATGAAGACAGCTGATACAGGTTGTAAGAACAGGTCTGGCGTGTGTAATTATAACACCTGTACGCGTTGATGCAGTGTAAGTGTGTAAAGTACCTTTAATTGACCCATACATATCAACGTGCAACACTTCTCGGCAGTTGGTACAAAACAGTCGCCATGACGACGCCAGTGTCTCCAACCAGAAGGTTGTGTTGGCAATAGCTCTCCAGCTTACTCCGTTCTCACTCAAATTTAGACAACGACTCTAACTTGGTTCATCGCTTTGTTCAAGTTGTGTGGATTATATGCATACCAAATCATGTATTTTGCGTTTCTAAACGATCAACGATGTCCTCACTTAATCGCATGATATATTGGACTTGTAAGCATCTGATGCAGGAAGCAATCACGTATTGTAGTGTGCGTCTCATGTTGGCTTTGACGACGAGAATGAGGCTTCACGCAGGTAGAGGTGAGCCACGTGCATCCGGCTGCGACCATATGATCTCAGTGAAGTCACTTCCTCACTGCCGACACCATCATTCGTGCTCTGGATATGTGACTGCCTGTTGCTGTTATCAGTATGTGGTTTTATTTCCTTGGGAATCGTGCGCGATGTAGTGGTCGGCGTCCGGACTGATGGTGCAACTGATCGGTGTACTATGATGCATTGCCTCTTCGTTTCACTTGGGGGTCTATTGTTTTGGAAATCTCCCATATTATTTGATCACCTCTGATTCCTCGGCATTCCCAAATGTAAGACCGTGTTATTGTATCCACATGTGTAAAGTGTAGTCAATTCCGAGCACGAAAATTCCGAACAAAACACATAAGAAAATATCTTCCCACTTCCTCAGGGTAAACGCACGGTTATCATCCACTGCAGTAGCTCGTCATATCCCGCTGTGTCTTGCTTCTCACAAGCTGTATTTTCTAAACCAACACGTATACGAGTTCAGGATATTGCATATCAATACTGGCCGCGGCTGATTACGAGGGCACAGTAAGTTCAGCGCTACCGTGCTGGTGTGGACAAGATTATCACAGAGGGGGTCTCTGAGCTTAACGCCAACAAGGTGGCCTGTCGGACACACGAGTCCGCATGAACAAGTGGCATAATCTGAAATAAGCTATCTCCTCCACGTGTTCTTTGTTGTGCGCTTAGTTAGAAAACGAAAGAGGATAATTCGAGGGAAGAGGATAGCTTGGCCAGGTACACACGGAAGCTGGGTTAGTTGCTGGTTGCTACCTGTGACCATCCGTCTTCGTCAAACCAAATATGGCTGTAATCTGACCAATGAGACGGTTTCCATGGGCAACGACGTTAAGTCTATATAAGTAAAGAACTATTTGATAGACCTCATGTTCTTATGCAGGAACTGGCACCTGTGCCAAATAAATGTGGATGTTTCTAAACATTCAATGCACTAAAAGCCACACATATGTGCAGCATAAATAACACAGATCCATGTCCATCATAGCTAGATAATCTCTGTCAATATTGGTAGCAGCTAAAGCGCTGGCTGTTGATTGAATAAAACATACAAGGTTGTTTTTACGGCTGGCTAGAAATAATTTTCAATACACTGCAAATGAAAGCCATTGATTCAATATTGGATTGACTGGCGCCAAAAACCAGAAAGGTGTTAGGGTGAAATATATTAGCACAGGTGTGGTAAGTGAAAGTTGTTTAATGACACAGGTAACATGATTGATTGGAAATGAGCGAGGCGTAACATGCGAAGTAGTCTCGCGGCTGCCCGATCGGCATGCAGCATGAAGCATGCGCTTGTGTTGACGCGGCAATATCTAGAT
Organism: Urechis unicinctus; assembly: GCA_034190875.2. Lineage (NCBI taxonomy): Eukaryota > Metazoa > Annelida > Polychaeta > Xenopneusta > Urechidae > Urechis > Urechis unicinctus. The sequence goes on from CM067344.1 coordinate 23,485,490, forward strand.
TTCACAAAAGCGCATAAAACGTTAAAGGTGCATTTCATCAAAAACCATTGAAATTCTGTTTAGAAAAAAAAATCGTCGATCGATTCCCGACTAGGTTTTAGAAATGATATCCCATAACTCGAGTCCTATTGGTGACGATACGATTTCTTATATTTGATGGGGCGTGAACTTTAACCCAAATATGGCACACGGTAGACTCCTAAACACATCCGAGGCTGAAAACGACGCAGAATATGAGCGATAATACCAGAAAATAGTAGTTGGCGCATGTTTAGTTATTGATTTAGTTTGCTATTCATTTGAATATATTTGCAAACAGAGGCTGTTTTCAGTCCGCCTTAATCGATTACTCATCAATTATTTGGTGTCCCCAGTAACTTGTAAGGATTATCGACGAGTCATTGTAGGAACTACACAAAAATAGCAGCAAAATAAAAATTGCACAAAATCGCCGAAAAATGCATCTTTAAAGACAGGCGTCAAATAAGCAAATGGGGTGGTGGAGGGGGTGGGGGATGTAGATTAACGAGATCGGAGCCATTTATATAACTAGAGCAACCCATCATGAAATTATTGTAGAAAATACACAGGTTTGACCTAGGGATTGATTGAATGACAAACACACACTTAAACAACCCATAACGTCTAACGTTATGACGTTACGGACGGATTGTGGGTCATACACTTCTATAGACGCAGTATCCAACGCTAGCAGTAGCTCTAGAGACCGTGGGGATGGGTTGCGCGTGTAATTTCCCTGGGTTGGAACACCTCAAATTTATCTCCATACGATCGTCACAATAATCAACAACACCCGTTTAATGCCATGACTGCAACATTTAATGATAGGAAAAATTAGTTTCCTGGAGTAGATAAACGGGTTGCTTTCGATCAGCAAACCGGTCGGTAAAGGGGATTAACAACCATAAGATATATCATGTGATCGCTCTGACTGGCACATTATGAGATTAATAGATAAAAATAGTATCGTCTGAGTTAGCATCGGATCTCGACCAGGTACTCATCTCTAGAATTTTCTAGATTATGTACATATCAACTTAATCGTCGGCGAATCGACAATTAACAGATTAACAGGCTTCTTGTAAATCGCCACATTCATTTGGTCTGCATGCGCATGCGCTCATATTTGTTTATCTAGCTTTTGATTGTGTACATGGAAACGGCAGGGACTGAACGAATGTGGCGATTGAACTCAAACCTATTGAATAAGTTGATACGGTAATGACCAAGCTAGTTATGGAAATCATTAAGTTGTAAATAGGTATATAAGAGTTGCATGCTAAGATCAATAGTCGACAAATTTGTATTCCGCAAAATTGCGAGCCCATTTGGAACCTGAACGAGAACCGATGCAACGTCCGAGACGCAGGCATTCGAGTCGTAAAGCTCCCCTTCTCTCTGGCCTCAACTTAAGAAAAACTTTAAATATTAGAAGCCAGAGAGGAGGGGTGTTTTATGACTCGAGTGCTCGTGAGCTACGGTGAACCCGGCATACTTAGTTTCCATTGCTGTCGAACAAGCGTTATGATTCATGCGGATCAAAAAAGAACTTATGACCCATTATGACCCGTAGTTGGCGAGACATGGTGCGGACGTTCCGCTCGCCAAATTGACTTGTCGCACCCCGTATTCGTCATAATGAGCGCTATGCCACTCCCATCATAATGAGCGCTAGGCCACTCTCATCATAATGAGCGCTTTAGGGCCACTCTCATCATAATGAGCGCTAGGTCATTATCATCATAATGAGCGTCAGACAACTCTCATCATAATGAGCGCTAGGCCACTCTCATCATAATGAGCGCTAGGCCACTCTCATCTTTATGAGCACTAGGTCATTTACATCATAATGAGCGTCAGACCACTCTTATCATAATGAGCGTTAGGCCACTCTCATCATGTTATGGGTTATGTTGCTTCATTGCAACATTACCAGACACGACGATATGTATGTAATAAACTTCGCGGTGAAGGAGATGTTAAAGAGGAGTGATGATGATGATGATGATAATGATGATGAAGACTTAACCATGAAGCCCACGATGACAAAAAATGACCGTAAGAAAACTACCCACGGTTTTCACGTCACAAAACAACATATAGCATAACATTAATCCCATTCCCATAGAGCCCCATAGTTTTACCTGCCAGAGAGTCCGTAAGGGGTTCGTGGCGTGGCTCACATTGTCTGTGATCGGGCTTGGGGAAGAGAGGGCCGTAGTCGGGCGGCCAAAAGGGGCCGTGCTCATCACGAATAATGCCGTATTTGTCTCTATATTTGCCACACCTAGTTCGTTCAAACATGGAGCCATCAGGTAAATGGCCTTTGCTCATAGCGTCTTTGAAACCGTTCTTCGTGAAGGCATAATAGAACTCGTGTTTTTCGGAAGGTTTCAAACTCCCCAAGTTCGTGTTGACTTTCTGTGCCAGCATGGCGAAGTAGCTTTGTTGACCGCGCGTGTCTCGTAGCGCCGAGTTCATTCCAAACATCGAGCTGTAGTCATCGCCAGTGATTTGATGAGAGAGTCTTTGTGATATATGCGAAAAGGGGTCTGAGGCGTTCTCGTCAAAATGCGCATGTCCCTGTGTCGTCATCAACCGTTGGAAACGTCGCTTGGCTTGAATCGCTTTCAGCTTCTTCTTGTTGAGAAAGTCGCGTTCTTTGTCCACGAGTTCGGGTGCTAGTCTGGCGTTGAGGTCGGCTGTGGCTGTCCGCTTCTGGGTGACGTTTGAGGCAGGGAGCATGGTTTCCACAGGGGGTGGTGTTTGTAGGGCTTGTCTCACCCTCTTGTCGAGGTCTGTCTCCAGTTGCTGGCGAATAGCGTCCCTCCATGCCGACTCGTCGGCTGTAATGAGATCAAACAGGACATTCAGAAGAAATAAATTGCGAAAGACAAATGATTAAGAGTGATTATATAAATAACATTAAAAGTTTATAAAAATAATAAAAGACTGCTTACAAAATATTTCCGATTCTTTCATTATTTGGGTATTTCTCATTTTACTATAAATTTTCGTTACAAATTTCAATGACACGGCAAGTGACATTTGTCTAAATGACTGCCTGACAGAGGAAACTGACTTTCTTCTGATGTGTGCATTTATAACCCAACACAAAGCCTCGAGTATCGAGTTTTCCCAACAACATCGTCTACCAACAGCACATTATGTACTGTACACATGCATCACCGTCAGCCGGGTGTCGATTTCACATGTCCACTGTGATGTAATTTAAAAGTACAGGGATAATGGCTTCAACCACCCGCAATACACCAGCCGTTGAACAGTGAGGTGATTGCTACTATACTGAATGCAGCTAGGTCATCTTGCCAAAACCTAATTCTACCTGATATGCTGTTCTTTGTAGCTAAGCGGACTGTGTGCGTGTTCTAGCGTACAGTGTGAGTGATATAGCGGACTGTGTGAGTGATCTAGCGTACTGTGTGAGTGATCTAGCGTACTGTGTGAGTGATCTAGCGGACTGTGTGAGTGATCTAGCGGACTGTGTGAGTGATCTAGCGGAATTGGGAGTGATCTAGCGGACTGTGTGAGTGATCTAGCGGAATGTGTGAGTGATCTAACGGACTGTGTGAGTGATCTAGCGGACTGTGTGAGTGATGTGACTGTGTGAGTGATCTAGCGGAATGTGTGAGTGATCTAGCGGACTGTGTGAGTGATCTAGCGGAATTGGGAGTGATCTAGCGGACTGTGTGAGTGATCTAGCGGAATGTGGGAGTGATCTAACGGACTGTGTGAGTTATCTAGCGGACTGTGTGAGTGATCTAGCGGAATGTGTGAGTGATCTAGCGGACTGTGTGAGTGATCTAGCGCATTGCATATCAATCCGATAAAGCCTGGCGTTATTCGGCCTCATACGACTCCCTGAATAACCCAGTCAAACAAACGATGTATTTTCGCAACAGCGAAGTCCTAATGGAAGTCCACCAGTACACGACTGACCGGTAGCAAAAGCTGATATATGGATAGCACAACAACAACAACAACAACCGAAGTCGGGATAGACACAACAAACGCTGCTGACTGGATAGGCACACCTTTAACTAGCCCTACAAGTAGACGTCTGAAACATCGCAACGCGAATATTTTTAGATCGATTCAGACAACTACCAAACACCAAACATACACAAGTGATGGAGTTATAGAATGCAATGATGTTTTACGGACGATTTTATCCCTTTTCGGCGGGGGATTTCATCCATGGTAATTATTTATAGTTTGATCAATTTGGGAAGCGGTAAAAAGTCAGAAACACAGCAACATGTTTGTTTACAAGTTCAAGACCACATGCACTGCGCATGCACAGAAAGACGACGACTCATGCTAAGCCCGGGGGGGGGGGGGGGGGGGGGCACTTAAGTGTAAAGATATAGTATACATTTGCCGCACGAAGGGGGTGGTTTTTTCGACATCTCGACTTTTACGACGGGTTAGACATTCGCATAATACCTTGTACCATAGAGTATACTCTTTCTCATTCTCAACGAGTACAACGGGTACGTGTTTTCGAGGTCCCGCGGCACACCCCTATCCGAGTTAGGGTAAGTGCCCCCCACTTGGGATGCTAAGGCAATGCGGGAAATCGCGAGAATTAATTGTTTCCAAAATGGCAGACTTCGTATCGCGATTTGTTCGGAAACGAACTATCGATGGCATTTATTGAAGAATAGCGTCGAGTGGTGGTAAGTTTTTTGGAGCGAAAGGTCTATTTTTTGTAAAGGCTCTTGATATATGTTATTTTCTAGGTGCGAAATATAGCCCTTCAACCCAAACGAGATCTCGCCGACTTGTGTTTGATGAACTCTTCGTAACGCTATAAATTTTATGTTACCGTTACGACCGGAGCTAACCTTTAACTAATGTTTAGATGGCACAACAATAGCTGTTGTCGGGATAGGCACAATAATAGCTGCTGTCGGGATAGGCACAACAATAGCTGCTCTCCGAATAAGCACAACAATAGCTGCTGTCCTAATAAGCACAACAATAGCTGCTGTCCGGATAGGCACAACCATAGCTGCTGTCCGGATAGGCACAACAATAGCTGCTGTCCAGATAGGCACAACAATAGCTGCTCTCCGGATAGGCACAACAATAGCTGCTGTCCGGATAGACACAACAATAGCTGCTGTCCGGATAGGCAGAAAAATGGCAGCTGTCGGGATAGACACACCTATAACTAATGCTTAGATAGCGCAACAATAGCTGCTGTCCGAATAAGCACAACAAAGGCTGTAGTCGGGATTTAAAGAAAACTGGACAATAACTCAGCGTCAAGAGTTGAAGTCGTGCTGGCGAAAGGCATGGGAGACACAGAGCTGCTGTGGTGTGTATCACAGCTGGTCAAGTTGTATGATTATCATGTAACTGAGGGATAGGTAGAGAATGTGATGTAGAGAATAAGATCTCTCGCGCCGTGAAGCGGAGCTCGACCGATCAATAGTGTTCATACATTATGAACGCCATTAGGTTCCAAGTCTTACAGGTACGTAGAAAATGACATGGGAATTCGCATACTAATGTACAAAATCACCACTGCTGGCAACATGACTCTTTTTCCCACAATCGCTTCCACTGTTATACCCGCCATCTAATTCCCTGATCACCCCTTCCCCACCACCCCCACACCTCAAACATCCGTAGGCCCCCACCGGCAAATATGGCGAACTGGGGTTAAGGGGTCTGCATCTGTTGCCATGGAATATGGTTGAAGATGAAGATGGCAATCATGGCATGACATCCCATCTGAGGTTTACAGTAACCATCAGTAGGCATAGCTTGATTTCGACATTCTCGCCCCTACTTTAACAAATACAACCGAGTGAATTGCGGGTGATTTGGTCACGTTGCTCCGTCGTCCGTTTTCAGCCTCATCAACGTGCCCAGCACAAGGACGAACGTCGCGCGTCGCCTTGTCACAAGGATACCTAGTCCGACCAATACCGTGATATCAATTGCTTGCAATACTTACGTTTCCTCGACTTCCGTGGGGTGACCTTTTTATCCATGTCTTAAGGGATCCTTTGTTAACTTATGGGACGGCGAATTAAGGCCACGCGTCGCGTCGAATACTCGCGTAATACCCAGTCACCGTGGTCAATCATTTCACCACCAGCGACTCCTATCCACACTAGCGTATGAAGCAGATGGTAATCCGAAATCCCGGAGTGCCGGACCGCCAGTACGCGATCATTCACAAAACCACACTGATGTGCTGTCCATGGAAGGACATACAGCTCACAACCCTTATCCAACTCGAGCCCCAGGAAACATCAGATCCTCTGTGTGCCTCCGTGAATGACCGGACTACCTCCGATCCACTGGCCAGCGACGTGATCATTTGATCCCTTAGGGATACGGCACGTTGTTCTGGGTCAGCACCGAGCAGGTTGCTCTAATCCAGTCGTTAATCTGCCGATGCTAATGCGTTAAAGCAGCCTGTATGGACGTCACAATGCATTAACACAGTCCTTCAATCCCCAGAAAAAAGGGGATTTGGCAGGGATTGTTAAGAGCACCTTAATCTCGACAATGGTTAACTCGTATGTAAATGGTATCAAGCTCTGAGTGGATCCAGTGATGTTATATGAATATGGCGCGGGGTATGTATACGTGTAGTAGAGTCCCATGTATGATCGAGTGGGCATCGGTTTCTAGAAATCCCCAAACACTGACCGGAAGTGTACAGAGGACGGTAGCTTTGGCGGGGGCTCGGCTTTCAGGTGTCCAGCAAGGCTGTTGGACCTGATTTGCTCCTGACAATATTGTCATAGTGCTTAACCATAGATCAATGGCAGTCGTGTGTCAGGAAATGTGTTTCATCGAGCCTCAGCTTGTTTACATTTCTTGTCACGACGAGGCACTCAATATGAAGTAGACACGTCTTTTTTGCACCATTATAATATATCACCATGTATATATCATTATGATTACGCAATAAGGGCTCGGGGTCAAGGTCGTTGGGTGGGTGTGATACCAGAGGGATGACCAAAAATAGAATAACACATCGCGAAGAAAATTAAATTCTCAAGTCGGGTGGGGGGGGGGGGGGGGGGGGGGGGGGGGGGTTATCAGAGCAGTTCCACACATGCACCGACTGAACTATGACTGAGGTCATTCATATGTGTTGATATATTCCATTAGAGTGAGTAATAAGTTGTAATAATAGGCAGCAAGGCCCGACTTTAAATTACCGACCGCGGCGACTCGTCCAGGCTCGCGTGTCGTATGATGCAGCGTTGGGGTAGGGGCGTGTGGGAGTGTGGGGGCAAGGCGTAGGGGTGGGGGTGGGTATGTTTTTATCGATGTGGCATTGATAATGTCGATGTTGCGATAATTTGTTGCCTTACAATAAGTTATCAATGACACTGATATTAGTATTTCCTGCATTGGTACCCTACTCCTTTAATGCGATATTCTCAACAGCACCTCAACACGGGTTCCAGAACCATGATAACCCTGGGAGTGGACCTATGCCGTACTCTGTGCGGTCACTTGAAGGACCATATCTAGAGACCGGAATTCACTTTTCTGAGAGCATGTTAAGAGTAATGTTATGTGAGCACTCTTTCGAGAGTTGCTTTTGGACCAATTATTTCTTCGTAAAAACCGGAATACCGCGAAAGGATACAGATTTTGAGTTTAGACCAATCGCGCGTTCTTCTATGGGTTTTATAACATAAAGCTTCATTCCATCGGAGTAACACTTGGCTCTCATCACGTGACTTGCAGATAGTACAGGTGACAACTCACCTGCTTCGTGCATCGTCAGGCGCTTTTTCTGCTCCACAAAACGTTCGATCTCTTCCTGTAAGAGGGGATCAACACGGTACTGGAGGCGATCCGCCAACTCCTGCAGGTACTGAGGCGTGGAAGTCCGCCCGGAGGCTGATTTGATTCGTCTGTTTTGTGCGTTGTCACGGTGATTGTTGTCATGGTAACCCTTGTCATGCGTGGCTGTGCCCAGGACGCTGTGGCTTTTCTGAGTGACGGGGGAGGTGTCGATCTCGGGGATCTGATCAAGACTGCAGCAACTGCTGCTATCTGCCTCGTCATCCATCATCATCACTGTACACAGAGGGAACCATAGCAACCAATATCATGCATAGATAGACGTACGTGAATATAACGATGTGGATATGAGATACACCATCGAAAATATGTATTTATCTAAAAAAATTCATTTGGGTTGGCATTGGCACAGATGCTTGACTTAATTTAAGAAAAGGCATGCGCAAAATAATGAATGATCCCAGTATCCATGATGGCGTGGGTTTTACCAGACTTCATCTCCTCAGCCAGACTGGAACAGCCATCATTCTCGACGCAGCCATCGGTGGCTAGATATATCATAACGTCCAACGACAGTATCATGACGCACTCAGCAACACCTACTGACGAGCGCGGAAGTGAAATGAAATACTGGGGCTTTACGACAATTTCAACAAAGAAGTGCTACCGCGACATGATAAATGATGATGTTTTTAGAAACTACTCAAAAGTGCCTTCGCCCATTTGGCACTAACCCGTAGTCTAGATCTGGCTGCGAAACCCACGCCTCTGAGACGAAGGTCCAATATGTTACCATCGAAACATCGGGTCGGGTACAAGAACGAGAGGGAAAAGCTTATGAGAATGAAGTGAAACACTGGTGCTGGGCGTCGTCTGCGACCCATGGCGATGTCGATGTGGGGTTGATTGTGATGTACATATTGCACAAATCAGTCTCTCACAACGGGCTGCCGATCCCCACCACTGGATAATAAAAATAATAACTAATAAAACTGAGCCAGATTGGGTGATGAGGCCTTCACTCTGTGACGTCATCATATGGACACACAACCGTCTCGTTACAAGTCTTCTCTCACTCCCGGAAGTCAGAGGTCAGAGGTCAGAGCGCCGATTGGGTGATGAAAAATAACTCTCAGTCGGCTAATACAGACAAGTGGACACGAATCGGCTAACCAGATACCTTACTGAACAAGTAACGAATCGGCTAGCCCAGACTACAGACTGAAGTGTAACAGAGGTCGGCTAGCCCAGACTACAGACTGAAGTGGCTAGCCCAGACTAACGAATCGGCTAGTCCCAGTCTACAGACTGAAGTGTAACGAATCGGCTAGCCCAGACTACAGACTGAAGTGTAACGAATCGGCTAGCCCAGACTACAGACTGAAGTGTAACGAATCGGCTAGCCCAGACTACAGACTGAAGTGTAACGAATCGGCTAGCCCAGACTACAGACTGAAGTGTAACGAATCGGCTAGCCCAGACTACAGACTGAAGTGTAACGAATCGGCTAGCCCAGACTACAGACTGAAGTGTAACGAATCGGCTAGTCCAGTCTACCCAGACACACTGAAGTGTAACGAATCGGCTAGCCCAGACTACAGACTGAAGTGTAACGAATCGGCTAGCCCAGACTACAGACTGAAGTGTAACGAATCGGCTAGCCCAGACTACAGACTGAAGTGTAACGAATCGGCTAGCCCAGACTACAGACTGAAGTGTAACGAATCGGCTAGCCCAGACTACAGACTGAAGTGTAACGAATCGGCTAGCCCAGACTACAGACTGAAGTGTGAAGTGTAACGAATCGGCTAGCCCAGACTACAGACTGAAGTGTAACGAATCGGCTAGCCCAGACTACAGACTGAAGTGTAACGAATCGGCTAGCCCAGACTACAGACTGAAGTGTAACGAATCGGCTAGCCCAGACTACAGACTGAAGTGTAACGAATCGGCTAGCCCAGACTACAGACTGAAGTGTAACGAATCGGCTAGCCCAGACTACAGACTGAAGTGTAACGAATCGGCTAGCCCAGACTACAGACTGAAGTGTAACGAATCGGCTAGCCCAGACTACAGACTGAAGTGTAACGAATCGGCTAGCCCAGACTACAGACTGAAGTGTAACGAATCGGCTAGTGCCAGACTACAGACTGAAGTGTAACGAATCGGCTGAAGAAGTGTAACGAATCGGCTAGCCCAGACTACAGACTGAAGTGTAACGAATCGGCTAGCCCAGACTACAGACTGAAGTGTAACGAATCGGCTAGCCCAGACTACAGACTGAAGTGTAACGAATCGGCTAGCCCAGACTACAGACTGAAGTGTAACGAATCGGCTAGCCCAGACTACAGACTGAGGAAGTGCCGATAAAAAATCGGGTGACCCCCTATCTTTTTTTTGTTCTTATGTGTGATAAATATATCAATGAAGAAAATGTAAAAATTTCACGCAACTGTCGATTGAAATCTTTTTTGGCCCAATAGTATGTATGGTCTTTAAAAAGTATCAGGAACTGGCTGACCAGTGCTCGGATGCTTGGCGAGCGCCTGCGATTCCGACAGACGACGACAGGAGGAGATGTACCGTAGGTTGATTCACAACGAAAGAGCGTTATCTAAGCCCGTGCGTCAGTACACTACAGACTGAAGTGTAACGATCGGCTAGTCGACTACAGCTGAAGTGTAACAATCGGCTAGCTCCAGTCTACAGACTGAAGTGTAAACGAATCGGCTAGCCCAGACTACAGACTGAAGTGTATAGACGCTAGTCCATCTACAGACTGAAGTGTAACGAATCGGCTACAGACCAAGACATAACGAATCGGCTACTGAGTGTAACGAATCGGCTAGTGTAACGAATCGGCTACAGACTACAGACTGAAGTGTACCGAATCGATCGGCTACCAGACAGACTACAGACTGAAGATCACGTATCGAATCACTTGTAACGAATCCAGAGACTACAGATGAAGTGTAACGAATCGGCTAACCCAGACTACAGACTGAAGTGTAACGAATCGGCTAGCTAGCCAGACTACAGACTGAAGTGTAACGAATCGGCTAGCCCAGTCTACACAGACTAAAAGTGTAACGAACTCGCTAGCCCAGGTAAAGTGTAACGAATCGGCTAGCCCAGTCTACAGACTGAAGTGTAACTGAATGGCTAAAAAGTCTACGGTGATCCCACTATCTTTTTTCGGCTAGCCCAGACTATAGACTGAAGTGTATAACGAATCGGCTTCTACAGACTAAAGTGTAATATCGGCTAGCCCAGATGTAAAAAGTAACTAACGAACGCATGCTAGCCCAGTTTGCCCAATACAGCTGAGTAGTAGAGAATCGGTAGCCCAGTCTACAGACTGAAGTGTAACGAATCGGCTAGCCAGTCTACAGACTGAAGTGTAACGAATCGGCTAGCCCAGTCTACCGACATCAGTGTAACGAATCGATGTACCTGAAGGTAACGAATCGGTTTCCAGACACAGACTGAAGAACGAATCGGCTAGCGTTATCTAAGACTACAGACTGCGTCACGGTAGGCTGGTGCTTGACAACTCCGAGTCCCCCTATCCTGCGGTTCTCATGTATATACATAACTATGTAAATTTCACGCAACTATGTGAAATCTTTTTTTGATTATGTATGGTCATCAAAAAGTATCAGGAATCGATATGACCATGAGGCTTGCCTTCATCGCAATCGATCTTGGCGAGCGCCTGCGATTCCGACACACGCCGACAGGAGGAGATGTTGATTCACAACGTTTGACCTTTTATCACCGTAGGCACTTACACTCCGAGTCAGAGCCTCGGACTCATCACGTCTACCACTATGTACAGTTACATCACGCATCAAGTCGACGCAAGACATCATATCATGCTTGATCTCTACTGGATTCTGATAAGCATGTTGGCGGCATGGTTTGATCCTTTTATTACCGTAATGAGTATCACGTCATATCATCACATCACCACATCACGCACAGACAGCGCATCACGCATCACGTACCAGATCAAGACATCACATCACGCACAACGCACACACGCATCACGTCGCAGATCACACATTGCATCACGTACCAGATCACACATCGCATCACGTACCAGATCACGCATCGCATCACGTACCAGATCACACATCGCATCACGTACCAGATCACACATCGCATCACGTACCATATCACGCATCGCATCACGTACCAGATCACACATCGCATCACGCTCCAGATCGCACATCTGCTTACACAGCACATCACCAACCAGATCACGTACTAGAGCACAAAGGACGCCTTGTATCGGATCGCACGTTTAATCACATGATTCTTTGATCCGTATTTTCTTTGATCACCATTCGCTGTATCATGCCTCGATGCTGGTTGGATCATGAATTACCCCACCTTTAACACGCACCAATGTAATTCGTGGGAGATGATTTCACAATAAGACCTACCTTTTTTGTGTCAATTGACAACTCCTCAGGGTACAGAATGAGGTCCGCTATTTGCATGGTAAAACCCAACCCTCTTCAATTTTGCATGCATCTTCGGTGAATATGGTAGATGGGGTGAGACTAGGCGAGACTAGCGCTACTGTTTAACAAGAGCGTGGCGCCATCAACACAAGTTGTCTTTATTCCCGCGTCTTAACGTTGACTTGGCATCGACGTCACGTTAGGGTCGACGTAACAGCGATGACGAGCCCAACGGGTCATCTATAATCCAGTGTTCTCATATAATGTGGTGGGCTGCACACGAGGAGGAACCAGGCAGGTGGCCTGTGGCTTCAACCAGCGCGCCTATAGCCTGCCGCCACGTGTGGCCCGATTCAGGCTTCTCTCTACACCAACCAAGGTAGTCTTCAAGTCCAGGCGGCTAACCGTCAAAGCATATTATCCAACCAGTGCGTTTAAATAATTAATGTCATTAGAAGTCTGAGTACTCCAACAAAGGCTGTCGTTATGAGAGTTGTCGATAATTCATGAGTTGCTCAGAAAATACTTTCATCAAGGAGCAGCTTTACAATAATGTCAGCCAACAGGAGTTGTTGAGGGGGTGAAAACCTGGTTGGGTAAGGGGCGGGTCAGATTCGCGCAGGCTAGCGGAGTGCATCGTTTGTCGTTGACGTAGCGCGCACATCCAAGAATACCATCGTTTCGGGTCGTTAATCAATTAACAGTGTACTACAGTGCGATGTATTTCGTCACGATGTCTTCTGTTACCATGCATTGCTTTACAATACATTACTTAACCATTACCACCCCATGTAGACGACATATCACACCTGTTCCGTTGCGAGCGTAATGTTCGCTTTTCTGCACCACCCCTGTGGACGACATATCACACCTGTTCCGTTGCGAGCGTAATGTTCGCTTTTCTGCACCAACCCATGTAGACGACATATCACACCTGTTCCGTTGCGAGCGTAATGTTCGCTTTTCTGCACCACACCTGTTGCGTTGCGCGCGCTTTGCTTGCGTCATAGAGCAGGATGTATCACTCAGCGCTCCGTACATTAACCCAGGACTCAATGAACAAAATGTGTCTTCATCCACCAAGCCCAGGATGCGCTTCATAACAGTCCCACACCTAGCCCTACAAGACGTCTGAGTAGACGTCTTACTCTTTCTGGAAACGACACAACGCGAATTTTTTTAGATCGATTCAGACAACTACCAAACACCAAACATACACAAGTGATGGAGTTATAGAATGCAATGATGTTTTACGGACAATTTTATCCCTTTTCGGCGGGGGATTTCATCCATGGTAATTATTTATAGTTCGATCAATTTGGGAAGCGGTAAAAAGTCAGAAACACAGCAACATGTTTGTTTTCAAGTTCAAGACTACGTGCATTGCGCATGCTCAGAAAGACGACGACTAATGCTAAGCCCGGGGGGGGGGGGCACTTAAGTGTAAATAGATATAGTATACATGTGCCGCACGAAGGGGGTGGTTTTTTCGACATCTCGACTTGTACGACGGGTTATACATTCGCATAATACCTTGTACGACGAAGTATACTTTTTCCCATTCTCAACTTGTACAACGGGTACGGGTTTTCGAGGTCCCGCGACCCACCCCTATCCGAGTTAGGGTAAGTGACCCCCCCCCCCCCTTGGGATGCTAAGGCAACGCGGGAAATCGCGTGAATTGATATTTTCCAAAATGGCAGACATCGTATCGCGATTTTCTCGGAAACGAACTATCGATGGCATTTATTGAAGAATACCGGCGAGTGGGGGTAATTTTTTTGATGCGCAAAGTCTATTTTTGTAAAGGCTCTTGATATATGTTATTTTCTAGTTGCGCAGAGTAGCCCTTCAACCCAAACGCGAACACGGCGACGCGTGTATAATGATCGCCTCGTAACAGTATAAATTCATGTTACCGTTACGACCGGAGCTATCCCACACCATGTCAATAGTACGGTTAAACCATGATCCAGCCTCTAACCAGGAGAATGAGAGAATGTTAGTAACCATCCTACCTGTTAGATGACACCTCAGGTCAGTGTACATCAGCGAGTTGACCGGTCAAGTATCCCTAGTGGTCATCTGAAAACACACACATTTTCACACTCGTCATGGTCACGTATAGCTGATGTCACGATGAGCTGGGCAGTCTACAGACTGAGGTGTGGCGAGTTGGCTAACCCAGTCTACAGACTGATGTGTAACGAGTCGGCTAACCCAGTCTACAGACTGAGGTGTGGCGAGTCGGCTAACCCAGTCTACAGACTGAGATGTGTGGCGAGTTGGCTAACCCAGTCTACAGACTGAGGTGTAACGAGTCGGCTAACCCAGTCTACAGACTGAGGTGTGGCGAGTTGGCTAACCAGTCTACAGATTGAGGTGTGGCGAGTCGGCTAACCCAGTCTACAGACTGAGGTGTGGCGAGTCGGCTAACCCAGTCTACGGACTGAGATGTAACGAGTCGGCTAACCCAGTCTACAGACTGAGGTGTAACGAGTCGACTGACCTAGTCTGCAGACTGAGGTGTAACGAGTCAGTTAACCCAGTCTACAGACTGAGGTGTAACGAGTCGACTGACCCAGTCCGCAGACTGAGGTGTGACGAGTCGGCTTACCCCGTGAGCAGAGGTTAACAAGACGAGAGTGTTTCATGGGAAGAGATCGATCGGGAAACTGCAGGACTGTCCGCTTGGATAAAGATACCACTCAGAGAGCGGACAAGTTGCCAGCCGCCACGTGCTACAAATCAGGTTTGTCCAAAATGATTTACTCAGGTAGCAATTGAGCACTCAAATTTCACAGAGGCTAAAAACATTCACTAGTTGCTGGAATCAACACCTCATGACGACGACGAGGAAGCGATACTGAACCATGCCGGAGCTGATGTTGATCTTAAACGACCTGAAATGAACACAAGTAGGTGTAAGAAAGGGAATGAAAAACAAAACATTGGTGCTGTACGGCTGTCCACTACCTCCATCAAATTCAATGGAAGGAATTTTATATACCGCTTAAGTAGCATCAATAAGTGGATTTTTATACTGGCTTAATGTAGCATCAATAAGTGGATTACTGCACCATCAATAAGTGGATTACTGCACCATCAATAAGTGGATTACTGCACCATCAATAAGTGGATTAATGTTATCGAGTCGGCTAGCCAAGTCTACAGACTGAGGTGTACGATGGTGCAATAATCAACTTATTGATGGTGCAGTAATCCACATATTGGTGGTGCAGTAATTCACTTATTAATGGTGCAGTAAACCACTTATTGATGGTGCAGTTATTAACTGATTTATGGTGCAGTAATCCACTTAATGATGGTGCAGAAATCCACATATTGTTGGTGCAGTAAACCACTTATTCATGTTGCCACTAAATAATTGTGCAGTAAACCACTAATCATTAGTGGTGTGTGCCACTAATTAACGGAGCAGTATCCCGATTTTTGCACCATCAATGAGTGGCTCATATAAAATCCGTATGTCAATTACTGCACCAGCAATTAGAGGATCACTTTACTATCAATTAGTGGGTTGCTGCACAATCAATTTGCGGATTACTGCACGTTCACTGCACGTCTTAGCACGTCGTGAACGAGCCACACTCGGCGAACAATCACGGCTGTTAACAAATGTTCACAAAGTAAACCGCACCAAGCCGATTGATGCATGTCCAGATCAAGCAGACGCCGAATGCTACAACTAATTCAACTACAAAACTAGGTAGCCGAACTCGAATACAAAATACCATGTGCTCAATTCCATACCAAAGAAAAGCTAGGCGGCAGCAGTTGAAATATCACACCATAATTCAACACAAACAAGCCGAGATTTATGCGTCTTGGTACCCAACATCACATAGGTATGTGGTAGATCATTAAGTCACAAAAAGCAACATTACAAAACCACGTGATGTATCCTTTAGTCATACAAAGCAACATAACAAAACCACGTGATGGATCATAAAGTAACCACGTGGTGGATCATAAAGTAACCACGTGGTGGATCATAAAGTTACCACGTGGTGGATCATAAGGTCGTAAAAAGCAACATAACAAAACCACGTGGTGGATCTTTGAATCTTGAAATAATGCATAGCCGAAAATCTCAACTTCACAAATCGAACTAGCCCAGACTCCTGACAACATCATACTGCGCGGTCGTCGATCACATCGTGGTGCCCCTTTAAAACAACAAACTGTTTACGATGCCTTGACGTCGACCCGCTTCTTTGTGATGTAGTAAGTTGATGCCACAAACTCAGGTCGTCGCCATGCACACTATGGACCCATAGGTACATGCAGCTAACGGGACCATAAATAACAGGTGATTAATTTAATCTCATCCTATCAGGTTATAGGGCCAACAACACACGATTAGATGGGAAGCGATAAAACCATCAAGTACGCATATGCTAATTGCTGTAGAATGGCACAACGCGCTCACGACATAGCGGATATCACGATCCAGGTAAGTCAGTGACTGGGAGACTCAGGTACTACCACTAATCAACAGAAATCCGCTCGTGTGTGGAGTAGGTAGAGTAATGGTGGGGGGCGATGACAACGCCAGTTACCATGGCCATCCGAACCTAACACAAATAAATTTGAGAATCCTTCATGATGGGGTTCAACAGCCAGTGCAAAAGAAGATTAAGGCTCACATGTTGTGGAGGCTGCAGGTTATTGTGATGTATGAGGCTATTTCTGTGTAGGCAACTGTGAAATTAGCAATGATTACAATCAAAGCAGAGGCTGTTGTTGTCCAATGACGATACTTGCAGTGGTATGAGGTATAACGACAAGGAACGGACAATAATGATAATTGTCCATATAATAGGAAGGCAATGAGAGATCTGAAAAATAAAAAACTACACACCTGTCTCTAACATCACTTTCCTTTCTAAGGCTATCGGGGAGGTAGTTGCTTCTAGACTGGACAGCCACATGAAAGCTAACACACCCCATGAACTTTAGCAGTCTGTGTATAGGTTAAACCACTCAACAGAAACAGCTATAGACAGTCAATATGTCAGAGTGTTGGTCCTGTTGAGACTCTCTCGGGTATCTGACACCCTTGATCACCATATTTTGCTTACACGCCTCTCCAGTGAATTTGTCATTAGAAGAAAAAACGCTGAAATGGTTTCAGTTTTACTTGACTGGGAGAAGTCAAGCTGTGTTCATTCTCGTCACACATTCGTTGCTATGGAGTCCAACAAGACTAAGTGCTGGGTCCTAAGTTATCTGTGATGTACAGGAAACCTCCATGTGACATCATCAGCCAACACAACGTTTCCTTTCACTTCCATGCAGACGATTATCAACTCTTTCAATCATTCAACACAGAGAGCATTAATGAACAATATGTCACCTGCCTACCTGTCGACACAGTTGAAGATAGAGGATATGCGTGGGTAGTGTACAATAACAAAATGAAACTAAACGAGACCAAAACAGTCATTTTGTTTGGCACAATAAAAATGATCAACAGTTTGAAACACATCCGGATGTGAATAGGATATGTGTTCATAACCCCAACAAGCGTCATGAAACATCTCGGAGTGACGTATGATCAGCAGGTAACGATGGAGTGACGGACCCGAGCTGCGTGTCGAAATGTTCGCATGAACCTACGCAACATAAGCAGAATTAGACGATATCTGTCTCGTGAAGAATGTCAGTTACTGGTTCATGTCAGTAACTGGTTCATGACAGTTACTGGTTCATGCCAGTTACTGGTTCATGTCAGTAACTGGTTCATGTAATTTACTGGTTCATGTCAGTAACTGGCTCATGTCAGTAACTGGTTCATGTCAGTAACTGGTTTATGTCAGTTACTTGTTCATGTCAGTTACTGGTTCTTATCTTGCCTGTCTCTCGGATTGGCAATGCTAACAGCCACCATTACTAGTTTTGACGCGTCTCCAGAAATTGCAAAGTGTCTGTGCCAGGATTGTAACCCGCTATCCGATGGCAACCCGCATAACAACGATTCTGAAGGAATTTCACTGGTTACCAATAAGGGCACGAATAGATGAGAAGGTTCTTGTCCACACATACCGAGCTCTGAACGGATTTTCTCCACCATTTATTGTGGAAATAATCAGAGTTGATAAACCGACTGCCTTTTGCTCAGGAGATAGGATGTTATTATGTACACCAGCCATCACTACCACAACCTTCGACCGCAGAATATTTTCATATGTGGCTACCTCATTGTTGAATACTTTGCCGTATGCAATGAGCCCAGACTAAAGACCCAACTGTTCAATTCCGCCTACAAGCCTAGACTATTACAGAAGTTGTTT